>OZ023252.1:17379747-17407747 GCA_964006365.1 Trididemnum miniatum | reverse complement strand
TAGAGTCAAGACAAAAAAATACTTTTTGGTTTAATTAACCTACATCAGGGCCAAGCAGTGACGATAATAAGGAGTAGATTTTATCTATAATACGGACTATGGCGAATCATACCAAAAGGCTTTGAAAAAATGGTATTCATCTTGCTTGGCGCTTAGCATTGAAGGACGTGTGAAGACTCCAGCATAATGTGGCAGACAGACAGGTGGCAGCTTGACTCGAAGACCAAAAGGTCACTTAGAACGCTGTCTCCTGGCCAAGGCAACTTCCTTAATAAACTAGCTGAATCTAGTCTAGGTAGGCTAATATTCGAATTCACAGAATCTCGAGTGAACTTTTACAAAATTAAAAATCATAAATACGAGACTGAGAAGCACGATGTCCCAGAGCAGATTAAAATCACTCATGTTGATGTCGGTGAAAATGCACATTCAAGAAACCCTAGATACTGATGAACTGGTTGAAAAGTTCTCTTATGCAGCCCCTCGTCGCTTGAACTTACGTTAGTAGTATTTTTGCCAAAAATAAACCGACATTGTTGGATTGAGAATTTCATTTTTGTCTCCATTTACGATAAAAATAACTTAATCGTCAATTTGTCAGACATTAGACATCTCCGGTGATTCTAATTTCCGATTTATATTTGCTTCAAATTTCCGCTTGCTAGGAATCAACTAAGCAGCGATTTCTCATAGTGAAGCATTTTTTCCAAGGGCGGGACAATGAAGCTTGGGTGCAGGGGCGGATCTAAGGAGGGGGGATGCACTCCCTCCACCAGCCATTTTCAACAATGCTTTGGATGAATAAAATTTTTCCATAATTTTGAACCTCTTTATAACAATATGAGTGAGTCGCCTTAAGCACGCATAATCGAAAATGTGCAAACAAAATGCATCATATTTTGATATTTGGTGAAGCACTCAAAATTAGGGGCCAAAACTATAAACAAACTTTGCTTGAAAATTGTTCAAAAAGCACTGTAATGGCTTTAACAGTACGTAAATTTTCAAAAATTTTCCGGGGGAGCATGTTCCCGGACTTCCCTAGAGTCATTTTTGTTACTTAAGTTGCTCAAAATTAACTCGGCCGGAAAAAATTACGCTTGAAAAAGGGGAGAAATTTGATTCCCCCTTCCTGAAAAAGTTTCTGAATACGCACCTGACATAAAAACATTTTCAAAGGGCTTATTTATGCCCGTTTCCCTGCCTAACGTCTTTTATTTAGTTAACATTCAACCTAATTTAAAATTACACCCCTTTCCCACTAAAACTTTCTGGGTCCGCTCCTGCTCGGGTGGATGGGAGTAGCACCACGAGTTTGAGATTAACCCATCGCGCTTGGCTACTGACAATTAGTTGTAGGCTACTTGTGCGTTACTGCGAAGATTTGTTGATAATACACAGGGCCGTTGACGAGGGGGTCCAGGGGTTACCTTTGGTACCGGGCCCGGAATGTTTAGGGTCCCGGAATTTTGAGAATGCCGCGAGTAAAAATTGGCATACAAGTTGTTACAGCACGTCACCTTAATTTCACTTCGTTTTTAAGAAAATTGCCGCGATGGTCCCGCGTATCGAACACGTAGACTAATATTATTTCCTTCATTTGTTCAGTGTTGCGCCTCTTTGATTGTTTCACAAACCCACGATTTAATTTGTCAAGCTACATCCTGGCTTTGCTCGCTTGCAGGCAACTACGCACGTTTTTTCTTAATACAATAGCACGAAGGCAACTGAGTTTTTACAACGTGTGGTCAGATGAATTTTGCATGATCGCAAAGAGGAAGCTTTTCTTTTATGATTGGAGGTTACCAAATCCTCACTTAATTTATGTTCAGTTGACGTCGCTTTGCTGTTTATTTTTATTTCTTCCGTCAATACATTATTTTGTACAGGAAAGCCTTCAAGACTGCTGACAGGAAGACAGCCGAAATTGTCATCTTGACCACCTGCATCAAAACGAAGTTCATTTTTTAACACAAGTTTAAAAGGGTAACTTTGGACTGAATGAAGGCAGGCGAAGTCATTTAGATGATGATGCCAAAATTATTAACTACATATTTTGCAATTTTTAGCAGCAGTGGTGCAGTGATGAGCTTAAATTCCAGTATTCTGCTTTCACTTGGCGAAACCCACTATCTCCGCTACACTTTTCGAGAAAATCAAGTTTCAGTTTTAGGTGTTTTTAAGAATGTTCTTAATTATAGATTTTTAAAAGTGCTTGATCATAAAAGTTTAATGCTAAAGTTTAAAGTCAATAATTTTAATCAATTATTGAAATTTCTCACTTGCGAGATTAAAATTTTGAGGAAATGCATTGAGTTTCGTTTATGACGCAATTGGAGATTAACAATTGCAATTGGAGTTAACAGGTTTTGTCATTCACTTGTACAATTTTCGACAAAACTTTTGGTGTAGAAGTGGAGTTAATGGGTTTTGCCACAATAGATATCTCCAATCTTCTCGGAGTACAAATTCGATATTTACACACAAGTAGCACATTGGTGCAAAGATTGAAAAAATGCAAAAAAAAAAAAACGAAACTTCAAAAAATTTGAGATAATGGGTTTTGTCAATTGACGGCAGTATTATGGCAACCAAGGGTGGAAACCAAAACCTAAACCTAAACCTGAACCTGAAAACCCGGTTTTGAAGAAAACTTTTGAAACCCAAACTGAAACTGACACCTACTCAGCCAAATTTTTGAAAACCTAAACTTAAACCGAAACCGTTTTTTCTTGAAACGTCAAAACCGAAACTGAAACTAAAACCTGTTCAGAATTTTCTAAGGTTTTGGGTTTTAAAAATCGTCATCACCAGAACAGTTCCTTTAATGCTGAGCGTCAAATAAAGAAGCTGTGGATACTAATTTTTGAGTCTTTGGTTTTACCGGACTCGGAATTATACCCAAGTCGACAACTTCTGAAGCAATTGCTCTCCTCACTCGACCATCTGACCTGCTACTTATCATAGCAATATAACAAAAACGCTAAAAAATAGAGCACTTAAAAAATCCGTATTCAAAATAAAATAGCTTTTTTGGATTAAACTTAAACCAAAACTGAAACCCAGAAACCGAAGTTGTGCCTAAGTAAAACTGAAACCGAAACTGAAACCTATTTTTCAACAGCCGTAAAACCAAACCCAAACTGAAACCTGACATCTGGGTTTCAACACACCGAAACTGAAACTGACACCCTAACGCCAAGTAGCCAGGTTTCCACCCTTGATGGCAACTGTTCTATAAAATCTGCCCATCTATACCAGATACTGAGATACAGTACATATCATGTAGTGCTTTTTGCTAGGCATTATATAGGCATGAACAGATGCTAACATCATTTAGGTATGTGCTGTTATGTTAATATTCATGGTTGCAAAAGCTGCTTATGAAAATTGTGTTTACAGCGTAATTTCCTCTGTATATCTGAGCAATATCAGAACAAATTACTTATATAAGCGGTTTTTAATGGTCTAATCAGTTATGTATGGTCCGATGTTTTTATGGACCAACAGAGGCTACTAAAGGTTGAATATACTGCTATGCTGTTAGTTAAATGATAAACTTTAGCTAGGGTACCTAAAACAGCGAGCATCACCCATTTAAGAGTATCATTGACTATTTTTTTGGTTGTTAATCGGTTTCGATGTAACAAGTGGATCGTATGGCGAACCGTCGTTTTTATCATTTTTGGCGGACCACTGTTTTTGTCATTTGCAAGGGGCCCGGTTTTAATTTTGGTACCGGGCCCGGTCTTGGCTCTCAACGGCCCTGATAATACGGCTGCTAAACGAGCCTAGTAGTATACTGTTAAAACATCACGTTGCTGATGTTAGTCATGAGCTCACGATTTTGTTGTTCTTATCTTTACTATGGTTCTTTTGTGACAGTAAAGCTCTTTTGACATCACACTACAGTAGAATTCGCCTATATCGACAATTCGACTTCGGCTATATAGACAGTTCGTCTATATATCGACACTTTTTTGTTGGTCCCGCCGAAATTCCTATCTTCTACGTGCATTCGAGTTCGTCTATGTTGACTTCGGCTATATCGTCAGTTCGCCTATATCCAGTGCCGAAACTAGCGCCCCCCCGAACCCCCCAACCGGGGGGTCCCCGCTCAAAAAGGGGGCCTCGTAAATAGTCGGTACGTAGTACTATTTATTCAACGTATGATAAAGGTGCCTTAAATAGGCCTACTCTAAGATTCAATATATTTTTTGTTTTAACTCGCGCGATGTGGGCCCCCATACCATATTTATGCGTTTGGCCATGGGGGGCCCCTGCAAATTTTTCAAAAAATAGCAGTCGCAAAACTAGCAAACAAACGTTTAGTAACATACCAAGAACCAGGGGCGGATCCAGGGGGGAAATGTAGGGGATGCATCACCCCAACCAGCCATTCTCAACAATGCTTTGGATAAATAAAGTTTTTCTGTAATTCCGAGCCTCTTCATAACCATAGGGTGCAAATCCATGGAGGGATGTATCTCCCCAATAATCCGGCAGCATCCCTTCCAATATTTTCATGTCCCAAAACTGGGCATCAGCGAACGTGATGACCTTTCTTTGGTCATCACTTCATTTTGGGCAAAAATTGGACATCTGCAAACGTGTCAATTTTGCTAAATCATCATCCCCAATATCAAAAAATGGTCGATTTTGCTAAATCATCTCCCCCAATGCTCAACATAGATGTGCACCCCTGTTCATAACAATAAACCTTGGTCGCCTTAAGCAGCATAATCGAAACTGTGCTTACAAAATGCATCATATTTGATGAAGCACTCCACTCAAAGTTAAGGGCCAAAAATATGAACAAACTTTGCCTGAAAATTGTTTGAAAAACGCTAAAATGACCATTGCAGTATGCAAATTTTCAAAAATTTTTCGGGGGAGCATGCCCCCGAAACCCCCTGGAGTCGTTTTTGTTACTTAAGTTGCTTAAAATAACTCTGCCGGGAAGAAACTGCACTTGAAAAAGTGACAAAATTTGGTGCCCTCTTCCTGAAAAAAATTCTGAATGCGCCCCTGACATGAAACATTTTGAAAGGGCTTATTTACGCCCGTTTCCGGGTCTAAACGTCTTTGTATTTAGTTAACATTTAACCTAATTTAAAATCACATCCTACCCACCAAAACTTTCTGGATCCGCCCCTGCCAAGGGCCTCTCATCCTCAAGTGAAGGGCGCAAAAATAAGCCTTAAAAACGTTTTTTCTTCGCATAGGTAGCGAAATGTTAGAATAGGGTTTTCTTGCAACATTATTTTAGTGGGCTTGAAAGGGACCTAGTAAAACAGACTACTAAATCTTGTTAAAACTGAGGAATTTTAAAGGCTCAAAACGCACAAAAAGCCTCCAAAATAAGGTCAAATTCCGCAAAATTTTCTGTGGGGAGCATGCCCCCAAACCCCCCTTGCTTGGCATCGCTCCTTCGGGACTCGCTCTTTTGTATTACCATCCAAGAATAAATTTTTAGGGGGCCCCGAAAGGTGATTTCGGGGGGGGGGGGGCCCGCATTGTCTAGTTTCGGCCCTGACTATATCGACACTCTTTTTTATCCCCCAGAACATGTTGTTTGTTTATAGTGACAGCTGTTGCCCATTTTTTCACTGCGGAACGCAATCCCCTTCAATTTAATGCTGTACAAGAGGGTCGTTTGTTTTCCTCGTAAGGACCTAGTGACATCATACACCAGAACACAATCTGAAAATTGAGGAAACAATAAAGGCGATTGTTGACCTATAACAATTTAAAGACTACATGGAATTGCGTTTATGACTGGACATTGTTGTAGCCTACCTGTGGTTAGTTTAAGAACAGCGTATATTGTGCGGTATCTATTTTTCACGATCTTGTTTGCGCTAATCTCAGCCAAGTGTATGTGAAAACACCACATGAAGCTGCAATGTTCATATGATTATCCGTTCACAAACAGCAAGTTAGTGGGTAAGACATGTACAACTTCAACGTAAGATAACACAATAAGAGCCACAAGAACTAAGAAACCAGACCACCTGAGCTGGGTAGGCCTGTCAATACTAAAACCTTATGGAAGTGAAATGAGTATTGTAAACTCATGGGGGGCCGCTAAACTGCATGAAGTGAGCAGAAGTCAGTAACAGAATTGTTTCCAGTCAGCAGGCAAATATACTCTAGTGTACATTGCAACCAACGTAAGAAAGTTTTTTGAGCATTAATGATGCCGGCTTCCTCAAAACATGCCGGGCCCCGGTACTCTGTACCCCTCCACCCCTTCTCTGCAGCCCCGCCAGTGAGTTTTAGCACAACCGACGTTAAAAGTGTTCCCGTAAAAAAAATGCAAAAGACGTACCACCGGTGGGCCTGTAGGGATTTTTAGTATGCAAAAGCAGATGTTTATCATTTTTTGTAGAGACACCACCACAATATTTTCAGGAAAAGTGGCGCTATATCTTTAAAAGCGGTGAGGAACAACGATCTGCAATCTAAAGCCAGTAGTCAGCACCGCATTCAAGGGGGGAGAAAGAGCCTTGTGCCATGCCCCGCTATTTTATGCCTTGTGACATGCCCCCTTTTAGTAAAAAGAAAAAGAATGTTGCTAAGTGGCTAAAATACGCCAGCCTCTTTGATTGCCTTTGTAATTTATGCTCCCCATTTTTTAAATTTCTCGCTACGCCACTGATGGCAGCTGCAGCAGCTTTACGAATTGAAGACAAAATAAATTATAGCCTTGACGGTTGTGGCAGCACTACTATTGCATGCATTGTTACGTAATAACCGATCCTCGACTGTAGGCCTATATAACCAGCGACGAACTAGTTTTCGTCCCTTTTTTGCCTTTTCTCCTTTGTTTGTGGTGATCGGAGAGAATGACGATGATTTAAAAGGCGAATCTACCACGTGCTTTTTGGAACCGAATTTTGAATTTAAATTATAAGCTTTTTAAGTGAGTACAATTTGTGTTATCTATTTGTTTAGTCAGTAGCAGAACTTCTAACGTATATGTAGTGACATTCCGAGGCATTTGTCGCTACACGGTCACGCGACTTGCACTATTTACTCCAATGGTAGGCTACTTTTTTTGCACAGTAGACCGGTTTGATACTGAATTTTTTTTGTGGACCGGCGTTTGAAAAATCACAAATGTTTTAGCAATAAGACAGCTCGGATTTATTCAGCTTGCAAATCTGTCAAATTTTTTTCGGGTGTTTCTAAAAAAAAGGTCTTTACCCTGCGATGGAGCTGACTCTGCCAAATGTTTCGATTTCAAAGCATATAATGTGAAAACGCAGACGGACCGGTTACAAACTTCACCGGTGTTTGCCGACCACAGTCTGTTTATTGCATTTAATCTGGAAAAGTACGCGGCTCGTTACCGACCTCTCGCGGACCGGCACCGGGCGGCGACCCGGTCGATTTGACGACCTCTAATTTACTCAACAACGCTATTGTTACAGTTTTTCATTAAGTTTTTGACTGAACCGAATCACAAGAGATCAAAATCTGAAAAGATGACAAGCGTATTTTTGTAAGAAATACGCTTTTGCTGCAACAATGCGAAACCACACTGAAGTCTGCACTGCATGCACAACACTAATAAAAACGCCTACGGAACGCCTTTTTTTTTAACTGACTCGCATAAACTAACAGCTAAGGCTTATCATCGCAAAGTAGACTACAGTATTTCATCATGAAAGATGACGTAGTTGGGTATGAAAGTCTGAATTAATAGCCTACTCCATACATCGGACACAATTGCCAACTGAGTAATGTGCACTATTGTGTATAGTGGTACGGTACCCGACGGACTTTATTGTGACCTATGTACTGAAGGATGTACTGAAGCATTACGTAATGGCATCAGCTAAAACTTTATGTGTCAAATGAAGTTAAATAGAAAAGTATAAAAATGATGATAATGACAATTAATTATTAATAGAAAAGCCAGCAAAAGTGCTTGACTTGGACTTTATGCTTTCTTATATAAATTTGCTTTTAAAGTTTCTAGCTGACCGGCCGTTAACTCAGTTGTTAAGCGCAGTTGCTATCGGTACGGGAGGTCTGGGGTTCGATTTCCAACACAGTGTCGCCAACGGCTCGCCACTGGCGCGACGTTTCTTCAGAGCTGCGCTGTGCCGGCCTTAAGCTGATCTTAGTTCTATTGTATATCGTATATGTGTTACCAATTGTAGCATTCGAAACTGGTCGTTGCCGTTGAGGGACTGTGCAAAAGCGGATCATGCGGAGCTCAGCTTTGGTAAGGATAAGGATGATACCTGGCAAACATAGAATGAATTTGGGCTCTCTTAATTTTGGGATCATTAATTTGCAAATGCATTCATTATTTGGTTTTATTGGAGAAATGTAGGCATAAATTAGGCCCCAATGGCCCTTCTTTGCACAAAAGTGTGTGGGGGGGCTGGACTTCCCTGCTCCTCCCCGGTTCAGCCATCTATGATCCTGCTTAAAGGTCTGTTCACACTAAACGCATTTTTTTGTCGTACGAAGTTTTGTCCGACATTTCACGGATGCAGTTGACGAAATTATCTTCCACTGAGTCCGAGCCCAAACGATTTTGTGTTTTGTCAGTTGTTTTGCCGTACAAAATAACGTTGCTCTCCGCTATAAACCCCGCATGTTTCGCCGACTAGTGAGACTACATCACATAGCGTACGAAACATCGTATCGTATTTAGTGTTGACTCACATAAGTTGATATAATACTTCACTGAAAAATTGAGACGGCAAAATCATATTTCAATTATTTGATTTGGCTAAATAATTCATTTTAGGCCAGGGCTAGATATCACTGTTTTAGGTCTACTTGGAAAATTGCGCGAATAAAATAACTTTGTTACATGAGCGAAAAAGCGTGATTTAAATCATGAAATAGTCCAGCCGCAATGAAAAAAAGTAAGTTTGTACAACAGTAGAGCTTTCGTGCCACGCTTGGCGGTGATTATATAAAACTAAATAATCACTGATGTGGTATCAGTAATTTCAACCTACTGAAGGCCTTGTTCTTTCAATAAATAACCGAAATCTTAAGTAAACATATACTATCAATGGTACAAACATGCCGTTGCATCATTACTTACATCATGACTCATTCTATTTGAATAAGGTGACAAATGGAGTAGGACTTTTATAGTATTTTGCTAACGAAAAACTTTCCTAGGCCTATTAGTAAATTTTACTATAACTGCTGAAACACTTGAATTTCTGAAGAAAAATGGATATCAACTCTGCTGAGCTTCGCAGCATAATTAAAGATGTTTTAAAGGATGATGGTCTCCTGGATCAATCGCTGAAAAGTCACATTTTTGGCTCTGGTAATGAACCATCAACTAGCAATACCAAAGCCACTGATACTACTTCTCACATTGTTGATGGCGAGGCGTTGCTTAACGATGAAACTTTTATCACCAAGTTAGTAGAAAAAGTCAGTGAAGCCCTAGTAGCCAATCCTAAATTTCACGAGCTTTTGGAGTTAACCATTGATAAACATAACAAAGTAGTATTGGAAAAGAAGGCTCAATTGGAGGAAGCTATTGAAAGACATGAGCAGTACAGCAGAAGAAACTGTTTGATAATTCATGGGTTACCTGCAAAAAAAATGAAAACACTGATGAAGAAGTAAAAGATTTTTTGTGGCACATGATGGGAGTTGAAATTAATGATGCTGATCAGGACAGAACACACAGACTACCTTCTAAAATAAAATCTTATAAAAGTGCTGTGAATGCCCCCCCCCCCCCCCCCACCAATCATCGTCAAGTTTATAAGCCACAATCTGAAGAGTTTTGTTTACTTTTTGAAAAAAAAATTACGTGGAACAAATTACCTAATCACAGAATCTTTAACGCGCACCAGAGTTGAATGTGTTAAAAAGCTGGAAGAATTAAGAAAAAAAAAAGAAGATTTCATCCTACTGGACCATTGATGGGACAATTTATTACACCAAATTTGACTCTAGCACAAAATTTAAGGTCAATAATATGCATAATCTTGAAAAGGATGACATATAACATCATCACAATGCCATAAATCATTTTGTACCAGTTCATTCTTTAGTACTGTAATCTATGAAGATCATTGATACAAGTGTAGTAAGTACATTATCAGATTTCTCTGGACCTACCTAAGGCATAAATAATGGCTGCAAAAATACCATTATTATTAGTATCAAGTTAGCAATTGCTGTGTCCTTTTTTTTCTTTTTTTTTTTTATCTTCCTAAAGATTTTATAGCCTGAATTACATAAAGTAATTAGACTACTTTGATTTGAACATTCCCATTGTAATTAAGTGCCGTACTTGTCTGAAGTATAATTAAGCTGTATTTTTGATAAAAATGTCTGAGTCAAAGCTTAAATGTATCACTTGTAATAGAAAAAGCTTTCAGTAGTCTTTCCTACAGTGTAGCAATTGTCTAGGGTGGCAACATCACAGCTGTTCAAAATTAGAAAAAGCACAAATTTTATCTTACCAGCAATTTAAGGAAACCTTCATTTGTCAAGTGTGCCTAGCTAATATTATTCCTTTTCAAAAAATATGTGATTCTGAATTTAAGAACATGTTTTATCTTCATAAACATTTAGGAGTGACTTCCAAACAAATAAAAGAGATTCTCAATGATCAACCTTGCCTAGACGAATTGATTAAAAATGACTGTAAATATCGTAGTGTTGACTGGTTTAAAAACTGTTTATCATATTCAAAAAAGCATCTTGGTTTAACTATTCTACATTTTAATGTTAGGTCAATACTTAAAAACAAACATACAATAGAAGAATTGATATATGAATTAGACAACCGCCCAGACATATTAGCAATTTCGGAGACTAAATTAGATGATGAGAAAATACTTCGATCGCATATTCCAAATTACAACTTCGTTTCCTCAAATTCAAGCACTAATGCAGGGGGTGTTGCTTTTTATGTTCTAAATACACTATAGTATACTAGAAGACAAGATTTTGAATTCAAATCCTGTGACTCTGAAAATATTTTTATTGAGATAAATTTAACTGATCAAAAAAGCGTCATCTTGGGAGTAGTGTATAGGCATCCAGGTAGTAACATTACTGATTTCCAAGATCAATTCACCCAAACCTTAAATAGATTAAATAGTTGTAAGCATGAATTTGTTATAAGTGGAGATTTTAACATTGATCTTCTCAAACATGACTGTAATCCAAAAATAAGTAATTATGTCAATGCTATATATGCAGAAGGATGCAGTAATTTAATTAATAAGCCTACCCGCATTACCGAAAGCACTGCGACCCTACTAGACCACCTTTATTCAAATATGACAAACAATATATCCAATCGGGGAGTTCTTACTTACGACATTTCTGACCACCTTCCAACTTTTTGCTGCTTAAGAAAGAAAACAATTAAAAAACAAGACAAAAAATTAGCTCGCGATATGAAAAACTTTAATAAAACAAACTTTTTAAATGATATTAATGTATTAGTTTCAACAATAAACAACGTACAAGATGATGAATTGGATCCAGAAAAAGTAATAGATAAATTCTTAGACGGATTTGCCGAGATAGTAAATTTACATGCATCCTTACGCCCTCAGACTAGAAAGGAAACTCGATTAAAAACTAAACCCTGGATAACCAAAAGCATCTTGAAATCTATTCAGAAAAAAATGCAATGTTTAAGCAATGCTATAAAAAGAATGACGAATCTTTGATCAAGAACTACAAAAACTACTGTAACTTATTAACTAGTGTAAAGAGAGCTGCTAAACAGAAATATTATACTAATATGATCGAAGTGAACAAAAAAGATCTTTCAAAACAATGGAAGCTAATAAACGAAATCTTGCAAAGAAATTGAAATCAAAAAGATCCAATAAACAAACTTGTCACTGATAATAATGTGATTCTCACTGAGTGCAAAGACATCTGCAACGAATTAAATGATTTTTTTGTTAATATAGGCCCAACCATGGCATCAAAAATTACTTCTAGTGGAACTTCCTCTGAAAAGAACATTCTTAATTTTATTTCATCATCTCCAGAATCTTTTTTTTTCGAACCTTGTACTGAATTTGAAGTTTTTCGCGAATTGATGAATCTAAATGAAAAAAAAGCAATTGGCATTGAAAACATTCCAATTAGGTTTCTAAAAATGACTTCTGAAATTACATCATCACTTCTCTCAAACTTATTTAACAAATGCATTTTGCGAGGGTCATTTCCAAATAGACTTAAAATTGCTAAAGTGACGCCTTTATACAAAAGTGGGCCTACTCATAAAACTACGAACTATCGGCCGATTTCGATCCTATCACCTTTTTCCAAAATATTTGAAAAAATAATTTATAACCGTTTAAACAATTATTTCTCTACTCACAACGTTTTAGCAAAAGAACAGTTCGGTTTTAGAACTAAACATTCAACTAATCATGTTATTTCAGATGTTACAAATAAGTTACAAAATTTACGTGATAACAATTACAGTACTTGCTTGATATTACTAGATCTGTCAAAAGCGTTTGATACTGTAAATCACAAGATTCTTTTAAACAAGTTAGAAAAATATGGAATTAGAGGTAACTCCTTAACTTTAATTAGAAGCTACTTAACAAATAGGAAACAAACTGTTCATATCAATAATACATATTCCCTTCAACAAACTTGAACTTGTGGTGTACCTCAAGGTTCTATTTTAGGTCCATTACTTTTTTCAATTTACATCAACGATTTACCAAAAGCATCAAAATTTGAAACTAGACTCTACGCAGATGACACAGCTTTGATGTTAAGTGAAGTGAAAATCAATGAATTAAATGAAAATGTTAACAGAGAATTGGTAAAAGTAGAACACTGGTTAAATGCAAATAAACTATCATTAAATTACACTAAAACAAAGTATTTGCTTATAAAACCGTTCAAAAATAAATGTGTTGAACCCTTCGATTTTGATGTTAAAATCAAAGGAGTTAAAATCGACAGATGTTACTCAATTAAATATTTAGGAATACTCTTGGACGAAGATTTAAGTTGGAAACCACACATATCTAATTTACGTAAGAAACTATCGCAAGGAAACAACTAAAGAGCGAGTTGGCATAATAGCGAAAATGAAAAATTACCTAAACAAACAAAATCTTATACCTTTATATTACACTTTTTTCTATTCACATATTTTATATGGAATTCTTGGTTGGGGCAGCATCTCAGAAACTGAAATTAAACCTATTCAAATTCTTCAAAACAAAGTTCTGCGAATAATTAACAAATCCACATGGAAAGATCGCGTTACTATTAATGCTTTGCATAAAAGCTTAAACATTTTAAAAATTGCTGATATTTATAACTTCGAATTAAGCAAATTTATGTACTTGTACCACACACAATCTCTTCCCGAAATATTTGACCCTTATTTTTTGCCCATCGAACAAGCTCATCACTATAATACTAGAAGTAAATCTAATCAAAATTACTATCTTAATTCCGTAAGAAAAAACAGTGGAAAAAAATCCATAAAATTTCTTGGAGTCAAAATGTGGAATCAGATTCCCCCTACAATCAAATCTTACACATTTTATCGATATAAAAAAGAATGTAGACAAATTCTAATTAACAAGTATGATTAAAAATAAATATATATATATTGAATCATTTCACGTTATCAGTATGTTTAACCCCTGGACAATTGCTTTCTGTTCAAACCAAACTTGGGAGTGTATTTTGTATGTAAGTGTATTTTGTATATATTTTTGTGAATAGTTTGCTTCAGCGTATAAATGATCTCATTTTGCTCAATGATTTTGCATTTTGCTTTTTTCGTTTTCGTTGATAATTTTTGAAGATAGCACATTGTGATTTCAAGGTTTGTGGTGGCAGTTGCCTCGGTGAGCTTTGCTCTTGCGCTGCATTCCACGGCTTTAGATTATGTAGCGCATTTTTAACGTGTGATGTGTTACTGTGTGCTATATTTTCTACCTGCCGAATAAAACATGTTCTCTCTCTCAATGACTGATGTGCGAAAGTACAAAAAATTGAAACTATGTGATTGGTTTCACAAGACTATTTCTCACTCTGGTCGAAACTAAAAAAGAATCAAATCTTCATTATACTCGTCATATTACGCCAAAGCGTCTTACAAATAGCGGGGCCCATCTCCACGGCGTAATAAGCGCCAGGGCAAAACAGCTCACAAAGGTGAGATCACACTGAGACTGAACTGAGACGCTGAGACCTTTGAGACATTGTGCAGGTTTATCTCATTGCGACATCACATCCGCACAAAGTCATTGAGACTTGATGTCATAATGAGCCGATTGCTATGTCTTTAACCACTACTCCAACCGGCCGGTTTTATTGAAACTACAGTTCATTTTTTTGTTTTCTTTGACCAAAATTTTTCCCGCGTTGACTGAAAGTTAATTTTTATAATATTTAAAAATATTTTTGCACCCTAGATCAGCTCTGCTGCCGATTTTGCAACTTTTATTGCAATTCATCGTTTGCACTTGGTGAGGCTTCACATGATCGCTATTTACGTCTACATCTTATCAATACTTACTTTTAACAAAGCGTATAGGTTATCATTTAAACATTGGCAAACTAATGATAACGACTCCAAAGTCTGTAAAAACAAAACCGAGGCTTAAATTTATAGGTCAAGATCACCCACATGATGAAAAAAAGTACCGCACCAAAAGTTTGCAAAACCACATTAAAATCGCATTTTGCCAAAAAAATCTTTAGGCCTATCCAAGTCTAAAAATGTCCTCTTAGAAACAAAAAGTAGGCCTGTAATATTTGGTCTAAATTTTACAAAAACACTTGTCTTCCTTCTAGCCTACTTTTTTATATTGCTGACAGTGAGCTAAAAAGGCAGTTGAAAATACTGTAGGCAACGAAAGCAGCGATCCATGTATTCCTAATCCTGTTGAATCAACGCACGTCAGGTATAGGAGCAGATAACAGGGCAATCGAACAAGAGCTGAAGTTTGTTAAGCCATTTTATTCATAAATTTAATAGTCTAGCCCTAGCGGTTCAACTGCTGAGCTTTATACATTGGTAGCAACTCATGTCAACCCTGTGTTCCCTTCTACGTTGTTATACTGGTACCGGCACTGGGCATGGTAGTTTATCAGGAAACCAAAATACAGCAGCTGGACTTCAACAGAAAAATATTTTCAGTGGGTCACCGATAGAGTAGTAAACTTACCGATGCCTACCTACCTACGCTACAACTAAACTGCTAGCTTGAGCGGATTTATGGAGGAGGGGCACAGAGGGCCCGAACCCTCCTCGAAATTTCCAAAATTTTTAGAAGTTATTACTTATTAGTAAATGCCATAATTGGTATCAAAATCCGAAACACTTTAAACTAAGATTCAGAAAGGTCCTTTGAGTTGTAGCGTTCTCTTTAATCGAAGCCCTTTCTTACTAACGGCGAGGCTGCTAGTGGTAGGCCTACATCATAATCTTTTTTTTGCGAATGAACTTTTTGCTTTTTTGCGAATGCGAAGGAGTTTTTGCGAATGAACTTTGGTTCTTTACTTGCTACTTGTTAAGAAACCGCCAAGCCGAGATAATTGTCGTAGGCTAAAGCATCTTATCCAAGGACGCAACTACGAAGCTTGGGTGAGATTCGAATACACAACCTCACGATCATGGTTGTCGTGAAAACGAAGCTCCAACCTACGTGCCACGCTGCCGATATGTCAGTATTTAACTAATAAAGACGAGTGGGCGGAACCACTAACCATGTTAGGCAAATGAAACATCCTTATCGCCTCAGCTACGTTTTTCAAGTGAATAGATGACTTACCCGGCACAGTAAAATCAAGTGGCAGAACACCACCTGATCTTGCTAGTTCTTTGACCTATACTGCCGATCGCCGAATTCTATTAAATTTTGATAATTTAGTTTGATTTTAGTTGCGAGCAGGATGAGTATAAGGTGGAAGAATCTCTTGGTTTAATCCAAAGCAAGATTGATGAGAAAAAAGTCAATCTGTTCAATGTGAACAGAAGGCGACTGCTAGATGGCGCAGTTAGAGCCATTGCTCGTAAACACTTCACGAAAATGGGCGGATCAGTGTACAATTTAGTGACGATATCGGGAAGAGTGAGGGGGCTATAGATGCTGGAGGCCCGACGAGAGAATTTTTACGATTGGCCGTTGCTGCTGCAGCGAACAGCAGCATTTTTGATGGCACTGAGTCAAATAAGTTCCTCACCAAATGTAAATTGCGTAAGTTGTTTCAACTTGCAATTTACGTTGTTAACCAAAACAGTTGTGAAGTTGTTAAAAAGCTTACAAACAGCTTTGAAAGGGTGTCAAAGGAAAGGTTTTGGCGAAATTACAGATAGATTGTTTTAACAGATATACAACGGTAGTTTATCTAACTAGCCGCATGAAGGATTAATTTATCGAGTAGAAACCTGAAGCATTCTTAGCAGATATGAACCTTATGTCCATAAAAATAAAGATATATTCTGGTAATGATTCTACTTAAATTTCGTGCACAACAGAAATAACTACACCACTTTTAATAAGCCTGACAGCTATGTCGTTGGTCTCCTTCGAAAGCTTGGTATTACTTTGATAAATTCTATTACCGATTTTTCGGCTGTGATGTTGTATTTTCCACAAAGCATAGCATTGGCACTATTTTGAGCACACGAATACTGTAGTTTACTATTCACAGAACCGGTGCTTTGTTTTTCAGCTGTGACGAAGGACCTCTACTTCATTTATGGGCGCATTTTTGCCCTTTCCCTAATCCATGGAGGCACTGGTCCGTTTTGCTTTTCCAGACTGCTCTACAATCAAGTTCTGGATTTGCCAAGAGAGTATTCCCATACTCTCCTGCAGCCGTCTCCAATATACGATCAGCTGATCAAGGTATGACTTCATCTACCTGAGACAGGGTTCAACAAGCTTTTCACAGCGAAGACGTCATGTACAGTAAAAGGGAACTGAATCGCTTTAAAAGTTTTTTTCAAATTCACTTACGATCACATGAATTTCTTTGGCGGACCGTAGTTTGCCGACTCTTGACCTTAGTAAACAACGTCAACAAAGAGATTACGTCACCGTATGTTGGTGTTTCGTGAATTGTTTAACAAACTGTTGTGGTTGCATTAATTTTATGATACAGTATACTTGGGAAGGGAAGTTTGTTTAAAAGGAATTAAAAATTGAATGATTTTGCAAATGGTGATGATGTCACAACCAACGTTCCCTCTAAGAGCTAACCTACCATGGGCGGAACTAAACTCGGCTGAGTCAAGATTGAAGTCACAGAAACTCGCAAAATTAGGTGGTAATTTTTGTCCTAAATCAAGTAAAGACCTTTTTTATTTATTTTTTTGGTCATCAACTTTTCTGAGGCAAAAATTTTGCGAAAAACACGGTAAAATCACAGATTTTTACGCCCAAATGCGTGTGAAGATCTTTTTTTTTTGGTCCTCAACATTTTTGAGCCAAAATTTTGACGAAAACGCAGTGACATCTTCGTTTTGCGTCAAAAGTGAGGTGGAGACCTTTTTTTTTGCTCTTCCCCTATTTAAACCAGTGCGCGGCAATTTCGATGCACTGCGCGGCGGTTTACGAAACACTGCGCGGCCGCGCACGCGTGCAGCTTAGAGGGAACGTTGATCACAGCCATTATGAGTTGGGGCGGTTCCGCAGCCAAGTGACGTCGGTGTGTGTACTGATATAGGCCGATGAAATGGCTTAATGAGGTGCACTAGGTACGGCAATTCAGTTCTGGAATTTACTAATTCATCTGCACAACATGAAAGTTCCAAGTTTATATACGTTGGCTGAGGATGCTGAGTTGTTAAATAACAGGATCAACCGTAAAGTTTCACCAAAATCAACTAATGTGAATAGTCCACTGATAATTTTGAGTAACGTAGTAGAGCACTGAGTCGAGTAATTAACGTAAACCGCCGCTCGAGTCAACCAAATTTCAAGTTAAATCACAACGAAAGGCTACAGCAATTGCTTTACTTTTTGTTTAGATTGAAAATGCTGCTTCGCAAGAGGAGTTTCTCCTGGCTCTCGACGAAGCCAGTGTTTTTCTCCAAACTGTGGGGATAAATGCCTGTAAATTGAGCCAAAAGCAGGTTATTCTGAACCAGTGCGCTCAATTTTATTTAGAAGACCGAATAAGGCCTGAATTGGACAGGTCAGATAATAATAATAATCAGTATTTTTTAAGTGTAACCTAAAAGACTCGGTAAAACTTGTAGAAGAAAATGAGTAACAATTGTTTGTAAAAATAAGAAAAAAACTGACATAATTAACCAACCATGTGACTTCAGCTGAATGCTGACAATGGCTGGCCAGCGGTGTAGGTAGATGCGCGTTTAATTACTCAAAGTCAAGGCCATAGCTCAAGATAATGGTGAAATGTGATGGTGTTGATGGATTGTCAAAAAAAAAAAAAAATTATGCAATGGCTTGGCGTAGTAATTACGTGACAGGTTCGTTATATTGCTTTTTTTCAGATTCATTGCCGGACTCGATTGCCTTGGTTTGGTTGCAGAGATGCAGAAATGTCCGGTAGGCTATGCGGGATTGTTTCTTTTTCATGAATCGCCGCTTTCAGCAAACGTGCTACTTGATAACATATTCAGTGAATATGATGACCTTGCTGAAAGCGGCAGCAATTCCCGATCTGCACAAAACGAAACAATATCTTACTGGCGTGATTATGTCGTGGAAGTTGCAGGTAACTTGATCTTAAGCGTTAATATCAGACAACCTCAAACTTACAGTGTCGGAACTTCAATTTGAATAATCGATGTTGCTGCCCATCCAGGTTTGTGGTCATTCGTGATCCATGCTGGTGAGATTCACTCTTCAATTGAGTGAAGTTCTATGAAGCGTCCCATGACTCTCTTTCATATATTGAAACGTTGTTGTGTGCCCACATTTTTCGTTTTTATTGTTTAGTACTTCAAGAACAAGGTCTAACTGACCGGATGGTAAAACCGCTCATTTGTGATAAAATGTTGCCTACCGCAAAACACTAGTTTCATACAACTACTTTTTGTCATTTTTAGATGGGACGGCAGCAAGTACACTTGAAGAGCTACTTATCTTTGCTACCGGTACAGATCGTGTACCTCCTCTTGGCTTTACGCCGAAGCCACGTATCGCCTTCACCAATGAAAGTGATTTCCCTATAGCCAATACCTGTGACAATATTTTGTCTTTGCCCCTGTGTGGAAACGACTGTTCGTATGACAAGTTCAAGGAGAACATGGACTTTGGAATATTAAATAGCCGTGATTTTGGTCTAGCGTAAAATCGACAAATCACTTGCTAATTATTAGAAAAATAACTAATAGGTACCATAATTGCTAATTATTGTACTTAAGTTATTTATTCTACTTTATTGTTCACCTGTTCCTATTTCGCAATTGCTGCATTTTGTTTTTCGTTTTTATTCCATTAAAACATTGCAAAGTAATGGATGTATAACACTTAACGTATTTCCTTGAATAGAAGCCGCGGCTACTATTTCTTATTAGTTCGAAAGTGGGTACCGGGGGTGGTGATAACGTCACGATATCGGTAATGACGTTACTTTAAATGCATTTTTAGAAAAAAAATCGCCATGTTTGTTTACAAAAAACGATTAATATCATATCTCGCTAACACAAAGATCGCAGCGTGGCAATTTGGTAGTTAAGAACATCGTGTTGAAGCTGACCAACCCGGGTTATCAAACTAGGAACCTTCCGAACCGGAAACGACGTCGTTGATAACCTTTTCTAATTCATTCGAAATGCAATACAGCGATTTAGCGGTGCTTACAGCTTCGCATTGAATGTACCGGTAACATCAAAATGAGTGGTTCATATTTTGGGACACCCGATATAAGCCAACGAAGGCGTGTCAGTTACGGGTGCCCAGACAAGTTGCCACAAAAGAGATGACCCTTAAAAAGAGCTTATGGGTTTCTTCATCACCTTCATTGTCGATGATCTCGCGCAATCGCACTTCTTCTGTAGGAGTGAGCACACGGGGTATTATTCCAACAGACACGTCATTTTGGCTGCGAGCAGTAATATCTGCCAAGTTGATCGACCCAGACTCCTTCAAATGCTGTAGTTGAAGCAACCGATAGTTCATGCGAAACAACTGATGAGGAGTATAGTTACCCTCGGTCGATAAGGGGTGATGATTGTAACCTTGGACGAACTCATCTAATCTTTTGTTTATCACCGGCAAGTAAGCAAAGTGCAAGCAATACAGGTCGGTTATGTTGTTGGGGTCCAAATTCCCGGCGTCATCTAATGCCAAAAATTCGTTGTAGCACCTATTGATCACCTGTTGGTTGACGTCGCGATTGATACGTTCCACTCTCTGATTGTGAACTGATGAACCAACAACAAGGGCATTTGAATTGGCTCTTTTTTCTAGCATGTAACGCCAAACTGCAGCATATTCAACGCCGTAATCAGAACGAATTTTGAGCGGTAACCCGTACTCCTCCTCGGCTTGCTGGAAATTTAACAGAACCGTTTGAGCTCTGTTGTTGTCCGAGCAACGGCAATAGGTAACCATCCGGCTGTAACCATCTATCCCAACATGGACAACAAGTTTCCATCTTATCAACTTATGAGTGCCATCGATATGTCAGATGTAGTTGGGACATGGCACCTCATAGCGACGCCGTGAAATTGTTGTTAAACTTCTTTCGGCTATTCCCCTTCCATCAACACGCCGGAGGCTATCTCGTAAGCGCCTTTTCGGCACTTTGACGTTTTGCGCAAACAAATGGCCTTTAACCATAACCTCTCCAGCTGCCGGGTAATTCTCTTTAACATTTCTCATTTTTTCATCCAGTTGTTCATCTGTAATATTGCTGCATACAAAATTGGTATGTTAGATTTCATAATCGACTACGAGAGTAATTGCAAATATCAGGGTGTCTCAAAAAATATACAACATTTTATTCGTTAAAAATGTGGTCACCAAACACAATTTGCAAAGAAAAAAATATTCGCATGGAACGCTGAAAGTTTGAAGTTTCTTATGGTTAAGTCAAAATTGTCAAGAGAAATCAAGTTTTCTGGTAGAACCTTTTTTTCTTCTACACCACATGTTCGGCGTAGGCCCCACGTTGACCAATTACTGACTGAACACGTGTGGCCATGTTATAACTTTTGGAAATGTTTCTTTAGGAATGTTTTTAATTTCTCGACGGATATTTTCCTTCAGTTGATCAAGGGTACGAGGTCTAGGATTTCCATATATCCTGTCCTTGAGATACCCCCATAAGAAGAAATCTGGGGGAGAAAAGATCAGGTGAATAAGGTATACTGGGTAAATTGAAACGTTATGTTCCACAAAATGTCCTAAAAACCGTATATTATAGTATTGGTTATCCACACCTACTGTACGGGATCTTAAATTGGGGAAACGCGGCTAAAAAGTACCTGAATGTCATTCAGGTTCAACAAAACAAAATAATTAAGATTCTAACCAAATCGTCTACCCTCAGATTTAGATTAGCTCCGCTGTACAATCAGCTATCCTTGCTGAAAATCCCTTTCATATACAAAGCTGAAGTCTGTAAATTTTTTTATCGCTATACTAACAATGTTTTACCTGTTTGCCTTAAAGATTTGTTCATGTCAGTATCTGATATTCATAGCCATCAGACCCGACACGCATCTAAAAAATATTTCTCAATTCCTCGAAGTAATAAATCATTGACTCAACGTTCTATTACAATTGCTGGTACTAAAAAATGGAATTCCTTACCAAATAATTTACAAATCCTGGTCAATCGTAGTAAAACAAATTTCAATCGGAAAATTAAGAAATATTTCATATTACAACAAAATTGCACTTAGATTCTAACCATTTTTCTACAATTCCAGATTATTCTTGTTCCTTATCTAGCTTATTTTGTGCATACTAATACTCTTCAGTTAATGAAAGTTGTTACCTTGACTATTGTGATTACTCATTATTTAATATTGCATGACTTGCGATTAGTTCATTTTGATTTTGATATGTTTTCTTTCTCCGATTTAATTACCTCTCCGTAAACTCTTTCCTGTATTTTTCAAATTATTATTATGCACTTAGATTCAAACCACTTTCCTATTAATTTCATATTATTATTGTCCTTTATTTACCCTGTTTTAAGTTTACAAATACTCTTCAGTTGATGAAAGTTGTATTGTGTTTACTTATTATTAATATTGTTTATCTCGTGATTAGTTCCTTTTCGAGTTGTCCTTTTTTTTTCATATGTTTTTTTCTTTGTTGCTATTATTACCTCTGTTTGTGATTATTACAACTGTTTACGTGAACGTGAATTATAGTTTTCTTATGCTGTAAGAAAACTGTGAGAGGCTGCAGACTAGACGACCGTGCCAATTTCTACTGCTGAGATTGGACAATAGGTCATTTCGCAATCTCTCACAGGATGGACCATGCAGATATAAATGAAAATTAAATTGTTGATATATTTTTTATTTTTCTTTGTTGTTGCGTCTATCCAAACAAAAATAAATGCACTTGCACAGATGGACAGAATAAGGTGGCCACTCAACGGCGTCGTAGAGAGAGATAAAACGGCCTTTGAATTCATAGATGCACTATTCAAAGAATCCTTCGCCAAGATCTCGACGGTCGTAGAGATCTTGGCGAAGGATTCTTTGAACAGTGCATATATGAAGGTTAGTTTCGGCAGAAAGGCGACGAATTGATTTTTTGGGACTTCGAACAACAGCTTGCCTTACCACATCCACAGAATTTTCACTGCGACCAGATCTCTTCCGGCCACTACGACCCTTGTGAAGATCACGAACTGTTCCCTCATTGGTAAATTTTGTAACAGTGAATTTGATGGTTCGAAAGTTTGGCGCATCACGCATGTGAACACCAAACTGAGCACAATAACGACGTTGTACTTGCTTTACACTTTTTACCTGAAGCTAAAATTCAATAATTTTTGTCCTTTCTTCTAGATTAAGTCTAGGCATATTTTCTAGGCTTACTAAGCATAAAAAAAAACTTCGAAGACTCTAAAACAAAATTAAAGTATTAGAAACAAATTTTTTAAAACTTAAAGTGTGAAATGAAGCTTTTCAAAAGTTGTATATTTTTTTGAGACACCCTATATAGGAATACGTTTAGAGTGCCCAGTGGTGGAGTAGTCACTAGTCAGTCTAGTACCATCTGCGCCTGAGGGCCTGGGGTCGATTAACATCCGGTTTGGTCAAATCTGAAAAAGTAGGCCATTGCCAATGCCAAACACCCGTCACCTTAGCTATGTTTCTGCAATATCATAATGCTTGCCCAGGTTCGAAGGTGTGAACGTCCCGCAGATAATTCGTGATATCCGAAAGAATTGTATATACTGTATACACGCCTAATAAAAGATTTATTATTGGATTCGTTCAAAAATCTATTGTAACATTTCATTCCTTACTGTTTATTTTTGTGCGTAAAAATAAGATGCGGCCACATTATAACCATGTTGTATGCACCAGCCTGATCTCCCAAATCTGAAGTTACAGCAGTTCAAAATTCACAAGTGTTTTAGGGCTTATTCAAGGTACTGTATGACAAAATGAAATTAAAGTACTCTCGGCTTCTAAGATTAGACTTAATAGTTCCTAGATAATCAAAACCTGCAATAGTTCCTTCGCAGTAAAACTACCTCACGATCACGACTTAAACGTGGGTCGCAAATGTGCCCAGTGGCGTAGCCAGAAAAAAAATTAAGGGGGGGGGGCAAAAATTAAACAGTAACTTAACATAATATTATTGCGTTTTGGAAACAGGCAAACGAGTAATAAATCGCAAACTTACTGTTAGATAGTTTGACAATTTTCATCAAATTCATTTAAAAAATAGCCTATAAAAGTGAGATTGATTCTTCGTTTGTGAGTATTACTCGCACGATTAGCATTAGGAAGGGGGGTTCGGGGGGCATGCCCCACCGGAAAATTTTTGCCAAATTATACTCTGTATTCGTGATTTTAGCATGTTTTGAGCAACTTTTAAGGCAATTTTTCCTAGTTGTGACTGCTACACTAACAACTTCACTTTCGTCTATTTGTGCTACACGCGATAGCTCTTTCTGGCACAGCAAAACTTCTAGGGTAATTCTTACTTAAAAGTTATTGACTGAACTGGGGCTTATTCGATGCTATAAACTCAGCGAAATAGCAACTTAAGGAGGCTATAAACAAAGTGACAGACTGCTACACCCAATAATTATTTCATTATATGATCGTCTTGGTGCAATGGTAAAACTAACTTCCAAGCGAAAGACTCCGATTAAAAATCACCAAAAACATCAAAGGTTTTGAAAATGGTGTTACACAAAAGATAGGGCTCAATTGAATTGAGATTATGTTAAATAACAAATACAGTATGGTGGGACAGGTAGTATGTCAGACTACTGCTCAGGGGTCCGGGATTCCATGCTACCCTCGGCTTTCAATTTATGTTTCTCGTAGTGCACTCACTTCGTATGTAAAGTCTTGGCTACGCCAAGAAATAAAAATTAAACAGAAAATATGATAAATATCCTGTTCAACCATTACGAAAATTGTCCACCGCGTAGACCCCTGCGAACGCCACTGGTCCAAACCAACCTCGTACGATTTTTCCCTGTTAACGTAACTATAAAACTTTTAGTCTTTATCTTGCCGATTTACGTACTTCGCGTGAATGCGCGATCAAATTCAAAAAACAAGGCATGATAAAATAAATATAATGAAGGAAGAGGTAAATAAAGTAAGTTTAATCATAGTCAGCAGGAAGACGAGTTTGCAAATTACATGACCCTGGCTTATTACTTACTTGTGTCTTTGCATTAAGTTTAAAACAAGCTGACATGTAGAAAATTTAAGGGGGGGCCATGGCCCCGGTGCACCCCCCCTCTGGCTACGCCACTGAATGTGCCTTGTAACAGCGATAAACAATTTTGTAGGATAGTGTTTTTTTTTTTCAACACAGTGCTGAATTTTTAACTGTGCATACTAGGAATTGTGTTTAGGAACTGCATATACCCTTTGCTTGGTTGAAAAAAATGCAATGAAATAAAGGTCACTTCCACCACTGGTTTTATTTAGATAAAAAATATTAAAGAAATAACATGTCTTGCTGATTTTGTGCTACGGTACCGGTACATCTTACGCATTGCCATTGCGGGCCGCTGATTACTTTAAAGATCAACAATTAATCCACAAATTAAAAACTTTACAAAACGCAAATGAGGTAAAAACAAACTCACCTAAATTTTTGGTGTTCCAAATGGTTTTCCGATATGATTTTGCGCAGAGTTGGACGGGAAATCTTTAAGATAATGCTGATTTGGGTAAGGCTCAGTTTCAATTGAAGTAACTCACTTAAGTGATCCAAATCAACAGTGCTTCTGGGACGACCCTGAAATAATTACGATAAAAAAGCAGCCACATTGGACAGGATGATCCAATTTTGAAAATCTTGGCTTATAGCCTAGCCCTAAAATTAATTGTTCACTTTAATCTGCTTTTAGCTGTTGCCTGGGTTACAGCTTAGCCTGTAGCAGGAATTTTATATTCCAGTATAGTAAGGTACTTTCGAAATGCCTAGCATACGCTGCTGATGATGAAAGCTGAATCTATGTCGTTAAAATGCCCAGTTACACTGAAAAATACTCTTATAGCATTTTTTATTCCCTTGAACTATGCTTTTGCCAATATTTATTGTATTCCCAAATTACTTTTTTTATGCAACAAGATTGTGACTTTATGTTTTATGCCGGTAATTATTTTGACCAAGTCGAGTGCATTTTTACGATTTACAAATTATTCTAACAGCTTTTAACAGCTCAGATGGCCGAGTGGATAGAGCGTCTGCTTCTGGAGCTGTAGGTTCGGCGTTCGATTCCCGAGTCGGGTCAAACCAATGACTTAAAAATTGGTATTCACAGCTTCCCTGCTTGACGTTCAGTATTAAAGGGACAGTGTGGAGAACAAGCCGGCAAGCTTTGTTGTTGCGTCGTTGGGAAGGGCACTTAGCGGGATTCCCCCATCTTTGAGTGGTAGACAGATGGCTGGTAACTCCTAAGCGAGCTTGTTGTAGCGCCTCTGTCGCTTTCTTGCAAAGGAGGATAAATATATGACTAAATGAAAATGAATGAATGAAATCAAATGAGAATGACGTCAGAGAGCTAGCACGGCACGGTGATCGAATATCTTCCTAAAGTTTACAATAAAATGCAAGTTCCTTAAAAGCAGTCAACATGCAAAAACGGTAAATATGTACCGCAAACTTACTGGTGCTGGTGTTGTTTAAGTTGATGTCCCAGCTTGATCATTGGATGTACCGGTACCAGAGACAACGTTGTACAAAGTGACGCTGCTTCTGCAGAAGCCCCATCAACTACAGGCCTTAAATTTTCGTGCATATTATTATTCATGACTAAGGTACCGGGAGTGACTAGCTAGTAGGTTTCAAATTATTCTACTGGTGGCCTAGATACCGATAGCTAAAAAGATATTGAGCAGCTGTTGAGTGGTATGCTACTTTGCAGCAAGTACGGCACCGGTACCTTAGTTAGTTTGCTCCATCTCAACTCTTTTGTGATCTAAGCTGGCTGCGCCGTAACGGATTTAGTCTGCATTTACATTTAGGATTCGGTTAGAAAATGGATATAAATTGCGGCCGACTCCTAACAAGGCCCCTTGCACCTACCTTCCTTCAGCAGCCTGGGAACTAGTTTAGAAAGCACTCGCTCAAGTTATCATTATAACCTCAAACTCTATCCTGAACAATTACATTTTCACCCAATCCTACAAAACTAAAAACTTAAAATCTTTCCTTCAACGTCACTTCTTGACTAGCCACGTGCGTCGTGGGGCATAGCTTTTCACTAATGATGGTAATACGTGCCACGTGCGTTGTGCGACCGTTGGGCAATGGACATCACGAAATTCACGCGATGAGTTAGCTCATAATGAAGTACGAATAATATTTTCGACTTATTTTATTTCGAATTTATCGTACTATATATCGAATATATATTTCGGATATTTCGAACTTATTTTAGGGCTGTATTTGGTCGTATATATATATATCCAATTTATACGTGGTATATTTTCGACTTATTTTATTTCGAATTTATCGTACTATATATCGAATACAGTTTCGGAAGAGAGGTTGATTTTTTATACCATAAAGGTGCAAGATACAGCAACCATACTACCGGTATCAGATGCATTTTATTTACATATTTACAAAATTACATTACCACGAACGTTTTCGGCACAACTTTTGGCCCTCTTCAGGTATATCTAAATTAGTTAAGTAACTTTAAGTATTAACAAAACTGACTGAAAAGAAATTATTAGTAAACTCAAGCTGAGAACATTACTAGGCTAGGCTAACTCGTCTAAGAGGTGCTGACTGCTGATAAATTGATGCGGTACATGGATCGAATAGAGATGAGATATTATGACGGAAAAATAGGGAGCAATTGTTACGCAACATAAAACATTTTCGGTATGAACAAATACTAAGAAATTATAGTGAATTAATTCAATTTGCAAAATTTATAACACTTGTAACAAAAAAGATGCACCACTGGCGTAAAGTTGACGATTGAGACCGGGTGAATGTTTCTTTATTAACAGAGCTTCATGAATCTTAGTGTCATAATCTGAACGGCATTTTCGGATAATTTTGAAAGAGTCAATTCCAATTTTTGTTTTTGAGCAGAAGTTGCATGCTGCGATATACATATTTCGAACTTATTTTAGGGCTGTATTTGGTCGTATATATATATCCAACTTATACGTGGTATATTTTCGACTTATTTTATTTCGAATTTATCGTACTATATATCGAATATATATTTTGGATATTTCGAACTTATTTTATTTTCAACTTAGAACTGTATTTGGTCGTATATGTATATCGGTCAAATTTCATCGTAAATTAGCTCAAAAAAGAGGTGTAACAAAATAAATAATATTTTTCCAAACGGCGCCCCATATTCA
>OZ023252.1:16962547-17379547 GCA_964006365.1 Trididemnum miniatum | reverse complement strand
AGCGCGTGCGCTATGCAGCTGAGCTAACGGCAACAAAGTCAACAAAGTCAAAATTTTGCATAAAATCAATCAACCATCGATCAATCAACAGCTCAATCACGTCTGTACAAGTTCCATTAGAATTCAAAAAAGCAATTATTCTTCCTCTTCTATAAAATTCTACTCTGGATCCAAATATCCTTGATAATTACAAACCAATACTACATCTGTAATTTTGGTCAAAGGTTTTGGAAAAAGTATCTGTTCAACTAAATGAGCACTTACTGATTAATAATTTGCAAGATCAATTTCAATGTGTTTGTAGAACTGGTTTTTCTACGGAAACTGCATTAATCAAAATCGCTGATCAAATTCTTCAAGCCCTTGACACCAAAAATTCTACTGCACTGATAATGGTTGATATGTTTTCTGCTTTTGACACTGTGGATCACAATATTTTACTGGACAGGCTTTCATGTTGAGTTGGTACAAAAAATTCTGCACTTGCTTGGTTTCAGTCATATTTATGTAATCGTAGACGATATCGTGTCGTACTCTTTTGAATTATTTTCTGGCGTATCTCAAGGCTCAGTGCTTGCTTCATTTTTATCTAATCTGTACATGAAACCACTTGGACATCAGAGGCGTATCCAGGAAAGCCTCGCCTATGAAATATAAGCTGATATATATCGACCCCCCTATGAAATATAAGCTGTCATATATATCTGCAGTCAGAGAAACAGGGGAAACAGGACATCTGAAGACACGTTGACATTTTTTTCTTTTGATCTTCACTTGATTTTGGGGGGTAAATTGGACGTCGGAAGACGTGAAGACCTTTTTTTTTGGTCTTCACCGATATTTTCAATGAAAACGTGTAAACAGGAAGTTGCGGCCCCCCCTTTTCAAATTTCTTGGCACGCCCCTGGACATATAATTAATCAGCTTTGGATTAAATTACCACTTCTTATACGCTGATGATGTGCAAATTCATTTTACATTTAACGCTGGTGCCAAATCTAATGTGTTTACAAATCGTTTGTGAGCAGTTGAAAATTGGTTAAGTCTCAACAAATTGAAACTTAACAAGAGTAAAACTCAGTGGATTGTATTTAATTGCCAAGTATCCAAATTTGCTGAAGATGTATTCGGAAATAATTTTTGTGATATTAGTGCTTTAAGAGGTGTTAAAAATTTAGGTGCTCTTGATTGTGATATGTCTATGGAAGAACAAATCAAATCTACTGTCAAAAAATGGCATTTCCAAAATCGTAATGTTGGCATAATCAGGCACTATATTATAATGAAAAAAGTTGTAAAATGTTGGTAAATAATCTTATTATCTTCCACATCGACTATTGTAATGCCTTGTTTTACGGTTTGCCTGATTGTCTATTGTACAAATTGCACAGAGTTCAAAATACTGCTGCTAGACTGGTATCCTACATTCGCAAATTTGCCAATGCTATTCCCATTTTAATGAATTTACATAGGTTGTCTGTTCAGTATCGGCTTAAATTCAAAATGCTATTGCGATAATGTATAAAGTGGTAAATGGCAGTTCTCCTTCATACCTTGCTAATCTGGTTTCACAACATGTTCCCTCTCGTTATTTGCGGTCTAGCGAAGCGAATCTTTTTGTTGCACCTTGTACTTTTTCAAAATTTGTTGATCGAAGATTTAGTGTTTGTGGACCTTTACTTTGAAATAATTTGCCAACTGATATCAAATGTGCTGAAACTTTATCTCAAATTAAAACACTTTGATCTTTTTCTGTGATTTTTGAAATTATTTTTGAAACGTTGCTGACAATATTATACCCTATCAAACCGCTATTTGCTCTCACGGTAAACCGACCGTTAGTGTTTGTAGAAAGTGTGGAATTTATTACGGTATTAATTTGTTCTTTGTCGCTCCATGTTTATTCTTAGCCGCACTGTAAACATTTTTTGCCAATTTAAATTAATGCCGGGGACCATTTTTTCAATTTTGTCATCGCAATTTCATATTCATGTCCGCTGTATTTAGTTATGTTGTCTCTCACTGTTACGTTAGGTTTTTCGCTATTTTTGTCAAGCGCTTCTGACCTGCCGTTTAAAAAGAGCGCTATGGAATTCTTATTATTATTATAAAGTCAAAACTTGTCAAAATTGTCTTCATCAAAAATTTCCTCGCAAAAATGAAAAAAAAACTTCTCTTTCTTTTACATTTTTTGAATTTTTGAGCTGATTTTATTCTACTTAATTGCTAAAATAGTTGCAATAGTAAAAATGCGTGCGCTAATTGAAAAAGAAATATCATTTATTCACCGGCCGTTAGCTCAGTTGCTAAGCACACAGGCTATCGGTGCGGGAGGTCTGGGGCTTGATTCCCGGGTCGGTCAAATCGACAGAATGTCGCCAACGGCTCGCCACCGCTACGACGTTTCTGCGGAGCTGTGTGGCCCATCAGACGCTAAGTCGCGGAGATGGATTCCGCCACTCGTTACACGCTTCGGCGTATTAACGCCGGTATATGAAAATTTGATCTGATTTGACAGCACTTATTATGCATGAAATATTCCCAGTAATTATACTTAGTGGTTTTCGTTAGAAACGTCCATGATCACAGACAAACTGTTAGTGTTGTACAGTACAGTTGCGATAACAACGCATTTTTGTATTACAAACTATAAATTGATAGTCGATAGGCTACCACCAGTTCACACAATGACTCGTTAAGGTTTTAACGTTATGCGTCGCTTTGTTGCATTAGCTTCAGTAATTGAGAAAATGGGCTGCGTAGGGCAGGCTACCTTCTTCTTATGTAAATTGCGGATTATAAAACATTTTTAACGAAAAAAAGTGCAACAAGAAATAAATAATAGTCGAAAGCGGTTAGGTCAAAATAAAGTCAAAACTTTGCTAAAGTATAGTCAAAAATAATTTTTTTCGGTCAAAAAAATTGCCCTAGTTATAAGGTTACAACACTCAGTGTTTATGCCATTTTTTATCTTTTAGATAACACTGTTTTTATGCCATTTTTCGCCTAATTTCCAACTTTTTTATCTTTTATTGCTTCCATTGGAATAGATTTACTACCTGCAAGCAACATCAAAGTGTTTATGTGCTAAATACAAAGCCCACAAAGTTTCCAATCTTCCAAATCATCCAATGCTACGCCTGTGCAAGTAGTGCGCAATGATAATTATCATGCATTAATAAAAGTAGCTGAATTGGCTGGCTCCTTTGCGGTGGAATGATGATTTTGAAAGTCTTAACGTACAGTATGTAGGAGAAAATCTGCTCTTCTGGTAGGTTGGTAGTAAATCACTGCAACCGAGTGGTTACAAAGCCGTGTCTCGTCGAAAGACTCGCCGCCAACATTGGGCTGGCGACAAGTCACTAGTCGATACTGGAGTGGGTTTAAATCGCGCTTCTAATCAGATTTGTGTGATTTCGTTTATACATGTTTTAGTCTAACATATAGTTCATTGGGTTGAAGTTTAACTCATTGATTGAAATTTTTTAACGTAACCATTTCAGTTGAAAAGTGCACTTAATGGCTATCCACAAGCGGCAAATAAGAACGTGAAGTAACAAACTGATATATAATCGGTGAGTGTCGTTAACGTGTTGATGGTATTTCATTCTAATTTAGTCAAAATCATTAAAGCAATAAACGTGTATATCAATGAACAGTTGATTTGCTAATCTGGCGCTAAAAACACTGATAAAAAACCAACCTTTCGACAGTATAAACTACCTGCCTTCGATCAGGGTACAAAAAGACTTGTTCTAAACACGTGACTTTGTTGTATTTAAAATGCTGACTCGTCTTTATTGCTTTTTTGTACTTTGATCGACGGCATTAGTTTATACTGTCGAAACGTTGGTTTTTTATCGGTGTTTTTAGCGCCAGATTAGCAAATTAACTGTTCTTAACATTTACTGGCCGCATCAAAATATGAGTATATCAATGATCATTTTTCTGCAGTTTGGTACCGAAAATTAGCTTAAAATTGTTGAAATTTATTTAAAACTTACATCTCTGCCATGGTGTACAAAGTATGCTATGATAGCGTTATAAATTTAATTTTTGATCCTTTTGCAAGATCAATTCAAAACTTTTCAAATTTGTACCCAAGCTTCATCAGGGGCATGTTGTAGGGGGCCAAAACTAGTCCAGGCTTATCCATTTAGAAATAGACGCAAATGCACAATCGACAACTCAAAAGATGACAAACGTGAGAATTAAAAAAAAATCACGAGTACAGATTTGTTCAGAGCCGAGTTAAACGCCAATCACTCAATAAATAGATTGAGCTTATTTTTTAAAAAAATCAAGAAGTCAGTGGTTTGGAGCAAACAATTTGCGCAGCACTTGCGACAACGCTGCAATTTCCGTCAGAGTAAGATGGTTGTCGTTATTGCAACCAATATAAAGCCTTTCCACATTGTGGATGGATGACGAAATTTGGACGAAGCCGCCATCACCCATTTTACAGTTGCTCACATTAAAAGCCATTCCATCCACAAATAACAAAACCGCTTTACGTTTAAAGCGGAACGTTTATGAATTGGCACATTTACAGTGACAAAATAACATATCGAAAATCAGACCATGAAAAAATTAGTAAAGATGATTTTTTAACTTTCAAAATCTACTTCAGCGATCAAAAATGACGAACTGGTTAGTTTTATCAACATCTATTATCAATGCCGATGCTATTATCAACATGCCTGCTTTTGTGAACACCAACAATTCTTAAATCTCCACCTTTACGATAAATAATCCGCACGTACTTTAGGTGCAGCCTAACCAAAAATGTTCACATCTTTTCACACAAAATACTGTATGTATTAGGATATCCATGGCAGAGCAAATTTCTGCTGAGGCACCTCTGGTTAAGAGTCATTGATCTGAAGGCCCAAACCCCGAAAATACGCGATGAATTAATAAATGTTTGTTTATTGAACTGAATGAAACAGGTTTCTCACTTTTATATTGCCCCACGTCCATTAAACCTTTAATACGGCTCTGAAAGCTGCACTAAACATAGATTAAGAGCAGGAGCAAGCTTGGGTGAGCAAGTATGAAGAACGTGGAGTGTCCAGTCACTAGCATCCGTCTCCCCGCGTCGCAGCCAGAATTCAATGGAAAGCCAAACAGATAGAGTCGATGCCAACGCATATGTGGGAATTGCCGGCAATGTTTGACCTTACGTCTACAGGCTTTGCTTTGCTTTTTATGATTTTTTTCTCAGAGTTTGCTTCTTGCTTGGCCTTGGCTGAATGAGATCGATAAGCGAGGCAGCGGGGCCGAAGCTAGCCTCCATATTTTTTTTTTTTTTTGGGGGGGGGGCTGAATACATTTTTGGGGGGAGCTAAAAAATCAACCCAAATTTTTTCTATATTTTTGGGGGGGGCTAAAAAATCAACCCAAATTTTTTCTGATTTCGTATCTTTATTGCTACCCAAGCCAGAACAGATCAATATTTTGGTCAAGTAAAAAGTTACGCAGAACGAACTTGCTCGCGGGAACGAAAAACGCTAGTAATAAACTTGCACCGATGAACTGGTAATACTCTCACAAGTCAAAACTTACAACAATCCTAAGCGAAAATAAAATGATAGAGAGAACTAAAATGTATCAACCAGATAAGAGCAGAAAACAACAACAACAACAAAAAAACGGGTCTGACAGCGAAGTTGAACCATGGTTGAACAGCGTAGCAGCGTAATCTCCAATTGCGGTTGCTTATAACCAGCGGGTGTGTTTTCATAGTGCAAACTTCGTTAGCTGCGTTTAGATGCAATTGCACAACACTCAGACATCAGTCTGTTCAATGGTGAAAATAAAAACCCCTTCTGCTTTTAAACTTAGTATTAGGAATCAGGATGTGAAGCAGACATTTGTCTCGAGATTTAAACTTAACATCGATTGAAGCACCTATCTTGAAAAAATATATAAACCATTGGATTTATATACAGTATATACCGTCATTATTTTTCGGCGTAGATATTTTTGAGGGGGTCGAAACAAAATCTTGGGAAGGGGGCTTAGCCCCATTTGCCCCCCGGTGGCTACGGCCCCGCAAGGCAGCAAGTTAAAAAATACGAGATTCAATAAACTTTTACAACTCAATACACAGTGCAATCAAATCAGTTGGACTTCATAGTTTTACTAAACCCCAAAAACATTCATTGTTTTGCTACTGCAAATGGGAACAAACACAATAATCAAAATTTTGTTATAATCTTGCACTATAATAAATGCTTACCATGAAAATAAATTTAGATCAGTGTGGTCCAACTGCAGGCACGCGGATCAATTAAGGCCCGCGAAGTAATTTTCTTGGCCCGCAACGAGTTGCGGCGATTTGCTCGTTTAGGTCTGAAAATATTTACTTAACCTTTGTTTTCTAGTTTTCGATTGCGTTTAGTTTTTTTTTTTTATTTATTTAATTCTGAGCAGTCTGCACCGCTTCGCTTCATACCTTCTGTGCTGTTTTATTCATCGAATTGCAACGGATCACATTTCAATTTGTTGCAATTGTAGGAGCAGAAGGTCGGATTCATGTCGGTAGCAAGAAGGATAAGCCTGGGCCAACAGACAAAATGATAAAACACACGACCACCACACGCTTGCTTAAAACTCGTATAGTCGGTCGTATATAGCAAAAAGGACCCCGTTACCGTTACTTCTGTACAATTTTTAAAAAGTAACGACGGTACCGGTACTAAAGAAGTACCGCGTCACCGATATCTCAAACATTTCAAACATTTTTGCCATGTAACAACTTTGTTGTAGCAGGGTTTTGCGACCCCAAAATTTTATCACGCGACCCCAATTGAAGTCGCGACCCCTAATTTGAGAAGCACCAATATAGTCCTCCACGATCGCTTTTAATCTCCTTCACCTTACAGAAAAAAAAACAGTGACCGCTATTTTTTGCGGTTGATGGTTATATTTCATGCAAAGTAAGCTCATCATCATCAAATGACCGAGTTGTTAACGTTAGCGTCTCTGGAGCGAAAGTTTGGTGTTCAAATCCTGGGTCGGTCTCTGCGAACACAGCGTTGCCAACGGCTCACCACTGCTGCGCCATTTATTGGAAAGAAGCTGTGTTGCACGACCACGTAGATGGGCACCGCTAACTCGTTGCACGCTCAAAACGGTGAGTATAATGAAAAATTGATTTTATTCATTCATTCACGTATTTTATTCGTCCAACAGTTAAACAGTACAAATACTTGAAATACACAATAAGAAATAGTATAGGACTGGGAGACTGCGAAGGGAACTTCGGGTCATTTCATTCATTCATTCACGTATTTTATTCGTCCAACAGTTAAACAGTACAAATACTTGAAATACCCAACAAAAAATAGTATAGGACAGGGAGACTGCGAAGGGACCTTCGGGTCTTCGAGTCAAGCAGCCACCCTAAAAACTAACTGAACCCTTTAATATTTCTTAAAGATAAGTATGTTCATTAAACAAACGACTAGGGCAGCTTTGACACGATGACCATGACAAGGTCTTTCACTGTCCTGTCAGCTTGAACATAATTATATCAATTCCGTCTTTTTTTTTTCCTTTTTTGAAAATAAGTAGTTAAATCTGATATGTGATGTACGATATACTGCATATTTGAAACTGTAGTGAATCAACCAATGTGATTTTGTATTTTAATGCTGTTCAAGCTGGCGTATAAACAATTGTATTGTATTGTATTAATGCCTGTGGTATATCGCACCCCTTTCATAATGATAATAATGCGGTTAAGTTGTCATTTGACTATCAAATACCAGATTTTGGGCAAAGTTTCTATCATAAATTTTAAAGTTCTAGGGGTGAAAATATGTCCACATTTCGGAACGTTGATCGTTTGCGGCAAGAAAAATATAAAAACTCATTTCAATTTTCGCAAAGATTTTTCGGTATTGCTAAAATCTGCAGGAACACAAGGAGCGCAAGGATCACAACGACTGCTCCTCGCAAGAGCAGAAGGACCGCTAAGGGCGCAATTGAGCGATCAGTGGGGGTTAGTTAGACTAGGGTAGGCTTTAACCCCTAGTAATAACTTACTTGCGCCCCTAGCGGTTCTCGTGCTCTTGCGAGGGGCCCTAACCCCTAATAATAACTCACTTGCGCCCCTAGCAGTCCTTGTGCTCTTGCGAAGGGCGATCCTTGAGATCCACCAGGTTTTAGCAGCACCCAGATTTTTTGCGAAATTTACACATTTTCTTGCTGTCAATCAAGGTATAATCAAGGATGAAAAATAAAGCCGCCTAACTGCCTTGCATACACTGCTGATGATAACAACTAAATTTATGTTGTCGAAACGTCCAGTTTTGAGATTTATAGCTGCTTTATTTTTCCTCCTTAAACTATTTTCGTCCCATATTTATTGTATTCCGAAGATATAATCAATTTTACAGAAAAAATACTGAAACAGCACTAAACAAAGCAATATTCGACTTTGGGACCAGTACTTTAGGTTATCAAAATTTATTAACAAAGTTTTCTTAAGAGCCCCTAGTCCACTTTTGAGGATACATGCCATTTCACCTACCAAGTAACTTTCATGCACTTATTGTCAAAATAATATTTTTCTACCACAATAAAAAGGATGAAATTATATTTTTATAACAAAAACGTTTGAAAAATTAATAGTTTTGCGATAAAATTTTTAAATTAGACTAGCCTCTCACTGAGACGGATCCTTGAACTCGAAGCCATTCTATTTTCACAAAAAAAGCAGATAGAGTTGCCACACACGTTTTTTTTTGTTTTTTTTTGTTTTCATTATTGCTTTGATGGTACTCGGAAGCAAAATTTATTTAAAACAAAGCGAGGAATGCTTAGTAAATGCAATTTCAAATATTTGTTACTTTTTGAAGACGCTAGTCACTAAAGGGTTAATGGTTTACATTTACAGTTAATTAAATAGGTGCCGTTCTTGGACGATAACCATGGATAATAATCTAAACAAATTGTGGGCTACTTTATGAACTAGTAATTAGCAAGTAACTCTTCAAATAAAGATCCTTCAATAATTTTTAAAATTTTTTCAAGTTGAATTTTCTTATTTCTGAAGGAGTCGAATTCATATTTTTACCCCTTTATATTTGATTGAGCGGTGCAATTTCGAAGATCTATACCTTGGTATGTGATAATTGAGACCACATGCTTGCATACGAGTTGCAATAGAGTGACAAGCATTAACGTTTGTAAATTAGTAAGTAACTTTTTGTTAAAATGACGATGGACGAATAGGGCAGTTTGAAGTTTAATCATGTGATCGAGTTTGAGGATACTCAGCGGCTTATAACCTCTGTAGTTAGAGTGTCTCCAATGTATATCAGCTGGTAGTTTAAACTGCTTTGTTTTGAAGGATACGAATAGAGTTAAGATGGGTTGAAAATGTTGAGGTCCAGATTGTGATGCAGTAGAGCAGATGGAGTTAAACATCAAATCAAATCTTAATCATGCTCGTCGTATTACGTCGAAGCGTGTAACAAGTTGCGGGGCCCATCTCCGCGGCTTAGCTCCGGGCAACACAGCTCCGAAGAAACGTCGCAACGGTGCCGAGTCGTTGGCAACGCTGTGTCAATTTGACCGGCCCGGGAATCGAACCCCCGACCTTCCACACCGATAACGTGCGCTTAGCGACTGAGCTAACGGCCGGTTGGAGTTAAACTTGGCATGATAAATTTGAGTTAACACATTTTGAGGAAAAATTTTTTTGACTTTAAACATGATTCCTACAGAGCGAGAGAGTTTATTGCGAAAAAGTTGTATGTGGGACTTGAAGTTAAGGTCACTATCAATCTGTATTCCCACGTACTTCGCTGATTTGCAGACACTGATCTTTTCATCCTTGTACTGTACAAAATATCATTGCTATTAATTTGCAAGTTAAGTTTACTCGGTATTGACAGTGACGTTGACGTTTGAGCGAGAATATTAGCTTTCATCCAGCGATAAACTGTATTCAGTTCAGTATTGATGTCATCGATCAATTTAGTTGGGCATGAAGCTCTAAAACTAAGACAAGTGCCATCTGCAAGCAGAATAGATGAAATTGATGTACAGTAGACCAAATCATTAATGTAAAGAAAAAACAATAAGGACCTAGAGTGGAGCCCTGGAGTACCTAAATTTAATTTAGAAAAGATCCGCATGTTCAATTTCATTCAACGTTTTTACTTGGTAAATTTGATCTTTTTCACAAAGTGCCAAGTCAACGTCAACAGCAGTAGTTCATTTTGTTTTTGGCTTGCCAGAGAATATTCACAACAAAATAAACAACATTAAGTCAGGAAAAGGACATGCAGCGACAAAGCTACGAACGACAAATTTTAGATTTTTGTCATAACTAATAATCATGTTGATCTATGGCAAGTAGTAACCCATCTTCTATAAACGTTGGCCCGCGGGCTATGTAAACAGCTTTTCATATTACATAATGCGTGAGTTTTTGAAAACTTAGTTGCTCGGAGTTATAAAATACACTGCAATGTGCTGACAAGTAACTGTGCCATGGATCTCCACAACAAGCGCACAAGATTTCTATTACGCGTTTGCAAGAGCGTAGGCTGTATATGATTGCAAGGTGATTTATGATCTATAATGAGGTGTGAGGGCCATTTGATTGAGTCTATACAAAAAAGCTCGTAAGCTTTCTTTAAATGATTTTTGTTTAAAACAAACACACAAAGGTCATTGCCGCAAAGACAGAAAACAACAGAAGTTGGAAATGTGTGATTTGGTGTATTTGGTGAATAGCGACCGGTGTGCAGTCAAAAGATTGGGGTTTATTCCTGGCCGAGCAATATCAACATTGTGTAGTTTCCCCACCAAGCGTTTGGCACATACGTGGCTGGTAAGAAGGGTTTAGTCCATGCGTTGTACGTATTGAAGGTCTCACTTGAATGCATTAAACTATGCTCATAGATATTATTTCAGTCCAAAGTTGAAGATTACGATTTATACAATACAGTGTGTGATTCAAGAGCCCACTGTCTAATATTTTTACAAGAAGTCCGTAATAAAGGTTTACAAAGCTTAGGCATTGCCAGATTTTGATAAAGTCAGTTTTTCACATGTTGCAATTTGATATAATTTTATTAGTTTGCAACAGCAAGTCAGTGATTTCGACTTGAAACACTCCAGTCAGCAACTGCAAATTCAAAACGACTTTGTTTACAACAGTAACCTCTGGCTCTGAGTCCGAAACTGCAAGTCCGCAACGACAACCTAGTCAAAATCCTCAACTGTATGTCATCATTCACCATCAGGGTTGCAGTCGAGACCACTTGCTTCGAGACCAAAACCGAGACCAGTGATGATTATTTTTGGAAACCTTTGGTTCGAGACCAGCTATAATCGTGACCAAAGCCGGCAATCATTCGGTCTCATAACTTAAAAATAAATCTATATGACCAAATTAAATCAATTTCTTTACTTTTCAAAAAATTGCAATTGCATTTTAAATAAAAGCAATTCCCTGCATTTTTAGTTATTTTAATTAACACAAGAATTCCCAGCATTTAGATATTTTGAATAACACCAGAATTCCCAGCACAAAAAAGTGTATGAGTTGTTATTGCCAAAAGATCGTCGAGCATTTCTCCCCGAATGATGATTGCAAATATGTGACATCATATATGCAAATAAATCGCCTGAGTAAATCACTATCATTTAAAATGCTATTCATAAATGCAACAACTGTTTGTAACTTCCTTTAAAAATAAATGCAATTTTTTCAATTAAAGAGCCAAGTTCTAAAAGTATCTAAGCCACATTTCAGAAAAAATGAGTTAAAAAGTGAATATTGGTTGTTTATCATGCATTCTATTATGTCGAATAAAAAATTTTGAAGAAAAAGTCTGCAAATCCTTTTTTGTGGAAGTCAATAATTCCCAACTATGCGAATTTTTGTGCTAAATGTACATAATTTGATCAATCGCGTTAAATTTTTTAGTACTTAGGGACAAGCTACTGTTAGACAAATACAGTTGACAGGTCAAAAGGGTACTGGATTTTTCTTTTGATTCTGTATATACTGCATAGTCGGCTACATGGCCTAGCAGTACCGCGCGCAGGTGAGAGAACATACTTGTCGGGTTCGATTCGGGGCTAGAACCGAGCATACACCGGGTGGCTGCTGAAACGCAGAGCGCAAGCTCACTTCGCAGTCTCCTTCAATTGCTGTTGATTTTTCTGTTCAATATAGGCTAAATTGAAAATATATTTATTTATTTGATTTCCTGTTTGCTTGTGCAAGTTTACAGATCATAGCTGAGATACAATTTTATGAAGAACTTGCATAGATTGATTGATTTCTTCGTTTTTATTCTCCTTTTACGAGAAAGCAACGGAGGCGCTACACATAGGACGAATCCAGACTCGCTTATAAGTTGCCTTTATTTCCGAGTTTTCCGTCTGAGTCTTCCTTCTGACTTTCTTCATTTGCTACTTGTTAGCTTCCACCAAGCAAAGATAATTATCGTGAAGCATCCTATCCAAGGACGCAGCAACTGTGTCTCGGTGGGAGTTGAACTATCAGTCTTGTGATCAATGGTCGTCGTTAAAACGACGTTTCAAACCACTTCGCCACGCTGCCGATAAACATGTAACGTAGAATCGAAATCGCAACGATACAAGAAATGGTTGCGAAGACATAATTTAAGCAGCAGAGCAATCAAGTGTGAATGGTTTTGTCACCTGTATCGAAACTAGGATTTTGATAATTCAGAATCAAATTAATGACATTTATATGAACGAAAGCAAGGTGACTAGCCAGCTTTTCGTGCAGAAGATAAATAAAATTCTTGACTGAACGATGTAAACCTCATGCAGTGCAGTCAGAATACATAACATTAACATTGCTCACTCTAATAAAGCCACTCAAATATCAAAATAGGCATGAGCAAAAACGCAGCACATCGCATTTTTGTAAATATCAACTCAAGGTTTAAACATAGAGTCTACATAAGATATCATTTTGGCATATCAACCCAAATCATTTTGGGCGTTTTATTAACAATATTCTTTTATTGCAGACGTAAGTTGCATCATTGGCTAAAGCAGAAACAATATTTTTCGGCGAATTTCTATTCTGTAAATTATGTTGGAAACACAATAACTTGTTAAGGAAATTGTTCATTGTTTCTAACTTTCTATCACTGGTGGAGAAGTAAACCTATGCCTATCTTTGCCTATTGACTGCATTGCATACGGTACCATATAGCTACAATGTAATGAGCTACCATGTTGTGGAAGAGTTAACTTTATGTTTTATAGCAAATCAAAAAGCTAACGCCAAATCTTTTACTACAGATTTTTGTTTTGCTGGTAATCTTTTTTAGCCTACTTACAGTATGCACTGTTTGTAAAATTTGTTGCGACATGTCTATCAAAAGCAAAAAATCTGAATCAGCTGTGGGTTTGGCTAAAGCAAAATGGACCAGAAATTTCAAAAAACCACAACTCTACGTCCAAACATACCAGAAACAAAAGCTCGTGCAAGATACCATCAAATAAAAACATTGTCGTATGCGGAAACAAAAAGTGGTGCTTACCGCATGAAAAGAATATCTGAAGTGTTACAGCAAGTCTTACGAAGCGAGAATCGAACTGTAACCTCACAATCGAGTGTACCAATTTATGAAGCTAGAGTCGACTCGCAATCTTATTGTTAATTGACCACGCGACGCGTTGGTTTTCCAGCACTTCAGTTCTTTCTCATTTCCGTACTTGTTTATTTCTTTTAAGTTAAACAACTCATTTGTTAACTGCGCTGTAAGTTATCGTTTGCCTGTTAGTTTCAAAAGACTGTGTCGAGGACAGACCGTTGTTGTTGTGTTGTTGAGATACTGAATTTATTAATTTAAAGTTATATTGTAGAAGTGTAGATGTACTGTAGCTTCTTCATTTTAAGTTACAGTACGAATAAGAGTTACTGTCTGGTTTAAGTTACTGTATGTTTCAGAGTTACTGTATTTGAATAAGCGTTACTGTTGTTGCTGCAGAGACACTGTAGTTAGAACTGTTTGAACTGTTTGAGATCGAGCCTGCTGTTAAACAGTCGGTAAGTCCTTTGCTCAAGTCTTAAAGTTAAATGTTTATGTTAAATCGTTCTAATGTTAAACCTTAAGTTGTGTTGTTAAATGTGAATGCAATTATTATTTGACTATTATAATGCAGATTGATTTCGTTTACATAGCTTATCGTTATAATCACACGGGCGCCATGTTATAATGAGTTACAGTTAATGTGTTATCTTTCTTTTGTTGCTTTAAAAGTTGGAAGAATTATTTATATGTTATGTGTTAATAGAAAACCGTCAACATCGTTGAAAGGCGTGTTTATGACTGAAAGTCAGGAAGGGCAGCAACAATCAAGTTTTCGACTTTGGATGAAAGAAGACAACACAAAAGGTATTCTTGTTGATTCGTTTATTCTAAATCGAATACCATGGCAGTGGAGACAGATGAGCTCACTAAAATTGTCCAAGAACATAATGAATTGTATAACGATGCTCAAAAAATCATGTCAGAAGGACAATCTGTAAAGGCTCTTTCGTCAGTTATGAATGCAATCAGTGAACTTTGTCAAAGGTTGGATAAACTCTACGTTAGCTGTTATGGGTCGCAATCAGAGGAGAGGAAAGAGATTCTTAAGGAAATTGATCAACAACGTTCTAGAAAGGGAGTTTTTGACGAACGCACAGCAGAATGGTTGCAAAAGTTTGAGTTAACAGCCAAAGAGATCGCAAGTGTAGTCACTGCTCCGCGCACTCTCAGGTCCCATATCACCCGATCAAGTGGTCATAGTTCGTCTAGCAGCGTGGTTCGAGCTAGAGCTATTGCCAAACAAGAAGTTGCTCGACTGAAGCTTAAACACTTGCACGAGAGACAGAAATTAGAGAAAGCAAAAGCTGAGAGAAAACGTCAACTGGAAGCTGAAGAGGCGGAGAGAAAACGTCAACTTGAAGCTGAAGAGGCGGAGAGAAGATGTCAGTTTGAAGCAGAAGAGGCGGAGAGAAGGCGTCAACTAGCTGCTGAGGAACAACAAGAAAGCCAACGTATTGAACTGTTGGAAGCTGAACAAGAGTATCAAGAAGCGTCACTGGAAAGGCAAGTGTTGGAAGAGGAAATTGACCGTGGTGGCTATATACCTATAACTGAGGACCCGCCAAATGAGTTGCCTACTGTATCGAATTGGCACGCTACAACAGAGCCGCAACCTCCAATGCCGTTTGAAGAAACTGGGCAGGTGACTAGTACTCCGGTTGCCATTGGTATGGCAGACATACCTCGAGCAGCTGTTGTGAACAAAACCCCACCGGTTGTAACAATCAAGGAGCCCTCAAGGCACGCTACAACTTCTCAAAAGGTTATTCCATATGAAACTTTGGCGATGATCAGAAGCCGTGATCTACCGAAAGTCGAGCTTCTGAGATTCTCTGGCAATCCCATGACATACACGAGGTTTATGACCTCCTTCGAAGAAAATGTGGAGAAAGTCGTAGCTAAATACAGCAGAAGGCTGCTTTTGCTGATTCAGCACTGTGATGGGGAAGCAAAACGTCTCATTGAGTTTTGTCTACTGTTAGAGCCTGAAGATGGATATCGCAAAGCTAAAGAAATTTTGAAAGAAAGTTATGGCAGAAAGAACGTCATCGCCAGAGCTTTTATTGATAAGTTACACAAAGGCACTAAGGTTAGAGCGGAGGATGAAAAGGGGTTTACAAACTTATCTCGGGACTTGGAAGAGTGTAACATAACGTTAAGACAACTGAATTTCTATTCGGACTTGAATAATTTTGAGAACATGTCGAAGATCGTGAAGAGACTTCCCTTCTCGTCCCAGACCCGGTGGCTTCGAGTCGCTGCTGATATCGAGAAACGAGGGGCAAACCCAAAGTTCAACGATCTTGTGAAGTTTGTCAAAGAAGAAGCAGAAGTGTCGAAATCAGCCTTTGCAAAAGTAGTCAACAATAAGAGTCAAAAGGTAGACAGAGTTTCAGCTCATTCGACTGCGATATCAAAGGTGTCAGGATCCGGAGTGAATTGCAGCATGAAGTGTCCCTTCTGTCACATGAACCATGATTTAACGGATTGTAGCAATTTTGCTTCCAAGGATTTGAGTATGAGGATTAGCTTCATGCGGCAGCACCGTCTATGCGACTTTTGCTTCAAGAAAGGACACGTTTCTCGTTTTTGTCGCCTAATTGGAACTTGCACTGTGGAAGGATGCAAGGGGAAACACCATCGGCTACTCCATCGACCAGGCGAAACGAAAGCCGGAAGTACGTCTGGACCACCGAATACCGCTCCTGCTACCGTTGGGATGACAACTGCTAGTCGAGCGTCTTGTGCGGTTGCGAATAGTTCAGGAAGAGTGTTTTTAAATATTGTTCCAGTTATCGTAAGCTCGAACGGAAAAGAGATAGCTGTATATGCATTCTTAGACCAAGGGTCGACCACCACCCTCTGCACCCAAGATTTGCTTGCCCAATTAGGTGTTGAAGGTGAAGACGCAAACTACTCAATCACAACAGTTAACCAAACTACCACATGTCGCTCCGGCAAGAAAGTGAATATAAACGTTAGTTCATTGGACAAAGCTAACACCGTTGAACTTGCCGAAGTTTACGCCGTAGATTCATTGCCAATCAAACCCAATCCTCCCTTGATGGATTCCAACATTTCGGAATGGCCTCATTTAAAGGATCTACGTTTTCCTCGAATCCCGCAAGGCAAAGTTATGCTGCTAATTGGAATTAGCTCACCAGAACTATTTTGGACTCTCGATGAGCGTCGTGGGCGACCTCATCAACCTTATGCGGTTAGAACTATACTAGGCTGGTCGTTGATTGGGTCAGGAACCAAGAACGGAAATCGGAATAGTCTTGTGAATTTTGTCCGAAAATCCGACGAGTTGCTGGAAAAGCAAGTGGAGTGTTTATGGAAAATGGATGAGGTAAAACCCAGCGGCATGTTGTTGGAACATGAAATGTCGAAGAACGACAGGTATGCTCTGAAGCTTATGCAAGATTCTAAGAGGCTTATTGATGGACATTATCAGCTGTCGTTACCATGGCGTCCGGGAGCGCCAAGTTTGAAAAGCAATTACCCCCAAGCTCTTCAAAGGTTGAAACATTTGCAGAATCGATTTGAAAAGAATGCGAATCTGAAGCAACTTTATGTTCAAGAGGTGGAGGAGTACGTGTCTAAAGGTTACGCTAGAAAGTTAGAAGAAAGGGAACTTGCGGACTCCACAGACTGCTGGTATTTACCACACCATCCCGTTTTCAACGTCAATAAGCCAAACAGAGTGAGAGTTGTGTTCGACTGTGCAGCACGATCTGGAGGAATGTCACTCAACTCCGAATTGTTACGAGGACCTGATTTTCTTAACAGCTTGGTTGGAGTATTATGCCGTTTTCGCAAAGAAAAGATAGCAATTGTGTCTGACGTGCGGGCGATGTACCATCAGGTAAAAGTGGATCCGAAAGATCAAAAATATTTGAGATTTTTATGGTGGCCAGGTGGAGATACTTCCTTAACGCCTGTGCAATACAGCATGCAAGTTCATATTTTTGGGGCCACGTCATCTCCGAGCTGTGCTTGTTTTGCATTGCTTCAGACGGCTGAAGATAATTCAACATCCTTTGCTGAAGAAGTTGTTCGAACTGTACGAGAAAACTTCTACATGGACGATTGCCTCAAATCTGTACCTGACGTTCAGCAAGCCATTGAAATAACTAAACAGATTAGCCTGTTGTTGAAAAAAGGAGGTTTTCATTTAAACAAGTGGATGAGTAACAACAAATCTATTTTAAGTCAAGTGCCTCCTGAGGATGTTTCTAAATCCATGTTAAATTTTAGTGAGAGTGGTACTGAGGGATATGAACGTGTATTGGGTGTGTTGTGGAATTTCGTAACTGATCAGTTTAGTTTCAGAGTTAAAATGACTTCAAAACCTTTCACGCGGAGAGGAGTCCTGCCAATGATTAGCTCCCTGTTCGATCCACTTGGATTTGCAGCTCCAGTGATCATGAAGGCAAAAATATTACTGCAGGAGTTGTGCAAAGAGGGCTTAGGTTGGGACGAAGAAATGTCCACTGAAGAACAAGCAATCTGGAGAGAATGGACCGCAGATTTGGCATCTCTCGGAAATTTGTCTATCCCTCGTTGCATTTTATCACCAGAGGCAACAAGTAATAATGTGCTGAAGCAGGAGTTGCATCATTTCGCCGATGCATCCACTCTAGGTTATGGAGCCGTGTCTTACTACAGGACCGTAGAAAGCAATGGAAATGTTCAATGCTGCTTTTTGTTTGGCAAAGCTAGGTTAGCTCCAATAAAAACACTTTCCATCCCACGATTGGAACTTACTGCTGCGGTGCTTGCCGTGAAGATCGACCAAATACTTAAAACTGAGATGTCGTTTCAATCATTGCCGTCATTTTTCTGGACAGATTCCACAGCCGTTTTACACATGATACACAACACGTCGAAGCGATTTCCAACATTTGTGGCCAATAGACTTACCAAGATCGAAGAACAATCTGAGCCATGCCAATGGAAATACGTGGATACAAATCGAAATCCAGCCGATCAAGCATCACGTGGGATTTCCCCTTCTTCATTACATACCGATTGTACATGGTTAAAAGGTCCGGATTTTTTATATTCCAGTGAAGAATTTTGGCCCGAACCTCCATGCACGTTTCCGTCAATGCCACCCGAATTTTCTGTTTTAAAGAAAACTGTAGCCGCAACTTCTATCGAAGGTAGCATGGTTTCCCTAGAAGATCGTTTTGCTCGAATTTCAACTTGGCATAAGTTGCGAAAGGTAGTTGCTTGGATTTTGCGTCTAAAGAATCGATTGTTAAAGTCTAAATCTAACAAAACCGGCCCATTAACAGTCGAAGAGATAGAACGAGCAGAGACTGCTATTATTAGTAATACACAAGCTTGTGCTTTTGCCGATGATTTGGCGAGATTATCGACTAATGTGTCTAATGTGGTTAAAAGCTCATGTTTAAGGAAATTAACGCCTATTTTGTTCGAAGGAATTTTGCGAGTAGGTGGACGAATCGACCGAGCAGCTGTTCCGTTCGATACAAAGCACCCTATTATTCTACCTAGCGTACACCACATAACCCGATTGATCATTGAGAGTCATCATCGTGAAGTCGGACACGCAGGCATGTCACAGACCTGGACAAGCTTGCGACAAAAGTATTGGGTTTTACGAGGTGCTGTTACTGTTAGAAAAGTGCTGGGAAAATGTTTATTCTGTAAAAAACGAAATGCTAAAGCTGGACAACAGATAATGGCCGAACTACCAGCAGAACGAGTTAATCCTTCTAATCCTCCTTTCTGTTTTACAGGAGTTGATTTCTTTGGACCGTTCTACGTTAAGCAAGGAAGGAGTACAGTGAAACGTTACGGGTGCATCTTTACTTGCTTAACGATGAGAGCGGTTCATATTGAAGTAGCGCCATCTCTGACAACTGATGCATTTATCAATGCCATCCGGAGGTTCATTGCTCGACGTGGTCGACCGAAAGCTATTTACAGCGACAATGGAACTAACATGGTGGGAGCTGAGCGGGAGCTACGTGAGTCGCTAAAGAAGATGAGTTCCGACCGAGTTGCTTCTCATTTGCTACAAAAAAAGATTGAATGGAATTTCAATCCCCCATATGCGAGTCATATGGGTGGGATTTGGGAGCGGCTTATTAGATCGATTAGACGGATTCTCCCATCATTGTTGACACAACAATCCGTGTCTGATGATACTTTATTAACTGTGCTGATTGAAGTTGAATCAATCCTAAATTCACGACCATTAACCCCAATACTAATTGACCCAGAAGCACAAGTACCATTGACACCAAACCATTTGCTACTGCTCCGAGAACAAAATAATGATTCAGAAACTGTTATTTCTCAAGCTGACAAATATAGCGCTAGACGTTGGCGCCAAGCACAGTATTTGGCTGAACAATTTTGGCTTCGCTGGTCTAAAGAATATCTACAGACACTGCAAATGCGTAACAAATGGCAAAGGACACAAGAAAACTTTCAAAGGGATGATATTGTCCTTGTTTGCGACGAAAACGCTCCGAGAGGTGCTTGGCCTCTTGGGCGAGTGACTGAGACATTTCCTGACCGTCACGGACAGGTGCGCCAAGTTCTAGTCAAAACAAAATTTAGCGTTTTACGGCGGCCAATCACTAAACTGCATCGCATAATGAATGCAAATGATAATAAGTTTTGATTTGTAAATGCCTGATTAAAATACTAAAGTGTTGACACGATTTACTGTAATTTAGGTTGTTATGCTGATTTATGTTGTGTATCGGCTGACTTGCTTATCTTGTGTAATGTACGGGGTCGTACATTGCCGGGGGGTTTGTTACAGCAAGTCTTACGAAGCGAGAATCGAACTGTAACCTCACAATCGAGTGTACCAATTTATGAAGCTAGAGTCGACTCGCAATCTTATTGTTAATTGACCACGCGACGCGTTGGTTTTCCAGCACTTCAGTTCTTTCTCATTTCCGTACTTGTTTATTTCTTTTAAGTTAAACAACTCATTTGTTAACTGCGCTGTAAGTTATCGTTTGCCTGTTAGTTTCAAAAGACTGTGTCGAGGACAGACCGTTGTTGTTGTGTTGTTGAGATACTGAATTTATTAATTTAAAGTTATATTGTAGAAGTGTAGATGTACTGTAGCTTCTTCATTTTAAGTTACAGTACGAATAAGAGTTACTGTCTGGTTTAAGTTACTGTATGTTTCAGAGTTACTGTATTTGAATAAGCGTTACTGTTGTTGCTGCAGAGACACTGTAGTTAGAACTGTTTGAACTGTTTGAGATCGAGCCTGCTGTTAAACAGTCGGTAAGTCCTTTGCTCAAGTCTTAAAGTTAAATGTTTATGTTAAATCGTTCTAATGTTAAACCTTAAGTTGTGTTGTTAAATGTGAATGCAATTATTATTTGACTATTATAATGCAGATTAATTTCGTTTACATAGCTTATCGTTATAATCACACGGGCGCCATGTTATAATGAGTTACAGTTAATGTGTTATCTTTCTTTTGTTGCTTTAAAAGTTGGAAGAATTATTTATATGTTATGTGTTAATAGAAAACCGTCAACATCGTTGAAAGGCGTGTTTATGACTGAAAGTCAGGAAGGGCAGCAACATGAAGAAACAAACTTTCGAATAAATCACTATAAGCTATTCCTCAATTTTTGAGCAGGAAATTTTGTTCAAGGTGGACGATCTAATAAAAATGCTCGAAAAGCACAGGAAGAGACAAAATAAACAGCTCAGATGAGGGGTAAGGGCGTCCGCCGCGGAAGCTGTTAACTTGGGCTTGATTTCGAGTCGGGGGTCAAACAAAATTGGTATTCACAGCTTCCCTGCTTGACGCTCAGCATTAAAGGAACAGTGTGAAGAACAAGCCGGCAAGTTTACTTGCTGTGCCGTTGGGAAAGGCACTTAGCGGGATTCCCCCATCTTGGTGTGATAGACAGATGGCTGGCAACTCCTAAGCGAGCTCGTATAGCGCATTGATGGCTTTCTCGTGATAGGGGGATAAATATGCAACTGAATACAAAAAATACATTTTGAAGAAAACCTTCCTTGCGTTTTTGATATGACAGAACCATATGACAGATATAACAGAAAATGGAAGCTGGCTCTGTAATGAAGACCAAGAACTTCATAATTAACAAATGGAATCAAAAGGCAGAGTAGGATACACAACTAAAAAAAGTGGCTCCATTATTAACCGTACATTCTTCGAAACGACCTCGGAAATCGATGCGAGCCGTGAATAAGCCCAGTAGATGTGCAAGAGCTTAGTAGTAGTAACGCTTAATCATTCCAAAGTTTAATTATTTGTTCAGATATTCTTTTTATGCGGTTTGCACCACTTTTTGTTTCTGCATACAACCCAAAAAACCCACCAACAACGTTTTTATTTGATGGTATCTTGCACAAGCTTTCGTTTGGGACTATTTTCATTTCTGAAATATTTCGTCGTAGAGTTGTGGTTTTTTGAAATTTCTGGTCCATTGTGCTTTAGCCAAACCCACAGCTGATTCAGATTTTTTGCTTTTGATAGACATGTCGCAACAAATTTTACAAACAGTGCATACTGTAAGTAGGCTAAAAAAGATTACCAGCAAAACAAAAATCCGCAGTAAAAGATTTGGCGTTAGCTTTTTGATTTGCTATAAAACATAAAGTTAACTCTTCCACAACATGGTAGCTCATTACATTGTAGCTATATGGTATCGTATGCAATGCAGTCAATAGGCAAAGATGGGCATAGGTTTACTTCTCCATCAGCGATAGAAAGTTAGAAACAATGAACAATTTCCTTAACAAGTTATTGTGTTTGCTAACATAATACCACATTTAACACGATAGAGAAGCACTCAATGCAATGTCAAAAATCAAAATCTTGCTGCTTCTGCTCTTTGGTGGCATAGTTGTCGCAAAATAACAACAATAATGAACTTCGCTTCTTGAAAAAGTTGGTTTAAACTCTAGTTTCAATTCAATCGCTCAACTATATGGAAAACAAAATCTTTTTTTTATGTTTTTTCCGCAAAGCGGCAGCATAAAATTTTTGACCACCAAAACGCTCATATCTGGAATTCTTGTTGCTTGTTTTTGTCCATCTTTTTGAAATGTGGGCAAGCATGAAAAGCATCTGAGTAAAATGTCCATTTTCATGTACAAAGTTTCAGTAACACATAGAGACCTAAAAACTTCAGCAATAGAGGTAGGTGGGTTTAGAAATGTTGAAAGGGGCGGGAACTTTTTTCACCATTTTTAAAAATCGATGACAGAGTCATGGTACGCACTAAAATGAGTTCACCTTTCCCCCCAACAGACATGTTGTTATAACTGTTTTTGTTATAACCCTAGTCCTCATACTTCCAGTAAAAGTATTTAAGTCCAAAAGTGCAAATTTCTTTCACTTAATGATGTAAAACAGCATAAAGTCGTAAATAGTCTTAAAAAGCCCCATTTGACAGTGCCTATCCAGAACAGGTAAACTATTAATCCCTGCACGCACAACCTGATTTCACGATCCTAACGAAAACTTTAAATGCAATTATTTCAAAATTGTTTTTTCGTGACTAAGTAGGCTACTTTTAAAACTAGGCTCTTCAATTAGCCTCTGTTTATTTTCTTTTTGTTTTCGCGAGTAAGTTTCGCTTGTTTATTCGGCTACAAAATTTGTGAGATTATTTCATTAGCAAGTTGCTGCATAAATTGGGAATCAAAGTTCAAATTAATCCGCAGTAATATCTTCTTGAGTCCGAAACTGCAAGTCCGCTACGACAACTTAGTCAAAAATCCTCAACTGTATGTCATCATTCATCACCAGGGTTGCAGTCGAGACCACCTACTTCGAGACCAATAAAAGTTGTCTTCGGAGACCTTTTGTTCAAAACCAGCAATAATCGAGATCAAAGCCGGCAATCATTCGGCCTCATATCATAAAAATAAATCTATAACACCAAATCCCATCCACTTGTGTCCTCAACAATCTTTAAATAGCGGAGCTTAAGAGCAATGACAAAAGAACACCAAAGACCTATGGGAATCGAATTAATTTCTTTACTTTTCCAAGAAATTGCAATTACACATTAAATTAATATAATTCTCAGCATTTTGATATTTTAAACCAAAAGTGCGTTAGTAATTGCTGCAAAAAAATCGTTTTATTTCTCTCCGAATGATGTTTGCAAATACTCGTATTTGGCATTATGTATGCAAATAAATTGCTCGAGTAAATCCCTGTCATTTAAAATGCGTGCTTATAAATGCAACTTTCTTTAAAAATAGATGCAATTTTTTCGATCAGCTTCTGATTCCAACAGTTTTCGCGCATAAATTTCGCTTGTTTATTAGGCATCAAAATTGTGAGATTGTTTTGCTTGCAGGCTGCTGTATAAATTGGGGATCAAAGTTCAAAATAATTCGCGGGAGCAAATTTGTAATATTTACCATAACCGTGCAGTCTAAAAGTGCGGAATTGATTGCGCATTTGCCTACAAGCGTCAGCGTTTAGCGTCAGTATTAATTTTTTAGAAGTTGAAGCAACTAAAGTTTCATAGAGACCTGCAGTAATTTTTTAGTGGTTGAAATCAGTTTTTCAAAAAGTGCTCGATAACACAGTCAGAGCGAATATCTCAGAAAAAAAAAAAACACTTTTAATTGAACTACATCATAAATATATAATTTTAAAACTTAACAATCTGTTTCATCTGAAACGTGGGTCTCCACGGGTGTCTTATTTAAATAGAGTTTGAGTGAAACACCCTTGAAGATTGAAACTCTCTTTGAATAAGACACCTTTGAAGAACCGGGTTTAGGGTGAAACAGAGAGTTGAGTTTTAAGATTTTATATCAAAACAATCTTCATCATACTCGCTTCATTACGTCGAAGCTCGCCACCGCTGCCAAGTTTCATTGCTCCGAAGAAACTTCGCAGCAGTGCCGAGCCGTTGGCGACACTGTGCCGATTTGACCGGCCCGGGAATCGAATCCCAGACCTGCCGCACCGATAGCGACCGCTTTGCAGCTGAGCTAACCGGCCGGTTAGATATTACATTTTTTATTTATTTGAAGTGAAATTGGTATATTTTCAGAGATCTATATTATGTTATCTAGAGTACCTCCTGTTCATCTAGCATAAATTTTTAAAAGTTGAAAATCTAGGAAATTTACTTGTGCAATTGTTAAGTTCAATGCATAACAAATTTCCCTGATTTATTAATTATCATTCACTCACTGGCTTGGGCAGTATTCGCACTGCTTCACTTATAGCTGAGATTCCTGCTATTGTAAGCTGGTCATCGCTGTTTGCTCCGATTCCCAATTTCTGGATATTCGCAATGCATTTCGACATTTCAACGAACCCAGCATCACCGATGTTGCAACCAGAAATATCAAGCCATTCCATCTGCGCAGTAAAATTTTATTAGATCAAGAAATTATTTTAGCTAAGTTATATGATCCAATCAAAGTCGTAACTTCTCATAATAAGTGCAACAAATGGGCGATATCAGTGACGTAGCCGGAAAGGGGACACCGGGGCCATGGCCCCCTTAAAATGTTCACATACCCATAGGTTTAAATCATTTTTTCATCAACATTAGGAAAGAGCAGACCATAAAATCTTGTATATTTTACAAGTTCATCTTCCGCCTTCCACAGTCAAGCATATTTTATTTGCTCCTTCTTCCAATAAGTCTGAGCTACAAAAAGCCAACAGGACTATCGTAAATATTTTGAATCGTTTTCATAAATGCGACTTCAGCACACAAACAGGGGCGGATCCAAGGGAGAATGTAGGACATGCGTCCCGCCACCAGCCATTTTAAAAAATATTTTTGATGAATACAATTTTTCCATAACTTCAAAACTTTTTGTGTTAAGCCCTATGCCTTAAGCACGTTTAATCGAACATATGTGAACAAAATGCACCATATAGCCTAATGGTAAAGCACTCAAAATTACGGGCTAAAGATTTAAACAAAATCTGCTTGAAACTTAGGTTCAAAAAGCACTAATATGACCTTTGCAGCATGTAAATTTTCGAAAATTTTCCGGGGAACTAAGCTCCTGAAGATTTTAACCTTGTGGAAGAATAATTTCTCCATCAACTTTGTAGGCCTTTATCAAAAAATGGATGAAAATCGGATTTTGTTTAACTTACCTTGTTGCCTACTTTTACGAAAGTGCGAAAGCTCAGAAAGTTACATGCGGTATTACAGAGGTTCTTAACCTTTTTTGTATTCTTTACCCCTTGCCGATTGAACAAAGTGTGATTTACCCCCAGTGCAGCATTTTCACCTTTTTAATACTGAAAAATAGGCCCCTCGGTAGGCAAAATTTACCCCCAGGGGGGTAAATTTCCCCCGGATAGGAACTCCTGCTGTATTATATAACGGTTTACTTTTTAACTTCCCTTGCATTTTTTTTTGGCTGCGTCCCTGGGCAATAATCTTTGCAACTTTTTCGTGTAAACAAGTAATATGGAAACGTTACTATACCCCAGCACATTCAATAAAATATTAAATTGCGACAATAGAATTCCTGTTGTGATTTTTATGTGGCCTAGTTTTGAAAACGCTCTGTGATAGCGAACGCATACTGTTGATAATAATTGAACTCCACTTGTTATAGACTTATAGACCAAAAGTTCTGGCAAATCCTTTATTTTGTTTTATGATATCGTGGCTAGTCAATGTTAACGCAGCTTTATTTTCTCATTGTTGATCGTAATCATTCATCGTAAGTGCAACCGTACGCAGTGATGGTCATGATGAATCGTTTCGCAGTGAAGGACCGGATTAAAAGTCGCATTTTATGACCATCCCTCCTATTAATCTGTATGAGTCTGTTCCGGAGTTAAATGTTTACGCAGGAAACACTAAAATAAAGTCCAAGGAAAACGTCAAATACTTCGCAGTTTTACTTGATAATAAATTTACATTCTACCTGCATACCTGCACCCTTGAAGCAAGGTTGAGTTGTTGGCATAACGCGGAGATTACGGTTTTCAAAAAACGCGCTTTCATGATTTATCATGTCTTATTATTGCATAAGCCTTCAAAAATAAAGCTGTCAGAATAATTTTCACCATCAATAACAAAGTTAGAATTTTTTCCTGTTATACAACTTTACACCTTCTTAAATTTCATGATCTAATAAATTTAGAACTAAGAACATTTATCTCTAAACATGACAATCAAAAACTACGCGAAAGCTTGGTCAGTTATTTTATGAGTCTCAATGTGGCTAATCAAGTCAGCACTCGAATGCGATCACAAGGTTGCGATTACGTCACGTCTTTATTCAAAATCAACCGACTTCAACGTTCAATAAAATATAAGGGACCAAAACTATGGAGCTCTCGCCATGCCAAAATTGAAAACTTGTCGATTAAAACTTTCGGAAAGAGATGCAAAGAGTTAACGACACACAATAATAGGCCACGTCACCGACCAAACCAATACACAAGCAACAACTAGATCAGAGATGACGAACATGCGGCCCGCAAACATTTTGGCGAGACAAGTAGGCCTACTCTTAAACTTTTTTTCCCTGTCTAATCTCTGCGATGCGGTATCAAAAGCTGCGCCCCCGATTGAACCACGCGCGTATCACACAGGAATCATACAAAGGACAGTACAAGCCTTTCATCTGTTTCTGGGTTCAGCAGTTCATCCATTGTCATGTAACAATAATAACATAACTCGTGGTCCGTTGCAGCTTCATTTAAAGCTTAGCTTGCCTTGCAGTATTAGGGATTATGTAAGATTGCAGACAGGAGCGTATTTATGAAGGTGAGAGGCATTGGGCCATGCCCCCTTTTGACTCTGCTTTTAGTAAAAAGAACAAAACTGATTGTGCCAAGTGACTGAAATATGCCAGACTTTTTTGATAGTTTCTGTAGCTTATAGCCAGGGGCGGATACAGGGGGATAGGAAGAGGAGTATGCATCCTTCCGCCAGACATTTTCAAAAACACTTTTGGTGAATACAATTTTTCCACAATTTTGAACCTCTTTGATAGCAATAAGCCTTACGCCATAAGCACGCATTTATAATCGAAAATGTGCGAACAAAATGCATCATATTTGGCGAAGCACGCAAAATCAGGGTCAAAAAGTTTAAACAAAACATGCCTGAAAATTATTCAAAAAGCACTATCATAGAGCATGTAAAATTTTCTAAAAATTTCCGAGGGAGCATGCCCCCGGACCCCCTAACAGCTTTTCTTGTTTCTCAATCAGCTTTAAATTTGTTCCGCCAAAAATACGCCTAAAAAAGGCGCTAAGCCGTGGAGATGGGTTCCATTACACGTGTCGGTGACGAGTATAATGAAAACAGAATTATTAATTTTTTATTTCGCGTTACAAAATAAGGTTTCCTTCATACAATACAATAAACCTATGAAAGCATTATTTGTGGCAATGCACCTAATTTGCTATAGAAAACTGTTAAATTTCCTCTTTTTTCAAATCTTCTTTTTCCAAATGCATTTAGAATTTGGAAACTGAAGAAAGAATGTGCGGAGATTCAAACACATAACACGAATTACTCGGGAGCAGAGGTGCCAGAACGGGAGGAACAGCTGCCCCCCCCCCCCCCTTTGCCCTTTTGACCAAGAGGGGCAGTACTGCTTTTAGCATTCCATCGGGATAGTAACGAAGTATAACGTCTGCTCTGTAGTAAAGCGAAAGCATCAGCATAGTTTCAGTTTCGCTTCCATTGTGTGCATTGTTCCAGTTTTTGATGACTCGTAATGTTTGCCTTGGTTTTGTACATGGATTCGCGTCATTATTTGGTGACTTGGACTTTTGAGTTGTGAAAAAAAATAATGCGAGTAGGCCTGATGATGAGGTTTTTAGCTTTTCGATGTATGACAAATTCAGTATTAGTTTGTAGTAGCCAGAGCTGCATGGTGAAAGGGGGCTAGGGGGTGTACAAAGTATATACCGGGGCCCGTCACAGGTTTTGAGGAGCCCCGCTCTTATACATCAAATTTGGGTACCGGATGGAGGGGGGCGTATCATATTTCTGCCCGGGGGCCCGGATTTTCTCTTTACAGCCCTGGTGGTAGCTTAGAAACGTAACTGTTCGTGCTTTTAACTTTAAATTGGCCTTCTAAGTTTCTTGTCTATCAAGTTTTTATTACATCATTTTCATCGCTTCTCACCCGTTGTTTCCAGCAGGCAAGCAGCAGCTGTGAAGGTGTTACCATGATGTAACTGTAAAAGTGAAGAACGGCGAAATCAAAGAATCCAACTTCTCGTCTGATATAATTCGTCCGTGAATCGTACATCAGAAAAAAGGCGCGGCACAATGCACATCTTTATCCGTTTCATTTCATTGTGGAACAAATGTCTGATCCTTCAGATGAGATCACGGAGGAGTAGGCATATACTGTTAATGAGGTAGCAATATCTAATTTCAACAACCAGGGTTATTGGCTTACTGCAGTATTCTTTTATTAGATTTTGGTTACTTTGTGTTAGCGTGCGAGTAAAAATTCCTGCGTTACATTTAGCAGTTCTATAATTTCTTCTACAATTTGCGTTTCTATTACGCCATTTTCAACATTTTGGTCGTCAATCCCAGCAGGTAGCAATCAGTGGTGGGCAGTAACTAGTTACAAAAGTAACTAAGTAACTAGTTACTGTAACTTTAGAACCTAGTTACTGTAACTAGTTGCTTTTAACTGTAACTAAGTTATTTTTCTGCAAAAGTAACGGACTTTGTAACTAGTTACCACTTTAAAACCTCAAAAGTTACAGCTACTTTTATGGGGCATCTTCTTCCGCTAAAAAAATGGAAAAAAGTTATTTAATTCTACTCCATTCGTAATAATGAGCTTGGTTCTTTGACGAGCCCACTGAAACTGAGGCCGAATTAAAAAAAGAAAAATAATCAATGTACTAAACAAGGCAACCGTCAATGCTCTAGATCAGTAGTTCTCAAACTTTTTTGTGCCATTACCCCTTTACGGTACTCTGCATATCATCATCGCCCCCTCGCCCTAATAAGCTTTTGTTCTAATAAACCTCGCAAGGACGAGAGCTACTAATGAATGGGAATTACCCAATTCGCAAAGAACAATTTGGTGAAGAGCGAAAAAAAAAAGGTCTTATACGGTTCATGAGCTATCGCCTCCCTTCGCCGCTTTCGCCCCCTTTTGCTTTTCGCCCCCTGGTGCTTGTCTTTCGCCCCCAAGGGGGCAATATTGCCCACTTTGAGAAACACTGCTCCAGATATAAACAAGTAGTGACACCGACGTCCGACAACGACCGTGATGCAAGCTCAACTTGCTTAAGTGACAGTTTTTTGGCAGTTTGTTTGCACAATCAAAGCGACGAAGATCTACAGTAGCTATGTCGATAAAGTACGGAAGAGTTCCTTTTCGCCTCGTCTTCACAAACTGTTGATGCAAACGCTTTTATGCACGAAGAACTTATGGAACTTTTAGTTCAATACAATACTGCTTTTTCTTCTAGTCATGAGTGTATTTAGGGAGACTAAAAGGGTAATCCCCTTTTGACTAAGAACTAATTAGAATCTAGTAACTGTAACTAGTTACTTTTTTTAAATTTGTAATTGTAACTAAGTTACTTTTTTTGCGAAGTAACTTGTAACTGTAACTAGTTCCTTTTTAAAAGTAACTTGCCCACCACTGGTAGCGGTAAACACACGACGAAAAATTTTAAGAGCGTATATTCTGTTTTTTTTTAACTCAAGGTTGCCTGCCGTCTTTAATTGTTTTATACAGCGGGCTTGGACTCGTGCTCGACAAAAACCGAGTCCAGCAGTGTCGAGCGCCCCAACCTAACCCAAGTCTCCTGCATTTACCAACACTGCTTCAGCAGTTACAGATTATCCGGTTGACCAGTTAGCCAACATCTAAATATACGGATATATCCGTAAACGGAATAGTAAAACTTTTTTGTATCAGAGCAAACCCTGAAATTGCAGCTAAAAGTCAGCTAGGAGGCACTGCTCTTGAAAGAAACTGAGTGGCCTACTAAACAAATGCATGCTAAACTAAATCGAAATATACGATCAGTTTGCCTATGGTTTAAACGTAAAACACTAATAAATAGTTTTTAATATATACACCGGTTTGATTAGTAAATTAATTATAGGCCTTCTTTTAACTGCACGAAACTGCTAATTGAACCGGCCGTTAGCTCAGTTGCTTAGCGCTCACGTTATCGGTGCGGGAGATCTGGGGTTCAAATCCCGGGTCGATCAAATCAGCACAGTGTCGCCAGCGGCTCGCCACCGCTGCGACGTTCCTTCGGAGCTGTGTAGCCCAGGCGCTAAGACGCAGAGACGGGCCCCGCAACTCGTTACACGTTTCGGCGTAATACCACGAGTAGGCCTATACAGTATAATGAAGATTTGATTTTTTTTTTATTTGAAACCGCTCAACTGTTGACGTATCAAATGCCTCGCAAAGAACGTCGGACCAAAGAAATTCAGAAAGATCTGGTAAAAGCAGGATCATCAGCTGGACAAAAAAAATCGCCGATACTTTTTTTTCTTCCCGAGTAGCTGCTGTGGTCCACAGCTTGCATTATTTCGCTATTTTTTAATGATTCTCGTTTGCATTATTTCGGACTTTCTTAAAGCGTTGACTGTGATTGATTTTAAAGAGTTGAATTGTGATTCCTTCGTGTAACATATCATTCTTTGTAACTTTTCCTATTTTCTATTTTTTTTTTTTTTCTGAATAAATTGCATTTAGTTTTTTAATTGGTAAAAATCTGAGTCTTTTCATAATTTGGCATAACCATTTATGTTGTAAAAATACTGAAAAGTAAAGCTATTTCGATATTAGCCTGTCAAAAACAGAAATCAAAAATTTTTTTTTTAGTGCTGCAACATCGTATCATTTGTATGTGGCTTCTTATACAATATTGCTCATATTTCTTTCACTATTTTTACGAAGTTTTAAGTTTGGGTGTTCCATTCTTGAACTGGCTTTGCGCATAATTTTTAGCTGTGATTTTGTTGTATTTATGCTATATATTTATGAGGCCATATTGACTGTGTACTGGTATTAAAAGTGCCCTTTGAAAAAGCTGCCCCCCCCCTTGCCCTTGCGCATAGGTGGCGGAAGCGGTGGGGGTGGGGGCCTTGGCCCCTACTTTTTTTTTAGGGGGGCCCTGGGAGGGTCCTAGTTTACGCGTTTATTTCTGCAATATTGCCTCTGCATGAATGTATCTGAAACTTAATGGGCCTACCATCGAAATTAAAACCCAGGAAAGAGCTTAAATCCACAGATGTCTTCTTTAAAATTTTTTGTGGGGTGGGGGCCGGAACAAAAACTAGAAGCAAGAACCGTGAGTCTGAAGCCCACATATATTGGACATATGTCACATGTGGACAGGCTAAACATGGGTTGTATGCATAGGGCTCGATTTACGTATAGGTTAAGCAGGCTGAAACCTACTGTCTCAAAGAAAATGGGGGGCCTCATCACGAACAGACCTTTTTTTCTTTTCACCGATACTTTCAGTGGAAAACAGAACATCTGAAGACGTGTAAATCTTTTCTTTGCACTTCACTATACCGATAATTTCAGTGAAAACAGGATGTCTGAGGACGCGAAGACCTTTTTTTTTTTGGTCTTCCAATCAGCGTGACCAAATAGCGTAGTGCCCATAATTGTCTAAATCCACCCCTCAAAAACGTATTTAGGGGGGCATTGTGCCATGCTCCCCCCTTTTGACTCCGTCTTTTAGTACAGTACAGTAGTTGCATATTTATCCTCCTATCACAAGAAAGCGATCAAAGCGTTATACGAGCTCGCTTAGAAGTTGCCAGCCATCTGTCTACCACACCAACATGTGGGAATCCCGCTAAGTGCCTTTCCCAACAGCACAACAAGTAAACTTGCCGGCTTGTTCTCCACACTGTTCCTTTAATGCTAAGTGTCAAGCAGGGAAGCTGTGAATATCAATTTTAAAGTCATTGGTTTGACCCGACTCGGAATCAAACCCGAGTCTATAGCTCCCGAGGCGGACGCTCTTAGCACTCAGCCATCTGGGCTGTTTAAAAGAACAATACTAAATGGTGCCAAGTGGCTGAAATAGGCTACATTATTTTGATGGTTTCTGTAGCTTATGGCCAAGGGCGAAGTGACAGATATGCATCCTCCCAACAGCCATTTTCAAAAATGTTTTTGATGCATACAATTTTTGTATAATTTCGAACCTCTTCGATGGCTATAAGCTTTACGTTTCAAGCACGCATAATGGTCCCTCTTTAAAATTTCTCGCTACGCCAACTGCCGGCCCTGGTTGTAGGCGAATAAAATCTGGCCATTGGTTTTGGCTCCCCACTTTGGAAATGCTTCCGCCATTGCTGCCCTTGCGACGTTTCGGCACCCCTGCTCGCAAGGTCACTGTTGCGTTATTACAATGCAGACAAATAGTGAGCAGAGCGTGAGGGTTAAATCCAACTAGCATGCAATGGACATACACTGCAATGATACGATCTGTCATCACATGTGCGTGTACATCCTGGGTTGGTGGAGTAAACAAAAAATGTCTTGCGAAAAAACTTTCAGGAGTACAAAGACTAGCGTGCCTTATGATTTTTTCAGCATTTTCCAGCACCCCACTGGAGCTTTAAAGATGCTGCTGAATATCATGCCAATTAATGAATTCATACCGCCAGAGGCAGTAAAAGGTTCATACAGGTTATACCGTGTGAGCTTTTGGCCTGCCAAGACTATTGGTTCAACAAGAAAAACCAAAAGTCATGTGGGCGTATGCAATGAAGCAAAGGAAAACTTGCCTTTACTGAGTATGCCAGCAGACCTAATAACTAAAACAAAGGTATTTGGAAAACAGTACAAATGCCTAGTCATGGAACGCAAGAACGCAGTGCAGTATGAGAATGCTTTAGAACCAAGCATAATCAGATGCTACATTGGCAGATCCAAGTTAAATGGAAGAGCCGGTGCGAGTTTTTACTAAGAATAAGCATCAGGCTCTCAAACACATCACATTTTTTCCATCTCAGAAAATATAGTATACTGTCTTCCAGGCAAAAATCATTGCTATAGCTGAAGTAGCGAAGAAACTAATCATGGAAAGAATTGTAAATGAAAAAAATTATAATTTTAGTGAATAGCCAAGCAGCAATTCTGGCAATCCAAAATAATATTGTGAAATCTAACACAATATTTACGTGCATCAAAAATCTGAATATATTGGGTAAAGATAGTGACGTCACTATTGCCTGAACGCCGAGCCACACCGGCATCCAAGGAAATGAGAAGGCGGATATCTTGGCTAAATCAAGATCAGCATTAAACTGCTTGGGGCCTAAGCCTTTCATTTCAACCCCATATGCTAGTTGTCGCGCTGCAATAAAGTATTGGAGAGTCAAAAAAAATGGAAAACATCTTGGATAGAACGAAAGAACTTCTGAGAACAAAAGAAAATGTAGGATGGGCTTCGCCCCAGTTAACTCAACGAATTTCGAGGCTCAAAAGCCCTAGATTAGAATAAATGAATTGTTGCAAGTCCTCACAGGTCACTGCAACTTACAGAAACACCATTGGACATGGCGTATCATCGACATGTCCAAAATGTAACTTGAAAGAAGAAAATCGTGTCGGAGAATGTGCTCACTACCAGTAATGAAAGTCTTAAGACCGGTCTTGGTCTTAAGACCGGTCTTAAGACCATTTTTTTAAGGTCTTGGTCTTGGCCAAGACCGTCTTGGTCTTGACCATTTGCGGTCTTGGTCTTGACCATTTAGTTTGATCTTAAGACCGAAAGAACTAAAAAGCATCTAGTAAAAATTTAAGTGATCCTGCACAGCTAGAAAAAGTATCCAACAACGTGTGTGTGATTGTGTTGTTCTTATTTCTTTTAATATTGTGTATATATTTTGCCCGTTTTTTTTGTTGATATAGCAAAATAGCAATAAGTAATAAACTGTTAATTCTCACCTCATTTTTATGGTCTTGGTCTTGAAAAAAATCAAAGGTCTTGGTCTTGAAAATTTACAAGGTCTTGGTCTTGCAGGTGAAGGTCTTAGCTACATCACTGCTTACTACCATGCCTTACGAAAGAAGGTTTTTGGTAAAGATAAAACCACAATAAACTTGGAGGTCGAAAAACTAAATATAAACCTACTGGCAAAGTATTTGCAGCAGGCCGGAAGGCTTGCTGAATTCGGCCTGTAGTAAATTGAATAAACGAGAAAGCGGTGAAAGTTGTAATGGGCCTAAATAATGGCCTTCACAATGTGCCAGTGAGGATTAAACCTGATCAGTCTTCTTTGGCACCACCGCCCTTAATAATAATAATAATAATGGCTGCTGCACATTACAAATCAATGCTTCATTATTACTTTTTAAAAATGTGCCACATTTTAGACTGCTTGAGATTTTACGTGAGGACGTAGAATTTTTACGTCATCACAATGCGACGTAACTGACGTCACGTAGAATTTTCACATCAACACGATGTGGCGTCACTGAAACCCCTCCCATTGAAAAATCCTGCGTACGCCACTGTGTTGATGTCATAATTACAACAAGCGATTATTACTTGAAAAATTCAATCGTGACGCAGAAAAGCCTTGGGAGTTTCGAACTGCTTAAACTGGACCAGACGAAGTGGACAGAGTCAGTGTCGCCAACGGCTTGCCACCGCTGCCATGTTTCTTCGGAGTTCAAAGGCGTGTTGCCTAGGCGTTTCGGCTCAGAAATGGGCCCCGCCATATGCGCTGGTTACACGCTTCGGCGTAATACGATGAGGATAGCAAGATTTAATTTTGAAAAATGGCAATTTCTTCTTTTTTTCGTTTTGCGCTTTTTCCTTTCTGACAACTTGCTGAAAACACTTCATCTCCCTCCTTAGCTTTAACTTTCTACATTTTTCATTCTAATGTAAAAATTTACATTAGGCCTACTTCTTCAAGAATGCATATCGATAACTTATCCAATTTAGGAATTCATCATGTCATGACAACAACATAATAGTATTACTGTAGCTGAAATGCAAATTCAGTATCAACGTATAGGCTACATAGTGTAGAATTTTGTTGTCCTTCATCAAGTTTATGCAAAATCAACAAGATAAAGAATAGTTAAAAATGGCAAATGTAGTTATCTGTAATTTTCAGTTCATGCTGTGAGCAATACGAAGCAAACTGGGCCTTCTATCAAAAAAAAATGACAAAAATCAATTCCCCAAATTATACAAATAGAAATATTCACAAAAAAATAGGGGAAGTGCAAGAAAGGGAAATGTTTGGACTTCATCCTACCAGCCAGCTTCTGGCCAAGGACCAGCCTTGTGTGAGTCAAAAAGATTGCATTTTTTACCGTATTTGTGTATTATGCAATGTTAGGATTATAACCCCATGTCAATCTGAGGTTCAAACATTGATTGTGTTTGAACAGTTTATTGACTTGTTTTTCAAGGCACACAAATTCTAATAAAAAACTGTGAATCGTTTAACAAAGATTTCGAATTGGTTGGAGTTGATTTTGTAACCCTACATTGCTTGATGGAAAATAACTTAGCCTTTTCACTGTGATAATTTGCACTACAGCTTAGACCTTATTGTCAAAAAAAGAAAGCAAAAAAAGCTTTCTAGCCGTAAAAACCGAATTTGTCGCATTGGCCTTCGTCGAATGCGAAATTATGGACATATTTCACACGGCCAAATCGTTTTAAAAAACCAAATCGTTTTAAATGTCTTTTCAATTTCGAATTATTTAAACTTCTGCGAATAATTTATTGAGTTGTCTCTCAAGTTGTAGTTAATTCAACACTAAAAATCACTTACCTGACTCGGTCTCAGAGCAGTGAATCAAGCAGTCCTTTTTTTGCAAAAAATATCGTAGAACTGTATTTGCCAAACTCTCTATAAAAATATTCGTCTTTGCAAAACTCAATTTAATGATATTAGAAAATCGCAATATACAAGCAAGCAGTTTTTGCATTTTCTGTTTGGTCAATATCAAATTTTTACTGTTGTGTCAGTAGAACTTCGATCGCGTAATTGGCTTGTATCACAAAACACAATGGAGCCTGGGTTTTTGAAATACCAAACTCAAACTTTACATTGTACAAATGGAAAAGCAAGCAGCAGCTGATGAAATACCGGCACGTTTTTTAATTGATCACAATGCTGCAAACTTCATTTTTAGCGGAAAGAAATTTTGCGCAAAAATCTAAATTTTGAGTTTAAATTAGACTTCTATCGTTTCAGCTTTCTGATTGTAAGTTTGAATCCCTCAACAAAAAGTTCGTTCAGGTTACAAAACCTTGACTATAAATAAAAATGTGTTGTAAGACGGCTGACCAATACAGTCTTGCGATGAGTCTGAATAACTCGGGAATCGAACACACGTGTTTAGTTTGCCGATGAGTTTTGTTTTAATTGTATTATACAGCTTAAATAAACAGCAACGAGAATAGTCTTTTATGCTTAGAAAGTATTTAAAACAACCCTTTTCAAGATAATGCAGAATTGCCATCACTTTTTTTCGAATTTTTTATACCAAAAATGTTTTTCTTGCCGAAATCATTACTGTTACCAATTTCCAAGAAGAAATATTTTATGAGGGTAAAGAAAAAGTGGTCAATGAAAGCCATAAAGCAATTTATGACACTAATCCCCTGAGTAAATTTGCCTCGCACACTTGAGCATAACCAATAAAATGAAAAAGCTTTCTCTCTTTTAATAAAATCGGCAGACTAAGTTTCAACAAAAGACCTACCTTTATTTATACAAATATATCTCCTTTAGTAAAAAGATAATAGCCAGTATATTTGCAATCATTTCACAAACGTTTCGGTAAAAGCTTATACCATCATCATTCTAGTCTAGTGCCCCTGTAGTTTTTTACTCTGATGATGGTATAAGTTTTTACAGAAATGTTTGTGAAATGATTGCAAATATCTCCTTTAATTCTCAAAAGTTAATTTTTGCTATCATTCTTACAGGAAGAATATAAAATTTGCTGCACATAGCAAGTTAAATTGTTGTTCTACGAGCTGTGGTTTAAAAGATACAGCCTCTCAAAATTTTTTAGGAAGAATCTAACATACTGTACCTTGGTCTTACAACGACCAAAATCTCTTGGTCCGAATAGGGTTAATGCATTAATTTTGATATCATTCTAATAGTAAACCAGTGAAAATTAAAAGGTAGACTGAGTTCTTGAACAGCTCAGGCGAGTCACCGAGCATAATTATACCATAAGAGTTACGAGTAAGCGAAAACAATGCGAAGTGGACTGTTACATCAGCAGAGGCAAAGCAAGAGCTTGGCGTGCCTAAGAGGTTCAGCTCACAAGTCTAATAAGACTTGAGAATTGCGGAATGTCACTTTCACCACACAAAGCGGTATCTGGCTGCAAGCTATTCTTGTGTTTACTGGCAAAATAAAGGTCTTCATCTATCTTTTGGAACTGTTCAAGAGACAGGTGTGTCGCCGCAATAGCAGGATTGAAATACAGTCAAAATAACGCAGTGCAGTATACACATTCATTTCTTTGTCTAACCTTTTATGATTTAAAGTCCGAGTAATCACTGCCAGGTTTGGAATCACTGGCATACTAGCTGTAGCACCCGGAGGCAGTCAAAAATCAAATCTTTATTATACTCGCGATATTACGCTGAAGCGTGTAGCAAGCGGCGGAGTGCATCTCCACGGCTTAGCGTCTGGACAACACAGCTCCGAAGAAACGTTGCAGCGGTGACTAGCCGTTGGCGACACTGAGTTCGATTTGATCGTCCCGGGGAGTGCACCCAAGACCTCAAGCACTATGATGAATAGAATAATTCCAGAAGAGCGTAGATGAGGCGAAGAATTCTTTACAGGACCCCCTCATCTCACACACTTCCTCTGATTGCAAGTTTGAGACTTTCAAGTATACTACAGATTGTTCAATAAACATTAAACAATAATCTGGTTTGGGGTTTGGTTTAAAGTTGGAGTTTGGAGTTCAATTTCCGAGCCAGTCAAATCGAACTCAGTGTCGCCAACGGCTAGTCACCGCTGCAACGTTTCTTCGGAGCTGTGTTGTCCAGACGCTAAGCCGTGGAGATGCACTCCGCCGCTCGCTACACGCTTCGACGTAATATCGCGAGTATAATAAAGATTTGATTTTTCACTGCCTCTGGGTGCTACAGCCAGTATGCCAGTGATTCCAAACCTGGCAGTGATTACTCGGACTTTAAATCAGAAAAGGTTAGACAAAGTAATGAATGTTCTGGGGTGTGTTATTTTGACTGTATTTCAACCCTGCTGTTGCTGCGACACACCTATTTCAACAGTTTCAAAAGGTACATGAAGACCTTCATTTTGCCAGTAAACACAGAAGAAAGCTTGCAGCCAAATACCACTTCGTGTGATGAATGAAATGCACTAGTGTTACTTACTCCGTAATTCTCAAATCTTGTTAGACTTGTGAGCTGAACCTCTATAGGCACACCAAGCTCTTGCTTTACCTCCGCTGGTGTAACAGCCCACTCTGCATTGTCATCGCTTGCTGGTAACTCTTATAATATATGATAATTATGCTCCGTGACTCGCCTGAGCTGTTCAAGAACTCAAGTCTGCCTTTAAATATTCACTCGTTTACTATTAGAATGATATCAAAATTAACGCGTTGAATACTCAAAACACTACTCATGCAAACTTTTACTGAATAAACCATATTTACGCGCTTTGTTGCAAAGCAATGCAAGGGAGGCGCGTAAATATGGTCTATTAGGTCAAAGTTTGTTTGAGTGGTATTTTAAGTGGCCGAGTGGTATAGAGCGTCTGTCTCTTGAGCTGTAGACTCTGGTTTGATTCCGAGTCGGGTCAAACCAATGACTTTAAAATTGGTATTCACAGCTTCCCTGCTTGACGCTCAGCATTAAAGGAACAGTGTGGAGAACAAGCCGGCAAATTTACTTGTTGTGTCGTTGGGAAAGGCACTTAGCGGGATTCCCCCATCTTGGTGTGGTAGACAGATGGCTGGCAACTCCTAAGCGAGCTCGTATAGCGCATTGATCGCTTTTTCGTGATAGGAGGATAAATATGCAACTAACTAACTTACTAAGTAACTTCAAAATAGTTTGTGTTACCTTGGACATTATTACTATTTAATAAATATGTCATGTGTATTTACATACTGTAAGAAGCCTAGTTTGAGGTTTACACTTATTCTAAATGGCGGAACATGTTCTTCTCATTATCAGTTTTATTGCATCAAAATTAGGCAATATTTTTGATTTTCCAAGCAATTTCAACTGGGTTGCGGCGATTTATAACGTTGTCCTAATGAGTTCACGTATATTTTACAGGAGATCATTTCAGCGGAAACCCCAATTTAATTTCACTATTGCGTTGCTGATAAACAATGTTTAAACTTCCTACTAAGCGTCAGATTTGGGCTCTGTTTAGGCAAAAACTGAAAATTTCAATAGGGTTGCGGGGATTTTAAGCTTTATTCAATAAAGCTGATTTTTTGCGTGAAGTGTTTTTAGGTCAAATGGCGACTTTTTATTGCTATTAAAAAGCAAAAAAAAATTTTTTTCTATTTTCGCTCCTGCCTCATGTACAGTCAATTACTTCAAAATCAATAAAAAATAAAAATGAGTATATTAGCCCAATAGGAAAGGGAAATAAAATTGTGGTTACTTACAATTAGCAAAAAAACAAGTTTGTAATTATCAGACCCCGGTCAACTCGTATTTCTGTTTTTGTAATAGTAAAAAATTTAAGAAGGAGGGAGGGTAGGAGGGGGTACGCTCTTGGTGCTTATTCCCATGGCTATAGGTCACTGAGTGAGAATCATGACCCACAGCCAGCGGTTTACAATCGGGAGTGTATATTCAAGCACAGCACAATTGTTTTATTTTCACGACAAAGTATAACTATTTCTTAATTTTTAAGATAACGAAGAAATGGAAAAGTTTTGTGTTGCGTAAAAGGCTTTGTAACAAAAATATTTGATGAGTTTACAGGACTGGCTTTGTTTTTTTAACTTTACTTAAGGCTAAGCACAAAATTAAACTATTCACCAGCATAGAAAAAATGGCAATCAATGACGTGCTTGCCACCCTATTCAGCAACATACATATTCCAAATATTAAGATTGCGGCCCATCAAATAGTTTAAATGACACCACGTTAATTCATAGCCTGCCTGCATGGTGGTCATTTCAACACATTAACTAACTGGAGTCAAAGTCGTACGCTGGTTGTACAAACATTACTTCGTAAAACCGTATAAACTTTTTAAGCGTTAACATAATGAAGAACTAAACAGCAGAATACTGTATGACACTACCAACAACAAAAATATTTTTACCTTTCTTTAAACAATAAACTTTTCGTAAAGTTGTTAAATTACCACCAACTCACTGGTTTAGGTAAGTTCAACACTGCTCTTGATAAAGTTGTGATTCCAGATAAAGTAAGTTGGCCGGTGAATTCACTTCCATAATCCAGTTCTCTGCTGCCATCTGTATTAATCCACCGCAAGGTATGAATGAAAAGTCCCTTGATATTACCAACGCATGATGACAATGCTTTAATTTCATCGTCGCCGATTTTACAACGGTGGAGAGTAAGATCCTCTATCTGCAAATAAAAATCAAAACAATTGCCAATTGTTCGCATTCAATTTTCATGAGTCTAAGAAGTAGCATCAAAGACATTAAGGAAACATAAAAGCCCCTTTGGGGCAGATCATAGTCTATAAACGATCTAATCGACCAAAATTTCATCGCTTTACCGCTTACAGGGCCAGATTTACTAATAGGTTATAGGCAGGCTGAAACCTTGGGCCTCGGAAAAAGGAGGAGCTTCATAAGGAACAACGAAGACCACTTTTTTTGGAAATTAACCATTAAGTCCGGGCATGGGCAACATACGGTCATTATATTTTTTATAGGGCATCTGAGTACGTGGAAATCTTTGTTTTTTGCTCTCCACCAATATTTTCAGTGTAAAACAGGACGTCTGAGGACGTGTAGACCTTTTTTTTCATGTTTTGCTCTTTACGGATATTTTCAGTGGGAAACAGGACATCTGAGGACGTGCAGACCTTTTTTTTATTTTCTGCTCTTTACGGATATTTTCAGTGGGAAACAGGACGTCTGAGGACGTGCAGACCTTTTTTTATTTTTTGCTTCTACCGATATTTTCAGTGGGAAATAGGACATCTAAAGACGTGCAGAACTTTTATTCTGATCTTCCAATCAGTGTGATCAAATAGCCTACAGGGCCTCTCGTTGTTTAAATCCGGTCTCGACCGCTTATTCCAATTACAGGAATTATTCTCATATTTCACTGCGCAAAAGGAGGACAAGTTCTTTACAGGTCATCACGTCCCCACATGTCCGATTTTCTACCCAAAATCTAGTGAAGAGCAAAGAAAGACCATCACGTCCGCCAGTGATGGGCACGATAAACCTTTCTGTACTACAGCGATAACGATAATCGATAACTTCAAAAAAGCCCTGGGCGATACCGATAATCAATAAATCTCAATTTCTTCAAGCGATATCGATAATCGATAAATTATCGCCGATAAATTTTTCCGATAAATGTTGCGGTAAATTTTTGATGTGTTTGACGAAGTTTTTTTGTAAGTCGAATTGCAAAAATGTTTTTTCTAGATTTTTCAAGAAAAGAGAGCAGTTTACGGACTCTGCCGTGAAATTAAGCCAAACAAAGAAATAATTTTTAAAAATTACAACAAGTCTTAATGGACACCATGTTTTTTCCATAGCGCCAACTCACTAACTTTCAAGTTTAAACACTGCGTGCATAAAAAATCGTTTATCGCGATAATTTATCGGCGATAACAAAATATATAACAAAAGCGATAACGGTAATCGATAAATCCAAACTATTTTTAGCGATAACGATAATCGATAAAAAGTTACCGCCGATAACTATCGCCGATAAATTATCGCGATAAATGCCCATCTCTGAGTCGTCCGCAGGCCGTAGTTTGAGCCGAAACTTCCCCAAATTTGCGGCATGAGGTATGATGGGACATGTTTTCACTGTTCAAAATGCCGAAAAAGAGGACATTTGGACATTTTTTAACGTCCTCGGAGGACAAGTTATTTTTTGTTAAAAAGGAAGACATGTCCTCCAAAAAGAGGACGTATGGTAAGCCTAAGCAAATCTGACATTAACGACGGGCAAATAGCGCTTGCATGTTCTAGCAAGTACAGTACGAAAAAATATGAGAGGAAAGCGTAACAAATAAGTGTAACGGCATTTCTGAAAAGAGCTCCAAGAACCAAAGCCTTCTTTAGGCCTTCTCAGAGCTAATTAACAGGTAAAACCATTAAAGCTTCTTCGCAAATTGCTTTATATCTTGGTTGAAAAAAGCGAGGCTGACATTTCTGTACAATACTATCCAGTCGATTTTGGTTTCTTCTGCTTATTCGATTCAACCACAATATTCCTGCTAGCTAGCACAAGCACGCTCTTTGCGCAGTCAACATCATGAGATGATATTGTCATACGTCGAATTTTCGTTGCTTGATTTACATAAGTACTCTAATTTTATATTGTTACTCGGTCAAAGCTAATGAAGATTAAGCAATGAAGGCTTATGCACCAAAGTCTATCCAGCCTAGCCATTAGGCCAAGAGAGTGATTCAAGTTTATAAATCAATATTAATGAATTGAACTTGAATCTAACCCATAGGTTCCCAACCGGTGGGGGGAATTACCCACTAGTAGGGAATTTAGGGTTTTTAGGTGAGGAATTAACAGTATAAACATCCTCTGAAAAATAACACCGTTCTGTCTCGGTTAAAAAAATGACCTGAATTTTCTCTCCCATCGATGAAGACTTTTCTTTTTTGCAGAACACCGCTTTTTGCCGCCGAATTTTGATTTAGTTTAAAACAGGTTTTCAAACTGTGGGCCATGACACTGTGGGCCATGACACTGTGGGCCACGACACTGCGGGCCACGACACTGTTTTTCGGAGGGCCACAGAGCCTAGGCCGGATTGAGACAATGAGAGCAGGAAGTCGAACCGAACCCGAACCGGAGTTTTACAAACCGGTTTTACGCTATTTTTGTCGAACCTTAACCGAACCCGAACTATGTTTTTCAAAATCGCGAAGAGCAAACCGCAACTGAACCGAATAATGTGAGTACTTGCGAACCTCAACCGAACCCGAACCGATGGAAAAAGCGGCTCGCTCCGTGTCGTCACTCGCGTCACTTTGAAGCTGGTTCGAATTCAAAAATAATAGTCACTTATGCAAGTAATCTACGCATGGTGAAGAAGTATTTTACGTTTATTAAATAAAGTCTCTTCAGTGGTGCTTAAAACTTCAAATCCATGAAGTAAATCCATCAACATACAATGCATTCTACCTAGCACCTTTAAAGGTTACTTCTATATCAAACTCAAGTTTTTGGCCCCAAACAACTACATATACCCAATGAAAGAGCATATAACCACTAACCCACAACCAAGCTCACGGTAGCCTAACTAGCCCACATTACTAGAAGCCCTTATGGCAACCCACTCATTTGCAGCTGCAGACGCGTTTCGACCTTATTATGGTCTCATCAGTGCAGCATAGCAACCTCCCACCTTCCTGAAGAAAAAAAAAAAAAAAATATCTAATCTTATTTTACGTTTGATATACCTGGTCCCGCATAATACATGCGTGACAGACTAAACAAAGCGCCTTTTTAACACTAATTTAACGCTACCTGTGGCAGAGTTGGACGACTAGAAAATTTTCGGCTTTTCCAAGTTAGATTAGAATTAGAACTATAGCTACACAGTTTTTTTCAAATTAGATTAGAATTAGAATTACCGCATTTACAGAAACTTAGAAATTGAATTCAATTCCGAATTAGAAAGAAATATAATAAAAATCAAGTTTAGTTCATATCAAATCAGAGTTCATTCTTATGAACATGAGAATGGCAAACGTCTGTACACCAAGGTTGGCTCGTTTCGCACAATACAGTTCACCTGCATGCTGAAAACTCTTTGCGACGGAGCTGATGTTGCTGTCGTGCCTAAGAGTTCTCGAGCAGCAGCCTTGAGATGAGGCTGCTGCTCGAGAACTCTTTGATACAACAAAAACACCGTTGGACAAAGTAGCATTTTCGGGAAAACCGGAAATTAGATCAGAATTAAAATTAGAGTGTAGAAACATTTCACAAATTAGATTAGAATTACATTACCGGCATTTTGCTCTAATTTAGTCTAATTATACTACTAGAATTATATTGTCCAAGTCTGACCTGTGGATTGAATAGGCCGCCGGTGTCAGAGCATAGTATCCATTTCATTATCTTGAAATTGGTTTTACTACATGTATTTTAATATGCATTATATTGGCCTGTCAATGCAAAGAAAAATTGCTGTGTACGATTCATTTTTTAAATTGCGTTACTAGAATCATACCATTTTTACTATGGACCTGAACCGTAACTTGATGAACCAGTTTTCAAATATTTTTTACAGTACTAGAGATGTCGTGTTTTCGCTGAGATATTGATGAAGACTATAAAAAAAGAAAAGGTTATCCTTATTCGTGATGAGGCCCCTCATTTTCTTTGAGGGCCCCCATTTTCTCCGAGGCCCTAGGCTTCAGCCTGCCTAGTCTATTGGTAAATCCGGCCCTGCACAGAGCTCTTTACTGATATTTTCAGTGGAAAGTAGGACATAAAATGTGCAGACCTTTTTTTTGCTCTTCCAATCAGTGCGGCCCTAATCTTGGCAGTTAGAAAAATGTCCACCCCTGTTTTAGTGGCTCATAAGCAAAATTAAATCTGCGTTAAACAGTGATAATCACATAAAAACTATTCATGGAACAATAAGACAATAAGGGAAACAAAGAAAAGAACAAACCAATTCTTTATCTTCAGACGGGCAGAATATAGATTGCTTTGACGGTAATGCCAAACAGATAAAATGTTCAAATTATACAACTTTGGCAAGAAGATATTGGTAATAGTATTCATCACCTCATGCACTTTTGTGATAATACGATACTTGCAGCAGCGTTGTGCTGGAGAGGGGGCGTTGCGCTGTTTTGACCATATACTTTTTAGTAAAAAAATATCAGATATTGCTTAGTAGCCTAAATCAAATACACCAGATTCTTTTATTGGTTTTTGCAGTACATTTCCTCTTTTTTAAAATTTCTCGCTGCGTCAGTGGATACTTGCAAAATCGAAAAGAAAAACAACAGGAACTAAACCGGATTCGTGCACTTCCTCATTTTGCTTAAAATTAAACTTTGCTGAACAGATATCATGGTAGCCTAATGGGTGTTCCATTTTCTTAATACTCAATTCTTACGACTTTGCTTACGAATTCTTACGACTTACAACTTTGCGACTTCTACGACATTCTCCACTCCGAAAGAAACTGTGTCTAAATTTTTTGCAAAATTTAGCTAGCCATCCTCCAAAGAAAATACATGTGGCTTCGCCCTTGAAGCTGCAAATACTATTTTTAAAAGTTGTCCATGACGTAATTGGAAATAAAACCCCAATTTCTCTGCTAAGAGCGCAAACGCTTAATCGTTACTGCAAGCACCAGTTAAGTCCAAAAAGAAAAGCGTACGCGTAAGTGTTATATGTATATAACACGCTGTACGATATATAGGCCTAGTTGCAATATACCTTCCTAACCGGTAGAAAACATCCTTAAACTAGGGATCGGCAATCTTCCTTGCGCAGCGGACCGGTTTGATACTGAATTTTTTTTTTGTGGATCAGCCTTTGAAAAATCACAAATGTTTTAGAAATAAAACAGCTCGGATTTATTCAGCTTGACTTCACAAAGATGGCAAATCTGCTAAAGTTTTTTCGGTGTCTCCAAAAAAAAGGTCTTCACCTGGCGCAGGAGCTAAATCTGCGAAATGTTTCAAATCTAAAGCATTTAATGTAAAAATGCAGACGCACCGGTTACAAACTTTACCGGTGTTTGCCGACCACTGTTCTAATGCATTTAATCTGGAAAAGTACGCAGCCCGGTTCCGAACCCCTGATCGCGGACCGGTGTTTGCCAATCACTGCTTTAAACAAACAGCTTTTCATCTCGCCTTTACCTTTGTCACGAAGCAAAAGAGGCTCCGACGTAGCTTCTGCATTTTCTCAGTTTTAGAATCGCCGCTGGGTTTTATGCGTCAGCGAGCGATTTCTCACGCAGATTTTTCTCGGGGCAAAACCCTCCGAACTGCAGCCCATATAAAAAGCTCACAAGTTTGGGATTACAGGTTGCGCTTGCTAAAAGCGAAGCTACTCACCAGGTAACTTGCAAATAACTCCCTGATTGTTCGGTGTTTATAGGCTTGTTGCCCCATACACCGATACAGACCGTGCTGGCACATAATTGGGTTCAGTAATAGCCAAAGGCGTGTAAGAAAGACTTTGTACTATTAGATTGCATAATGCTAGTTGCAGGCCTATATTTACTTGCTAAATCGTGTAAGGTCGTTGCTTCGAAAGATTTAACTGCTTAAATATCAGCTGTTTGTTCTAAGTATTGAAAATTTTTAAAAATCCTGATTCTTTTCATTAAATTGTATCAGCTCAAATCCAGCGTGCCCATTAGAGGTGTTCAGATTTTGGACATTTTTAAAAAGTGCATGTGCTTAAAGCTTATATGGTGCATTGGGCCTTAAAAACACCCCCTGTGCAAAAAAAATTCAAAAATTTTATCTCTACCCTATCGCTCATGGCGGTTTAATAAGTATGCCCATTTCACTTCAAAGGGAATCGGCTTACGACGTCATTTTTGTTTAAAACTATCATAACTTGAGTTTTAAAACAGATACACAATCCAAACCAATTGTATTTTGTTTCTTCGAAGGTGTGGTTGACACTGAGGGTGCAAATGATGACGTCACTTATGTATGACGTCATTTTCAGCATTTGTGGGGGAGTCTGCTCTGTGTGGGATAATCTTTCATACTTGGAGCTAAATCAACTGTGTTTTATTTGTTCGAGAGCCGTGTGATTCGCACTGAGTTAAAAGTGATGACGTCACTTATGTATGACGTCATATTTAAAATTAAAGTGTTTCTGTTGATTTACCCACAGCATCTTAAATTCACGCAAATCGTACATAATTATTGCAGTCTTTGTGAATAATTTTCCAATTTACGTCATGTTCTGGTTATAAGTCAAAATACAGTCTCAAGCAGTTTTAGTCATAGGCGTATTTCAAAGCATAGTTAAAAGCAAGGTGTGTGAAGAAAAGCATTAATGTGACGTCAAATTTTTGCAAAATAGACTTAAATCGAAAAACATAAACAAATACTACTAGCCAAAAAGAGTATGAGATAAGTCTTGATATTCATACATTATTTTGCTCTAGAGTGTTCAATTTTAAATTAAAAAGTAACAAAACATAACATTTCATTCGCCCAACCATTGTTCATTGCAAGCATTTAATCTGTAGAAGTAAGGGCTAAAGTTGATTTTTTAAAATCAACGTATTGCTTTCGGTGTTTTTCAACTAATTGCAGAAGACTTGCTCGCTGTTTTTCATTTTCTGTCAAAATTGCGGCGTAGTCAGAGTGAAGCTTAACTCCTCTCTCAGCTGCATCGTTTACAACTTTAATGTTGGCAACAAACTTTCGCCCCTTCTTGAAAGATTCATTACAACTCCACGACCCCGGGGAGTCGTAAAGCCAGTTCTTACCCAAATTTAAAGCATCAAAAATAAACTACGTTTCTGGTCCAATGAAGTCAATTAGCTTGGAATCCTCATCAATCACCCGTTTAAAAGCAGGAATACCCCGGCGGAATTCATCTGGCGGTGACATCGAAAGCAATCTTAGTGCCATAGATTCTTTGACTTCGTTTGTCAGGTAAGAATGCTGACTAAAGAACGAGAATGCCACTATTTCTTCAGTCAAATACCATTGGTGAGCTGAAAGTTTCATAAAAGCAGCATCTACTACAGCTGGATCCTCTTTCTTGTAACGTAACATTTCCTGCAAAAATGCGTCCAAACCGATGCTGGATTTGAGCTATGCAGGAACATAGAAAAAAGCAATAAACACATTGATTCGTTGAAGCTTTTCCAAAAACTCACTATCATAAGACAGTTGATCGGCCCACAGAAACATTTTTCGGCAATATAGTACTTGGCCCATCCATCGGGCTCTTGAAGTAGCGCCAGGCTTGTGATGAAAGAAATTGAAGGGAGCGGCACCTAGTAAGGCAAGTGCGTTTTCTGCACACTGCTTATAGTCTCCTCTTATAAATGATTCTTTTGTTCTTTTTTAAATATCTCTTGGAGCTCATAGATTATCTTCTTCTTCCTGTTTTGAAGAAATTTTGATGAAACGTCTAAGAGACGATAATTTCGAGACTTATCTATTTTTGGCCAACAGGATTTAAAAGATATGAAATTGGCATCTTCTGGTCCTGACGAATCGCCAAACAAGCAGTTATACGCTGCTTCAATAACAAGCTCGTATACGTGGTGACGACAAGCGTTGTAGAAGAGCTTGTGGTCCAAAAGCTTTTCCAAAGTTTTTGCGGCACCTTGATTCCATCCTGTGTTACTAGCAGTTGTATCAAAAACTAAAGCTTTCACGTTTTCTTTTAAATTCCACACCTCCAATAATTCATAACTTGCCTGTGCTTGCGCTTTTCCAGTTGCGTTTTCCAACTTCTGCACTCCTAATAATTTACCGTCCTTAAAATCCGAAATCCCCGAAATAATCACAGAAAGAGCTTCATGCTTATTGCCATAATGATCTTTAGTTTATTTTCCATCCCAGTGAAGAGCTAGGCAATCTTGTCGCGTTTCAGATATTTGGTGGAAAATTTCACTGGAAATTTGAAGTCTGTTTGCTATGCGAGCTCTGTAAGTAGAGGAACGTGATAAACAAAAGTCATTAACATCTTCCTGGCAAGCTTTTACAAACGATGCTACTAACGTTGTAGCAGCGTTATCGGAAATCTTAAACCTGTCCAAACACCTCGGTGATTTCTGAGCTATTAATCAGGTTTCTGGGTACGCTTAGCGTCACGAAGGAGTTTTGAGAACTCGGACCAGCTTTCTCGCTTTGCTCACATTCAGAAGCCGAACTTGGAGTTGAAACAGTAGAACTTGATTGTTTGAAGACGTCAGAATCAATTTCATCACTGCTAGACTGACCAGAAATAATTAAGCGAGCTTTTCTCTCCTGACGCTTTTGGAGACTTTTCTGGAGCATTACATCTTTTCCACTGATAACCCTGTTTCTTGCGTTTCGTTGATCGTCGTAAAAGGCTATATCCTCAATTTTTTTCTCTGCAGACATTTTATTTTTTTGAATTATTTGAACTGCGTCCGAAGCCCCAATATCCCATAGCTTTGATAAATCTTCCTCAAACATTTCACGTTTTCTACCAGGATCAGATAAACGCATTTTATTCTTGCAGAGCTGTAGCCAAGTGTTATACTCTTTTTGTAGCCTTCTTAATACATTACGTTTAGGCATTGTTTGGATTCCAGCCTTAGACCAAATTAATGACACTTCGTCGATAGCTGCCGAAAAATGATTTTTCAGTGGAGTGGTGCTGGATGATGATTCTTTTAGATGCAAAACGTGTTGAAGTACTTGCTTTAATAAAGGCAGTTTGTTTCCACTAATGTGCGGTGTACTTCGTCCAATTAAAAAGTAATCACCTGACGATCGGGTTTTTATTTTTTTTCGAGAAGGTTCAGCCATAGCACTTAATTATACATAGCTTACTAGCTCTTTTTGCGAAAAGTAAATATCTGCAAAAATGGTTGGTCATTTCTTCACTGCATATCAAAATATGAAGCATGCTTATTGCGCAGTCACCTAGTCATTAATTGAGTTGGGTGCCCTCACACTCGTTATTCTGTCTAAGTTTAAAGTTTAATCAAATTTTAAAATATTCACGAAATGGAAAGAGCACAGCTGCTGCACATTTATAAATGCCTGATTTATTACAGCGTAATTGAACTGTAACTACCGGCATTTCAAAGAAATAATATGTTATCAGAGAATAGATAGAAACGGCCTTATCACTACTTCGCTAATTGCTACCGGTTTCCAATAACGTTAAAGCTGCTGACCAACAGAAATCTGCAATCGATCTGCTGACTAACCTAAATTTGACTAACCGAACGGCGAGCGTGGTATAGCTATGTTCACGTGAATGAAAAAATGCAGCTAAATCTTAACAAGTTAATAACATTATAAAAAACTAAAGCTCCATGAGTGCCAAATATGACGGCATACATCAGTGACGTCATCACTTTTAACTCAGTGCGAATCACACGGCTCTCGAACAAATAAAACACAGTTGATTTAGCTCCAAGTATGAAAGATTATCCCACACAGAGCAGACTCCCCCACAAATGCTGAAAATGACGTCATACATAAGTGACGTCATCATTTGCACCCTCAGTGTCAACCACACCTTCGAAGAAACAAAATACAATTGGTTTGGATTGTGTATCTGTTTTAAAACTCAAGTTATAATAGTTTTAAACAAAAATGACGTCGTAAGAGGATTCCCTTTGAAGTGAAATGGGCATACTTATTAAACCGCCATGAGCGATAGGGTAGAGATAAAATTTTTGAATTTTTTTTGCACAGGGGGTGTTTTTAAGGCCCAATGCACCATATAAGCTTTAAGCACATGCACTTTTTAAAAATGTCCAAAATCTGAACACCTCTAGTGCCCATGAAGTTCGACCTTTTTGCTTCAATAAACCCTGCATTTTGAACGCTTTTGAAATTTATCTTCAAATGCTAAATCAATTATAAGCTTCTACGAAACTAAACTAAAAAAAACTTAAAAATTGATCAAAATATTTGTCATTATTATTTCGACTTTTGAAATATTGCACTCCCAATACAGATGATTAAAGGAATTTTGAAAGAAAAATTTTTAGCTAGCAATAAGTTTAATACAAATCGAAAAACTCTTAAAATGTTTTTTAACTTTGCTTTTTTTTAAGTTGGAGGATCCCACTGAAGATGCAAGCATTACTGGAAGCCACAGATTATGAATTAATTTAATCTAGGAACAGCACATGTTAACTCCACGCTCTGAATAAACGTTCCGTTCCGCTACCACTTGAAAATATCACTTGAAAACAAACAAATGTAAGGCACAAATGTAAGGCAATGTAATGTAAGGCACAAGATTTGTGCCTTACCTTACAGCGATGACAGATTCTCGATCCTTTCAAAAGGTCGCTCGGCTTTCCATCTATCTGCCTTAGAAGCCACTTACATCAAAGTTTCTCGACCAATCCTGTGCCGGCAAAAGGAGTTTGTCTACACGCTGAAAATCTCTCACTAGCGCTTCTGTTTTTGATTGGTCGACACTCTTCGTCCAATCAGAAACGACTTCTCTTTTTCTCTCTCTCGCTTTTATAAGCGGTCTCAGCTCTACATTCTTTATTCTGACGATTCCCTTGACAAGTGTCAGACGAAAAGCTTCGGGAAATATGAAACCTCTGCTTCTGGCTATCTTCAAGTTCTGTACCACCAACCAACTGTTTAAATACTTCCGAAAACGGTACAGCGACCAGCAGCTCAAATTACTGAACAAGCTGGTCAGAACACGCGGTAGAATTCGAGCTCTGACGTCTTCAACAGTCTTTTTAAAGACTTGCATCTCGCAACGAACACTTCCCAAGTTCGTTCGATCACGGATCGAGAAGTCTCGCGCTAGACATAGCCCCAACATTGAGCGCGCATTCATGAATGACGAGATCGAGAAAAATCGGTCCTTAATCGCCGTTCTCAAAAGTGAAATTCGCTCACTTTGGCAAGAAGCCAGGCGCTTCTTGTCATTTTTCGATTTGCTGCGTTTCTGTCGATATGTAGCGATCATTGATGATCGTAAAGAAAGAGTTAATCGACAGAAAAACGCAAGAAATCTGCAGTTACTTCTGCAACAGCGTTTTGGCAACCGGGCAAACCCGAGTACGAAGAACATCGTCAACCTGTCTGATTACAAACTCTCTGCCACCGAAGAGTTCGTTCTGTCCCACGGTCTCAATTTCTGCCTACCACCCTCCACCGTGAAGAGAGAAGAAGTGTTCGCTGAGTTTGAAGTCCTCATCGCCCAACTGCAACATCATACTCACCAGTCGGCTGACCAACGCGACGCCCTTCGGGCAAAGCTGAGTGATTTAGCTCATGCGTATTGCGGCAGCCCCATTGACATTGGGGATTTTCTTATGAAAAAAGAGTGTTTTCAGGCTATCAAGGCATTACGATCTAATGATGACATCCTCATCACGAAGCCCGACAAAGGATCCGGCGTAGTCATCATGAACAAGACAGACTACATTTTCAAAATGGAGTCCATCCTTCATGATGAGTCCAAATTCAAGGTCCTTGGCCCAGTCCATTCCAACGACAATACAGCCAAACTGGAGTCTCGATTACAACGTCGGTTATTGAAGCTTCATAAGGACGACCTCTTACCACCTGGAGTTTATGAAGCTATTCGACCCACAGGCTCCCTAAGACCACGGATGTACGGTCTTCCGAAGACGCATAAGAAGGATATACCACTACGCCCTATCCTCTCGATGGTTGGCTCATCCCAGCATCAACTGGCTAAATGGCTCACATCTGTTCTTGATCCCGTGCTCTCACTTTACTCTACCTACTGCATCAGCGATTCTTTTACTTTCGTTGACACCCTTCGTAACTCTGGCCTCTCACCTCCTTCTGTCTTTCTCTGTTCTTTTGACGTTTCCAGCCTTTTTACTAATGTCCCCCTCGCAAAGACTATTGAAATCTGCGCAGACGCTCTGTACAACAGTGTTCTCACACCTCCTCCCTTCCCGCGTAATATTTTTGTTGAATTGATGCAAACTGCCACGTGCTCAGTTGAATTCAGTTTTAACAATATTATGCACAAGCAAATTGACGGCGTAGCTATGGGATCGCCTTTGGGACCAGCTCTTGCCAACATCTTTGTAGGTTTTTGTGAATCTAAGCTGTTTAAAAACGTGAAGAAACCTCTTCTTTACCATCGCTACGTTGATGATACCTTTGTAGCGTTTAACAATGAAGCGGATTGTGAAGAGTTTTTCTGTCACCTTAACTCTCTTCATCCTTCTCTACGCTTCACGTTTGAAAAAGAGTGTGACAATTGTCTTCCGTTTCTTGATGTTCTCGTTGAGAAACATGATACTGAATTCATCACTTCCGTCTACAGAAAGCCTACATTTACAGGACAATACCTACGTTGGAATTCTTTTAACCCGAGGAAGCAGAAAATCAGCCTCATTAACACTCTAGTCCATCGTGCTCTGATGATCTGCTCCAAAGGTAAACTCTCGAGCGAATTAGACAACATCCGTTCCATCATGGCTGAAAATGGCTATCCCGACCACGTGGTCAACTCTTCCATTACCAAGAAGATACGAAACTTCCACAGACCACCGTCATACGGACCGAAGAAATGTCCTGTTTATCTACATCTTCCATGGTTGGGTGCTATTTCGACGAGGTTCGAAAAGCAAGTCGCTTCAGCAGTTCAACGCTGTTACTTCTCGGTGGAGCCTCGCGTCGTTTTTACGACTAGAAAACTTCTGCCCACAAGCAAAAAAGATGTGCTTCCTGCTTCTCAACAGAGCAATATCGTTTATGAATTTTCGTGCCACTGCGACAGTCGGTACGTGGGTCGCACATCTCAACGGCTGCAGGACAGAATTAAGCAACACGTTCCCAAATCTGTGAGAACTGGTCAAGTTTCTCAAGATCGCAAGGCCTTCAATCGCTCGTGCAAATTGACCAATCACGAACCTATTTGCGACTCGGCAATTGGACAACATCTGCTGACCAATCAATCTTGTGCCTTACATTACAGCGATGACAGATTCTCGATCCTTTCAAAAGGTCGCTCGGCTTTCCATCTATCTGCCTTAGAAGCCACTTACATCAAAGTTTCTCGACCAATCCTGTGCCGGCAAAAGGAGTTTGTCTACACGCTGAAAATCTCTCACTAGCGCTTCTGTTTTTGATTGGTCGACACTCTTCGTCCAATCAGAAACGACTTCTCTTTTTCTCTCTCTCGCTTTTATAAGCGGTCTCAGCTCTACATTCTTTATTCTGACGATTCCCTTGACAAGTGTCAGACGAAAAGCTTCGGGAAATATGAAACCTCTGCTTCTGGCTATCTTCAAGTTCTGTACCACCAACCAACTGTTTAAACATTACAATCCGCTGCGCTTGAATATCTCTGAACTACTGTAATTGTAGCATCTTTGCGTCATCACGATGTGACGTCACTGAACCCCCCATTAAAAAATCCTGCGTACGCCACTGAGTTTCGTATTTATCCAAGTGAAACAAATCAACACTCAGCAGAAGTTTACTTTCGTTCAAACACTGTTTGCATCAAATGAAATTTTACGTGTTCAATACATCTAGTGACAAAATTAGTGTAAACTACAGTTCGCCCTCAGTAGGGCAATTTTTGTGACCTAAAAACTTGAGAATGTGACCTTATTTTTGCAAGAATGTTACCAAAATGTGACTTTATTTGAAAAACTACAGATAACAAAAAAATTAACAGCAGTTTATGCTAAAAGGCAAGGAAATAGTTTAGATGTTCAAATCATGGTGCATACTGCATGTACATAATAGTATTTAGCATTTTTCGGTTAAAAAGTTTATGTTTTTAGCAAGTACTGTACGTAGCTTTAACATGAAAAAACTGCTTACTATACTGCAGCCTGTTCCCCTGAGAATGGGAAGCCGGTGCAAATGCCCAGAGGCCTAAAGAATGGGAAGGCAAGACGACAAAAACCAATTTAATGGACTGATTGCTAGTGCTTTTTTTAAATAGAGGAAGATTCAGGTTGTTTGATTGCCTTGTTCGGCGGGAATGAACTTCTGAGCTACGCTGCAAAAGTTACTAAAGCAATCAGTATACCTGCGGTAAAGGAATTTATAAACGAAGCAGCAAATTTCGAATTTGAACTTATCGCTAACTGTGAGGATGGCAAATTTTTTGTAAATGTCGTCGATATTGTTACAAGGATGGCGTTGGAAAATTAGCCGAAGATTTCTGTTGCACAAGCTCTGAATTTCAATTACTTTTGAAAAATTAGTAGTACACCACGTACAGTAGTAATACACTAATTAAGGTGAGTTGATGCAAGCGAATGGAATATAGATAATAGACAACTTATATTTCAACATTGCCTAAATTTACAGGTGCCTACTAAAGATTTGTTAATTTTTTTTAGAGCAGTAGTTCTTAAACTGGGATCGATTGAACCCAGGGGTTCGATGAGTTGGTTCCAGGGGTTCGGTGAACATTAAGAAACTGAGGCCATCTACAATTAGAAAAATGCAGCGTGGTCTAATTTTTTTTTATTTTGCAAAAAATTAATGTGTAATCTCTAGTGATTAGTAACATCAATTAACATAAATAAGTTTTTCATAACTAGACAAATAATGTGTTTTGCACAACCTTGAGTGTGCTCTGCACAATTATTACGTAGCTTGATTAAAGAAATAATGAATGCGAGTTTTTCCAAAGAGCGACAAGCACGCTGTATTGTGCATTGTGTTGTTATGTACAAGGGTGGAAACTCAAACCTAAACCGAAACCTGAAAACCCGGTTTTAAAAGAAATTTTGGAAACCCAAACTGAAACTGACACCTACTTAACCAAAATTTTGAAAACCTAAACTTGAACCAAAACCGTTTTTTCTCGAAACGTCAAAACCGAAACTGAAAGTAAAACCTATTCCAAATTTTCTAAGAATTTGGGTTTTAAAAATCGTCATCACCATGCTTACCAGCACAATTCCTTCAACGCTGAGCATCGAATAGAGAAGCTGCGAATACTAATTTTGGAGTCTTTGGTTTCACCGGACTCGTAATCATACCCAAGTCGACAACTTCTGAAGCAATTGCTTTCCTCACTCGGCCAAGCTGCTACTTATCATCGTTATAAAACAAAAGCGCCAAGAAGTAGAAGATTTAAATAATCCGGATTCACAGTAAAATAACTTTCTTGGATGAAACTTAAACCGAAACTGAAACGCAGAAACCGAAGTTGCGCGTAAGCAAAACTGAAACCGAAACTGGAACCGATTTTTCGACAGTCGTGAAACCAAACCAAAACTGAAACCTGACATCTGGGTTTCAACACACCGAAACTGAAACCGACACCCTAACGCAAAGTAGCCAGGTTTCCACTCTTGGTTATGTAGCAGCGAAATCTCTGCTTTTTACGTTTGGAGGTCATGCAGTATTTTGTCGTTCGCGCCTGATAAAGTTTAGGACCAAATCGATGCCGTAAGAAAATAAGGTTAATAGTAGCCTGATGGTGTTTATGAAGGAAAAATAAAGCTAAAAATAAAAGAAAATTAAGAAAAATTTATCAAAAATAATGTAAACCAAAAACTGGACGTTTCGACAACATAGATTCAGCTGTCATCATCAGGAAGGTATGCAAGGCAGTACAAAACTGTCAGAATTAGTTCTTAGTTCTTACAGTTCTGTACTGCCTTGCATACCTGTATTTATTGTATTCCAAAGTACTGTTTGTACTTTACTTTAACTTGCAACCGTATTGTTAGGAGACTACAAATGTTAGAATTTGTACTTTGTTTGTTACAAAATATTTTTTATTTTGAATTTTAGCAGAAGTTCGGTGAGCACTTGCATGAAGCTTGAGGAGTTCGGTGAGCACTTGCATGAAGCTTGAGGGGTTCGGTGAGCACTTGCATGAAGCTTGAGGGGTTCGGTGAGCACTTGCATGAAGCTTGAGGGGTTCGGTGAGCACTTGCATGAAGCTTGAGGGGTTCTGTTTCTCATGAAACTGTTTTATTTAAAAATAAGCTTACATGTCGGTATATTTCGTTGATGCTTAGGTGTATTTTAGTTGCGAGAAGGGAAAATTCGACCGTTTTTTTTAATCGAAGAATCTCGACCCGACCGGTTTCCTTCTCTAATATGAGCCATCAAAGAATTGAAACGATTGTCACGCAAAATTGCTCTAATTATTACTGAACACTGAACATACTCCTTCAGTAAAAAAACGGTCGACCGGGCTGGTCAGTGACCGGTCAACCGGCGTAGATTTTGAATTTTACCGGTCGAGTCGGATCGAGAAAATCCTGACCGGTTTCATCTCTGATGCACCTTTTGTATTTCTTTTTTATTACTGTGAGCAGGGCGAAGTCAACTTTTCTCACATCCGCTAGCTGGGTTTTTCTACAATAATGTGAAACAAATAATGTATGATGCACATGTTGCTTAGTTTTCGTTTTAAATTGCAGTGTTTTCATTCATGTACGAGAACATTGCCAGAGAAGGAAGCATAAAAATATTGTTTTTTCAACGCTTTTCATCAGGCCTGCACAAAAAAATTGGGCTATGTCGTTTAAGCAGATTAAACACGAAACTGCCACTAATAGTTCTTAACTGTATATCATTTTTGAAAATCATTATTATTTCAAAAGGGGTTGTCGTGTTTAGAAATTACAACTTTATTTATTTTTTTTTTAATTTCTTTTAACGGCATATTAATTCTTGGTTGCTGTGATAAAATGCAGACGCGTTTCTGATATAGACAGAAAAGCTTGTTTTTCAAAGTGCATAACAAGTTTATTAGGCTTGAAAGTAAGTTTGTCATTCTAAATGAAAATTGAAACTGACAAAATTTCCATCGGTGTGGTGCCATTTGTAGAACATTCAACGAATAAGCGATCTATTCATAAGGAATTCTTCGGCAGCAGTATCACGCATAGGTAACGGAACCGGGGGGCTGGCCCCCCTACTTTTTTTTTCAGGGGGACCCTGGCCTCCCCACATTTTTTTTTTCAGGGGGGCCCTGGGGGGCCCTAATTATTCCAACAATATTGTTTCTGCATGAATGCATTTGAAACTTAATAGGCCTACCATCGAGACTAAAACCCAGGAAAAACTTAAATCCAGAGATGTCTTCTTTAAAATTTTTTTGTGGGGTGGAGGGAACAGAAACTAGAAGCAAGAGCCGTGGGTCTGAATCCCACATCAATTGGACATGTCACACGTGGACAGGCTAAATATGGATTGTAGGCATAGGGCCGGATTTACGTGTAGGCTAAGCGGGCTGAAACATAGGGCCTTGGAGAAAATGGGGAGCTTCATCACGAACAATGAAGACTTTTTTCTCTCTTCACTGATGCTTTCAGTGCAAAACAGAACATCTTAGAACGTGTATAGCCTACCTTTTTTGTTCTTCCAATCAGTGTTATCAAATAAAAAAGGGTCTATCATTGTCTAAATTAGGCCCTCAGGAGAGTATTTAGGGAGGGGGCCATTGTGCCATGCACCCCCTCCCCCCCCCCTTTTGACTCTGCCTTTTAGTAAAAACAACAATACTAATGGTGCCAAGTGACTGAAATATGCCAGATTCTTTTGATGGTTTCCGTAGCTTATGGTAAGGGGCGAATCCAGAGGGGTAGGATGAGAGATATGCATCCTCCCACCAGCCATTTTCAAAAATGTTTTTTGATGCATACAATTTTTCTATAATTTGGAACCTCTTCGATAGCTATTAGCCTTATAAACACGCATAATCAAAAATGTGCGAACAAAATGTATCATATTTGGCGAAGCACTCAGAATTAGGGTCAAAGAATTTCAAAAAAATTTGCTTGAAAATTGATTAAAAAGCACTAAAATAGCCGTTACAGCATGTAAATTTTGAAAAATTTTCTGAGGGAGCATGCCCCCGGACCCCCAAGGGCATTCCTTGTTTCTTAATCAGCTTCAAATTAGTTTTGCCGAAAAAAATACGCTCGACAAAAAATGTGAAAATTATGCTCCCCTCCCCCTTTTTAAAATTTCTCGCTACGCCACTGCCGGTCTTGATTATAGGTGAAAAAAATCTGGTCATTGGTTTTGGGCCCCCCCCACATTACAAATGCTTCCGCCATCGCTGGTATCACGGCATATCAAACTCAGTAACAAATATAGAAAAAATTAAAGCTGAACTTGAGCTAATCCTGAAATCTATCAAGACATTTGACAATCGAATCAACCAGTTGGAAACTTCTACTAACTTGATGAAAGGCAGACTGGCGGAAATCGAAAGAACACTCAGGCTAACGCTGTAATCAACTTGAAAAGAAATTAAATGCTAAAGTTGACTTAGAGATCTCACAATTGCATGAAAAAGTTGACAAACTTGAAAAAATGTTAAAAGCAAAAGAAGATACAACTTTGCGTGAAAATCTCAGTAAGGAAGCATGCAGCAAACGCTTTAACTTGATTATTCACGGTATTGAAGAAAACAAAAATGTTTCATGGAAAGGAAGAGAAAAACGGAAAGTTTGCTCAAGCAATTTCTGACAGGAGGTCTGTAAGTCAAGCCCATTAAATTGCTATCATCGATCTTCACAAGCTCTCACAACAACCGATTTACAAAAACCAGAAAAAAATTGATTGTTCAATAATTTTTAAATTGACAACTAGCACAAACAAACACAAGATCATGTCCTCGCTAAGATATCTTAAAACTACAATTCGGATCGTAAAAAGAAGAATCAAACAGCGTCTCCAGCATAAGATACGGAACATCTGCCAAAACAATTCCTCGAACAAAAGAAATCTCTCATTCCGTTTCAAAAAAACTAGTGCACAAAAGAAGAAAATATCTTGGGGCATGAGCTACGAGCAGGGACGTACCGAGGGGGTTCGCTGAGTGTGCGCTCCCCGCAGACAAATGCACAAAACTTTCATGGTGTAAAGCTAGTTAAATGTCCAGTCAGCATTGCTCTGTCTAAGCTAGTTCTGGAGGGAGGTACTTTCAACATTATACAAAAACTATAACGTCTATGCAGACCGGTGTAAAAAAAAATATCCATAACGATATTTTGGAGTTAAGTTTAACACGTTCGATTGTAAGGAAACCACAGTCGTTTGAAGACTTTAGAAGGATATGTCCTGTAGAAGTTCAAGCAAGCACAAAAGCTCGTCTTTCAGAGAAAGTTAACTCGCAAGGTTTTAAATGCCTCCCCCTCCCCCCTTAAATTCCTGGGCACGCCACTGAATGGGGAATAGCCTACTATTTGTTTATAGAAGGTAAAAAATTGTCCTCTGTGACTTGTATGATTTTATCCAAAATGTCGAATATTAGGAAAATTGGAGATATGGAATCGTAGTGATTATGCTGACTTTCTAGCGGTAGTATTCTTGTTTACCAACTTAATAGGAATCCTGACGTGCTGATGTATTTTTTACTGAGAGAACTGCACTTAACTCGATAAGACAAATTGTGTTGATATGCCTACAACTTACTATGTTTTCTTGCTGGCTTTAGCATTGCACAATTACAGTATACTTAATTTTGTTGGGTGAACTTCAAATACGTTTTCTTATTTTTTTTTCTAATTTTGCACGTGAGAAACGAGCTTGTGTCACGACGTTACTGCCATTGTTTATTTTGTTTTGCTTATGGTTCTAAGCAACGTTTCTTGCTCGAGTCAAGCAGTCGCACCACCAGCAAATAATGATATATCTGAGCACTTGGAGTTGGCCGAGTGGTCGGTGCATTGGGCTGCGGATTTGGCTTCATGAGTTCGATGCGCAACTAGGTCATCTTCGATGACGCGCATATTTCACTAGTATAAAAACCTAAGCAGCAATTATGCTGCTTGGAAAAAAAATGGTGATCTATCAGATGATTTATGCGACCAAATTCTTAATGCCCTCGTAAGTAATTTCTTGCATTGTCAATATTACGATTTTCGTCTGATAAAATTAATTGAACTGATGCTAACGACGTGATACTTCTGCATGTAAATAAAAGATCACTGCAACAAATTTTGCTTCACTACACGAATTTATCAAATCCCTTAACTGTATGCCGGTATTATATGCTTAACTAAATTACGAATTAGACACCAACCACTTATCAAGTTAAACCTACCCAATTACCATTTCATATACGTCAGCCCCTCTTCCAATGCTGGTAAAGCAGATGTATATATATCGCAGAGCCTTAAATTTAACCTTTCAGCCGACCAGTAAGTATTAGCAGGTGCTGAATACCTGTGGCTTACTATTGATTGTTCTAAATCATGGTTACTCAACTGGCGGACCGCGGTCCAAATCTGGACCTTCCGAATGCTGAAGCTAAACCTCAATAAAGTTTTAGCATGTCAAATATTTTCCAAGTGATAACGTAAAACTTTATTATAAATGCTACAGAATAAAACTTAAAAATACGCGAGGCTTTTGTTTGTCCTGTTGTAATCTTTTCGTGAGTGCGATCGAAGATTATGCGTTAATTAAAATATACCTTTAACTAAAATCGGCGGTGAGCGTATTGATTAAGGATAACGTTATCTTTGTAGCAGGTTTTGGGTTGAATTACCGGGCTATTTACATTGGACACAGTGTCGCCATCAACTCGCCACCGCTGCGATGTTTCTACGGAGCTGTATTGCTCAGGCGCTAAGCGGAGGAAAATGGCCCCACTACTCGTTACACGCTTTGGCGTAATACCCCAAGTACAGCGAAGATTTGATTTTAATCAAAACCTTTTTTTAAACCGCGTCAAAAATAGCGACTGCAGGCACTTTTTATTTAATGCTGTCGGTGTAGTATTTTAAAGAAATAATGAATCGCAACGGAAGGTAGCAAGTAAAAAATATAACGATAAATGCGATGGACAGCGTCGGTGTTTATCGTATTTTACGAAAGTGCGAGAATTTTAAAATTCAGTCCTAGGTGAAAGGAAACATGAGGAAAGCTAAGAAAATGGAGAATGAAGTTAAGAAGAGAAAAAATGGAGAAAGTTAAAGCTAAGGAGGAAGATGATGTGCTTCAAATTGTTAAAAAGAAAAAAGTGCAATATTTCTCAAGAAAGATCGGATTGTACCCAGGTCATCACGCCGCATTCTAAAAAACAACTAATTGTGTAGCGAAAATGCCATAAAAATTCGTTTTTTTTTCGAAACCACAAATCTTATGGTACTATACGCCGAAGCGGTAACCAGCGCATGAGACGGGGCCTATCTCTGCGACGTAGCGCCTAAACAACACACTTTTGAACTCCGAAGAAACATGGCAGTGGTGGCAAGCCGTTGGCGACTCTTACCCGGTTCATATGCCGAGTTCAAGTGGCTCCGAAAACCCACGGGGTTTCTGCATCACAATTTAGTTTTCAGGTCGACTAAGATCAAGAAATGGTTATAATGTATTTATCTTTTTATATCTTTCTTCTATTCAAAGAAAAAAAAAAAATGTTTAAAACTCACCTTATAAATGGTATTGAAATAAGTGGAGCCGATGTAAGTCCATATATATTTAAAATATAACTAGATAAATGGTAGACCTTGCAGACTTACTAAATAAACGCTGTAAAAACCAATTCTACGACTGGTTTCGCGGTTTGACCGCTCATCAGGGAGACTCAGGTTTTGAACTTAAGACCTTGTGATTGAGAGCTTTACCTGTCTAACCAGTCGGGAACCGGGCTGACAGAGTTTTCAATGCAATTGTTAGCCAGACATACTCAAGCCCCTGCAACTGCAGGCTTTAGCATTGAGCAGTTAGCCTAGTTGGCATATGTGGGCAATGAGCGGTCAAACCGACCGCAAGTCTTCAAAGCCTACCATAATATCTTCTTATGAATGGTGGCAGTATTGAAAAATTTCTGCATAAAAAGTATGTCAACAAATTAACCAAAATCAAGGTTTTGCCTGAAAAAATGTATTTCCAATCAGAACTTGAGTCTAACAGAAGCAATCCTCAAAAAACCTGGGAACTACTCAACACAATTCTGCCTAGCAATAAAAAAAACACAATCTCCCACCTCTTTGTTCGCTCAAGGTAATATTCAAGATAATTTGACAATTATAACTAATACATTTAATTTCTTTTTTGACTCCAACGGAGAAAACCTAGCTTCAAATTGTAATGGTTGCAATTCCACCGAGTTCCCAACCTATCTAAAAAATAGCATTTCTATTCTTCACCATTAATAAGTTCCTCTAAGTTAGAAAGTAAAAATGATGATTAGGCACTCCTAATGATATAAAAAAGCGTTTTTTTTTTCCAGCTGTTTTTTTGACATCGTTTTTTTTTTGTGTTGTTTTTGTTTTGTTTTTTGCATTCCTACCTGATAAGTCTAAACAAGTTTGTTTTTAATACAAAGCATGGTAAGTAGCATGAAATTGCGTTATCATATTGAACATGACAGTAGGTGGTAGAATGATATTGCTTAATTTTCATTTTTTATTGATAGCCTAGATTAGTGTAAACCTTACTCAACGCTTACCATGTAAGCCTATTTTTCAACTTGCACGGTTTGGCAGTGCTAAATTGTGAGTTTCGCAGCCCAACCGCTAGGTGTAGACTCAGAGCCGGCGCCAGCGCAAATCGATGTGCTTGGGCTCCCCAATCAACAAGCTTACTCTTTTGAAGACAGCGGCTTTTGTGCGTAATTTCAAACTTTGCCCCCCCGGATAAGCGCTTGACTCCCCTAAGTCGACTGCTCTGCCGCCGGCTCTGTGAAGACTGTACCGAACGTATTAATGGTTTTTATTTGAATCAAAGCACTATATTGCACATATTTTGACTGAAAGTTCAAATTTAAAGAAAACTTTTTCTAGTTTAGTTGGGATTGATTTTAAGATATGAGAGCTTGGTAAAACACGACTGTCAGTGCAATTGACGCCAGTGCACTTACGGTATAATTGCATCATTGGAAAAAATGAATGTGGCAGCTATTGTATTACAAAATATGCAACTTTAGTTTACATTCACTAAGGAATTTGTTCTTGCGTTTTCACTTTTCTTTGTGGCAGTTACGTGTTGCTACTTTATGCCTTATTTTTCAACCTTTGTTAAATTAAACAATTATTGAGGATTCTGCAAGTTTGCATGTACTTTCGTTGGAAGTGTGTTCAGTGACGGTGAGCGACCGCTACCGCAAAGTGGAGTAAACGAGGATGTCGTAGAGTAAAAGGAGGGTTTTTGTCGTCTTGCATAGCGGTGAAATATTTTTCTGCGGTGTGTGGCTTCGTGGTGTTAACCTAAAAAACCTAAGCCTGTAGAACTAAGCGCGGACACGGTACTTTCCGCTTTAGATTTGTTGAAAGGTGCTTTCAGTTAGAGATTTAGGGGCAGAATTAAACGCCGCTCCATTCGCTACATGTTAGATTCATCTTTACGAAAAGACCCAACAATAAACAGTTCGGAGGCTAATACAGATAATTAGGCTACTTCAAAATATATTTTTCAAAAAAAAAAAATTTTTAAGCCATTTTTTTTAAACAAAACACGTTTTTTTAAAAAAAAAACGAAAGGAAAAGAAAAAAACGATTTATATCACTAGTCACTCCACACAATAAAGTAGTTGGGCACGATGGTATATATTCTTGCGATGTTTCTTAAAGTCGCCAGCTCTGGTGTCGTTACTCCATTTTTGTCTGTTTCTTTTTTAAACCTATAATGTTCGCGAAAGATATTTTTCCGGGCCGTTGTAAGGTTGTTAAAATCATCCCAGTATACAAGTTTGGTAAAAAATTTGAAATTACCAACTACTGACCTTTCTCCATTCTTTCTTCATTTACCAAAATATTTGAAAAACTTGGGTGAGTTTTTTTTTAACAAACATAATGTGCTCCAACCGACGCAATAAGGATTTCAAAAAAAAAAAAAAAATTACTACTTATGCAGCTCTTGATGTCACAATTTAGATGTTTAATAATATCATCAACTCTAATCAATACACTGGTTTCGTTCGGCTAGATTCTAAAAAAGCATTTAATGCAGTTTCGCATAGCATTTTAACTTAGAAACTACAACACAAAGAGCTCGTGGCCCTTCGCTAGATCTCTCGTTATCGTACTTGGACTAAAGAAAACATTTTGTCTCACTCGACAATACGCCATCCAAAATTGCTCCCATTTTATTTAGTGTTACATCAACTCTTGGCCCTTTGCTTTTTTTAATACCGGTAAATGATCTACCTAATGCTGTACAATGTATTCCTAGACTATTTGCTGACGACACACGTCTGATAAGTCAATACTTCAACTTAAGGAACGCAGAGTCTGATATGAACGGAAACCAGATTAAAATTCATAAACGGTCTCAAGCTAAAAAAGTGACAATTAACCCCCTTAAATCAAGAGCTTTAATTGTCCCCTAAACTCACCCAATTAAGTATCTCTTCTGAGATTGTAATTACCAAAAACAACGATCATCCTTGTCCATTTTTTAAATACAGTAGGCGTATGTGGGATTGGCCATTGCCGACAAACTAGATTTTCAAACTCACTTTGCGTAACTAGAAAAAAAAGTTAGCCGGCGGTTGGCATCATCTCCAAAGTTAAACATTTTCTCCTGCAGAACATTCATAGACGATTATACTTCGCTCTTGTTCACTCACAACTTTTTTACGAATTAATTATTTGGGAAGCAACGTGTCCTAGTTACTTGAAAAAACTATCTGTCCTTCAAAACAGAGCCATTTTATACAAGTAGGTGGTGGCAATTGCAGCCAACAAGTTACGCTTTTTTTCATTCTTTTAGACGAATTGAAATTAGCTAACCTATTTAAATTAGAGACTGCCAAATTCATGTACAAATTCATCCACAGTAAACTTCCTTATCCCTTCACCAATTTTTTTAAGAACACCTTCAATGTTTCCACCCAGTTTACAAGAACTTCATCTAATCAAAATAATCATTATATACCGAAATATTTTTCAACCAAATCACAGAGATGCATACAAAGTCAAGACAAGGAATTCCATTCCGACTGAAATTTAGAAATTATCTTTTTCACAATGTATAAACAAATACAAATGTCATCTAATTTACCACTAAGTTACAAGTAGGCCCCATCTGTTTACTAAATTTTAATCTGCTCAGATATGACAAAGTTTGTCGGATTGAAAGTATTGATAAACCACAATATTGCCCACGATAAATTTTGAGCCATGAGCAACTGCTTGACTCGATGACCGTAAGGTCTGTTCGCAGTCTTCCTGTCAATAATGATGTGATCTATCGTTTTAACTGTATTAATAATTCGCTGAAATAAATTCTAATGTTGTTGTTTGGGGACTTCTTCTTATCCCTTCATTTCACTTCAAAAAACAGGTGTGAAATATCAATACAAATGTCGAACAGCTAATTTGAACTCTCGTTTAATCTTTTTGTTCTTTAAAGATTACAATAATTTTCGAACTTCGTGAAATGTTATCTCGAACGTTAATTTTCAAATTTCGTGAAATGTTACCTCAAATTTTTGAAAATTTAACCCCCCCTTCCCTATTCAGTAATAAGCATATCGAAACATAAATAAACGCAAAAAAGTAGAAAAAAAAGATCAAATAATGAAGCTCGTAAAAATTTTATGAAAAAAATCTGGCATTATCCCCAAAGCGGAAGCTTTGTGGAACTTTAGAACCCCGGTAACAAGTTTTTGTTAATTTTTCGTTAAAGTTGGTTTAGTATATTTTGTGCTTGTAAGTTCTCATAAAGATCTGAAATTTCCTATATTCCGGGCACGCTGAATGTTAGTGGAAAATGGCGAATTTTAAAGGGGTCGTTTCATAAAAAAAAATCTAAAGAGTGGCAAAACTTTACACTGCAAAACTGCAGAAAAGCAAAATGTAATCAATAAAGCTTAAAAAGAACATCAATCCCACATTGGTCAAGGCCAAGGGTTCATTTTCAGCTTTTGGTTTTTTTGTTGGCTAAATCAGAAATCGTTTTAACAATGAAAACATTGATGCTCTTTTTGCTTTTGAGTCGTTACTTCAGGTAATACACTTTGTTATTTTGTTTTTGTAAAAGCGTTTATTTCTTGCTTAATCAATCTCAGAAAATTTTAGGAATTATGTAACAGCTAACCCCGGAAAATCCCAAGCCAGGTGTTTTTAATTTGGTTCAAAACAGAGGTGGATCCAAGAGGGTATGTGGGGGTACATTTCCCGAAAATGTGTTAACAACATGTATTATAATTGGTGGACTTAGAATTAGGGCTAAAAAATTAAACAAAATGTGCCATAAAAATTGCTCACGAAACATCAAAAAGGTCATTACATTATGTAAATTTTTAAAGATTCTCAAAAATGCTCCTGGACCCCACTAGAGCCATTTATGTTCCTCAAGTAGCTTAAAATTAATTCCGCCGGAAAAAAATAGGCTACACCTAACATATATCAAAATTTACCCTACCCCCTAAAAAAAATCTGAATACTCCCCTGACATGAAACTTTTACTCTGTCCACATTTCCAGGTTAAGTGAGTCCAAAGCTACGAGCTTTCTGCATCGTAATCACATTATTGACGTCATAATCAAGTTTTTCAATTGTGACATCAGAAATTTGATGCAGAGAGTCGATGGGGTTTCGGCTCACTTAAACTGGAAATGTAGACGGGGGAATTCTCAAATCTTTCCCGACCTTTCCCAGGGTCTAAACATCTAACGACGTTGTATTTAGTTAACATTCAACCTAATGCAAAACTGCAATTCCCCACCAAAATTTTATGGATCCGCTCCTGGTCCTGAAATCCCATTCTCCACATAAGACTTACCGGTTCTTGGAGCTTTTGTACAGCTGAAGCCAACGCAGAAATTCCAGTGATTGTAATCGGGTTGTCAGCATCGCTTGTAAATTCCAAGTCGTTGACCCTGTCCAGGTATGACGAGATTGTGACGAGTTCCTGGTCACTGATACCGAAGTACCAGTTACTAAGCTCGTTTATCTGCCCAAAATAATACGCAACACGTAAAATCAGTAACCTATACGTTTTTATGAACAAATGCCTCCAAAGTACAGTTTGTTGGTGCATGAATTAGCTGCCTAGATGATTTGCTATAACCGTGTGGAATCAACATTGCGGGGTAACAGGAGATGTCAGCAAAATCACATTAAAACCCATTCTTTTATTTTACGTATAGAACTTAACATCTTCACGTAAAAACAAAAATGTGATTCTGATGCATTTACGCTTCTTGACAATAAATTAACAGTTTCATCAGAATCACAGAAAATTCAATCCACAAAAATACAAAAATATAATTTATGAAAATCTTTAAACTGATTTTAAAGATTTTTCACCCAAGACGTAAACAGGGTCGAAACAGTGGCTGTCAGAAGATGGTGAGAAAATTTGCAGCAGATATTTATTGCAACAAAGCGTCTTCTCTTCAAAGAAAATAACTCCGAAACCTTTTTACTATGCTTGAAAATAGACTGCAATTTCACACATGCAGTTTACATAACAATTTATCAAATATGTTTAATTTTATCTTTTTAGCTCGTTATCACCGAGTTGTACGCACCATCAGGCGCAACGTCAATCGCTTTGATTGCTTTTCTTTTCATGCATAAGACGCACCGGACTACAAGGTGAAACGGTTTTTAAGAAGTATCGGCTTATTGTATAAAGCTCATTGAACAAATAACTCGATATTTTAATGGCGAGAAAGCACAAAGCACTACATGATCCATACATTAGGTGCACCGGCTTATAAGACCAGTGGCGGATTAAGGGGGCGGAGCGGGCTGAAGCCTGGGGCCCCACAACATTAAGGGGCCCCACAACATTAAGGGGCCCCACAAATTTACATTTTTCGAAAAGTTTTTTTTGGACAAAAATATTTTCAATTTTAAAAAAGGTCTTCCCTTGCAGAAACTACAAAAGTTTTTAAAACTTTGGCGCTGAGGGGTTGGAGCTTTGGGGGTAAATGTGATATGTTGTTAGTTAACTCAATAATAATATTTGTAAGCGAAAATCTTCTCAAAGTAAGAATCACAGTTGTTATCAGCTAACATTATTGCTTTGTAGGTCGCGGACAGCAATTTTTTTCAAAGAAAAGTTATCCGCTTTTTGCCGATTCAAACGTCACAATAAAGAATAATAACGAACAAACGATGACACTTAATTGCCACTTGCCAGCAAGAGCGCCAGACTACAGTTGAGGTTATACTCGCAGAAAATGTTTAATGTCACTGAAGAATCTAGCGTTAAAAATTGTTGCACCATCGTACAACGGTAGGCTAGCTACAACATCTAGGCTTCATAACTTTACACTTTAGAACAGACATGGGCAAACTACGGCCCGCCGGTCTTTTTATTCTGGCCCGCCGGCATTTACACAAACTTAAACTCCCACCGTGAATTGAGCGAAAAACCTTTTTTTCCTAAAGAGATCATGGATGGCAGTGATTTTCAACAAAATAAGCCTCAACGGTGCAAAATTGGAATAAAAAACGAGGTGAAAACCTCTTATTTTGAAGATCACATTCGTACGTGGACCGTGATCTCTAAAAAAATGTCTTCACCTTGTTTTCCAGTCAGCGTGCGGTCTGCGGCTTCAACAGTTTTTCCAAATCTGGCCCTTCGTGTGAAAAGCTTGCCCACCCCTGCTCTAGGATAAGTGGTAGTTCCAGCTTTAACGTGAAAGAATAAAATCTATTGCAGAGAGCAGTAGCATAGTATAGTTAGGTTTTTATACATAAGACATAGCTATATTTCAAAACAGGATAAAAACAGTGGCGGCGCTAGCTTCACGCTAGTGATAGGAAAAAACAGCGGCACTGACGCTAGCGAATTACTAGCATAACGGGTAGCGAGGCGATTTAATGACTGTTGTTAATTGATCAATCGCTTTATTTCTTGATTGTTTTGAGTAAAAGATAAAGCCATCTAGGCTTCTGCATTTCCATTGAATCGATTGACCGAATCTTTGTTTATTATAAAAGATTACTAGAAATAAAAACTTTTTTTGAATTGATTTTCCATTTTTATCCTCCATTCACGAGAAAGCGAGTTGTATCGCTATATGTCAGATTAGATATCCTCACTCGTTTGGGACTTGGGAGTTAACTTTTCTGAGGTTCCTCTTTTTGTCTTTTGTTAAATTTGCTGCTTGTTCAAGCCACCAAGCAACGACAAATATCGTGAAGTACCTTATCCGAGAACACAATAACATGTCGAGGGTAGGAGTTGAACCGCGACCTTTCTATCCATTATGGTCGCCATAAAAACGGCGCTCCAGACCGTTCGGTCACGCTGCCGACGTGCTAAGAACAATTTTTAAATAATTCGATTTTTTATTTGTTCAAGTACCGCACGCGTAAAAACGATTGTAAAACTAAACAAACGAAAATATAAACCCATTAAACCGATTGAGTAAATCGATGTAATGGAAATGCAGTAATTGTTTTTAACACTATGCACTACAGTAGTTGTTATGTTTTTACTCGTTTCTTGCTTTTGTTTTGTCGATAGGCTAACACTGTTTTTCTCAGTAGAAATCACATACCACTGTATTTCTGTTGCCAGGGGGCATCTTGACTTGAGAACTGTATAGTTCTTTGATGCTGCCTGACCTTAACCACTTTCTAAATTTGTTCGTCTTTCGGGGACAGAAGATCGTGGGTTTGCGCCATGGAATATTAATCAGCTAAAAACATTATGACAGAGTAGGCCTGGAATAGATAGTCGCCTGCGGGCGTCAGTTTACGAATGATGTTCAATGTTTTATTGTTTTTTCTTGTGCTCATCTTTTTCTCGCTTGGATAAGGCCAAATAAACACTACTTACTTACTAATAATTCGACGCACAGTTTTTAACATCATGCACCTCGTAACGTACTGTTATAGCGTTTAGTTGATGTTTTCCTAATTTTGGCTCTGTTCTTATTTGAGTTTCTTGTTTGCTGATAAATGATCGAAAAAAGTAGAAATCATTACTAGACCTACTACTAAGACTATACTTTACTGCAATCATACCCAATTGGTTTGGTTATTATTATTGCACTTCAGTCACGTCTCCATGACTTTATTTAAAACTTTCTCACATTTAACAGTTTATTTTATCCGCGGTTATAGTCTACTAATCAGCTTTTGCTTCAACACCCTTCACAAAGTTTAACAGCTTGCTCGATGCGGTTCGATACCAGAAAAGGTATTGTCGTAAGTTAAACCCGGTTTAAAAATCCAACTTTTTGGGTTTAATCCCTCTGTTGTTTTTTTAAACATAGTGTTAGTCGCAAACCGTTTTAGTCTATGAAAATTTGTGTTAAGCTTCCTTCCTACGTTTCGAACCATTCACTTATGTTTTAAGGAATTTCGGCTCGGTTTAAGTCATTTGATTTTCTTTGGAATAATATCGTAGTCACATTGCCTCAAGCCAAGCCAAGCGTTTATTTTTCTTAGTTTCTAGTTAATCACACAGTCACACTGCACCAACCTTTTAATTTGTTACCGGTAGTAATTCATTTAAGTTTATGTTGCAGCTTGTAACAGTAGTATTGTGTGACTTAAAGTTACACTTAACCTGTTCATAGTAGAGTTAGACTGCCACAACGAGCTGGTAAGTTTGTTATGGTTCTCGAATTAATTTTCAGTGTATTTATAAGTCTTTTAATTTTTAGAAACCTGTTCTTCTAGCAACACGTAGATAAGTTGAATACAGGAATAACTGATCGACAATCAGCATTTTTGTGCCATCAGCATGTTAATAACGTAAAATTACAGCGAAGCCTTTCATACAGGGGGTAAATTAGTAAATCGATGAAATAGTTTGTAAAAGAATTTAAGTGCATTATAGGCCCAATATGAATTCCTCATAAATAAGAAAGCAGCTGCTGAGCCGAAACATCAATATTTACGTTACCGGTACCGTACTCTCTTAACTTATTGTGACGCTGTCAAACTCTAAGCATTGAGGAACAGCCTTCCTTCAGAAATTCGAAACTGTGACAGTATCAATACTTGTAAGATTTTTTTAAAAACGCATTTTTTGTTTAAGAATTTTCTGACTAGTTAGTAAACCTTTAACAACATTTCTGTTCAGTATTTTGCGTGTTATGTATCATAGTGTTTATTGTATCCACGTGGAAGATTAAGAGCGCATGTCTGTTGTAGTGGCAGCCTGTAGCAATATGCTTGAATATTATAGTATCGTTTTATTCGTTTACTGCAAAATCCAATATTGTATTATTGCTTGGGGCTGCGCTGCAAAAAATTATTTGGGAAAACTAAAAATAAGATTAAACAATCGTCACGTTTAGTAATTCGTTTACCTCTACAACAGCACTGTGTAAAAATCTCAATTTTCTAAAGTTAGACGATCTACAAGCTTGAACTGGCGTATCAAATTAATTACTAAATTGCCTAAACTATATTTGATTTATTTGCTAATACAACTGAAAGTCATTATTGTGATACAAGATGTATACCAAAAGTTCTAATTTTTTTTAACCACGGGTTAGCATGACGATTGCTCAAAACCAACTGCCTTCTAGAGGATCTCTTTAATGGCAATCAGTTAATTTAGAACTAAAAGAGCTTCACTCAGTTCACTGGCAAAAATTATAAAAAGCTTTTGATTAATCTATACCAAAAGTAGCACCGGTATTGAACGGCTTATAATCTTATTGATTTGAATTCTCAAACTTTGTTTATATTTTGCAAACCAATACAATATTCCTATGTGCTTCACTTATTCATCACGTTTATTTGCTTGTCAATTTCCTGAAATGTTAGAAAATCTATTGTCATTTCGGGAAGTTTGTAAGAATGCATTAAGTGTTAATTTATTTCTCTGCTAATATCTATTATGTTCGTGCTTTTTCCGTGCTTTTCCTCGTGAATTTTGTGTGTTTAATTGAAATTGCACTGCTACAAATTTATGTGTGTTTTTTTTTTCACTGAGCGTTGTGAAGTTCAGGAGCATCCCGATAACCGTATGATTCTTTGGTGTTGCCAGCCTTTAAATCTCCATGCAGAGGCGTAGCTAGAAGTTCTGGCGCTCGGGGCGGTTCAAGAAATTACCGCCTCCAAATGAGCAATAACTTTTTAGGCATCAATCAGCTTCAAATCCGGTCATCTATTCTGCATGACAAAATATGCGTCAATTAAAAGCGCGCTGACTCGATAACTACAGCAATGATTACGAAGTAACCAGAGCTGGGCATTCCGCAAACAGTTTCGCAAATTTCGCAAGTTCCGAAATTGCGAAATTTGAATTGCGCTTTAAGTAAATTGTTTTACCACTTGCGAAATTTGCGTTACGCTTAAAATTTTTTTTTTTGCTTCTTGCGCATTTTATGTTGCGTTTTAAGCCGCCAACGAATTTTTACGGTTTTCACATAAAAAAACTCTCATTTGAGCGCACTTTTTTATCGAAAAGGGCATGCAATGATGCAGTCACTAGGGACAATGCAAAAATATTTCCGCAGCTTAGCCATGTCTAAAAGCCAGAGCTGGGCAGCCGCTAATTAAATAGTAGCGCCGCTGTCGCTATTTGACAAAAAAAGCAGCGGCGCTGCCGCTACCGCTACTTGAATTAAAGAAGTAGCGGCGCTTCCGCTGCCGCTACTGCATGCGAAAACAGCGGGCGCTGCCGCTACTTTAAAATTATGAAACTGCGGAAGTTTTCGTAAAAACTAAAAGTCACGAAACTTACGATTAACAATGACATAAAAGTGAATTTTCTCCATCTCAGTCAATGATATTTTCATGAAAAACAAATACTGGTGATAATAGACGCATATTTAGAGAATTCTGATCAGGAGCCAAGTTGGGGGGGGAGGTGCAGGAGAGACAAAGAGTCAATTTACTTTTGCTATTTCTTTCGATATGACTATAGTTAACGAGCTCAAGGCAAATTCTCGCATCATAAAAATGATGTAGCCTACTGTACTGAGAATATTTTCACCCAAATCAAAATGACTATCATTGGATACTTTAAAACACGCAATCGGGGTAAGTACACAAAGTAAAATCAATTTGCGCCCCCTTGAAATTTCTTCCAGGCTACGCCACTGATTTGTTATGAATCACTTTAAATAATAATTATCCATGAGACTTAACTTTACTTGGCCTACTTGGTGCTATGCCATACTGTCTTAACCACTTTTGGCATAAAATCAACAACCATTTTTCTACTACTGTAGTGGTTCTAAATTTGTTCAAAATTCTCGAGATAACTTGAGTTTCGTAATTTTGTTCCGGTATGTCATTTCTAGTCTACAGTACCACCGCAAAGACTGATCAGTGATTTTTTCACATAAATGGTCTCATCGAACAGGCAATGTCTTCACTTTTTTTTCCTGAACGGGTCGTAGTGTTAATGAGGGAAAACGATTCAAGATACTCGAATCAAAGAAGTGAGAAGTCAAACCAGCGGGGGGCATTACTGAAATGTTTGATTTCTGATGGCGAGATGCAGCTGTCTTTATGAAGCAACAACTGTCAATCAGCAGCGGTAGAATGATGTCTGGCGATGAGAACGATGAAAATGTCTTGTAATGAATAAAATAAAACATCGCTTGCGATCTCACACTATCACTTGGCTTGAAGTTTTCATTTGTTAGTTTCATGGTATTAATGTCAAGCTGAGCGAGTCTACATTTAAGTTGTGATTTTATTATTAAATGGCTGCGTGATACACTGTCTTCAAAATCTTTTTTTTTCTTTTTGCAGTAGCGGCAGCGGCAAGTCCATTATCTTCACAGAAGCGCTGCTGCGCTGGTCGCTACCCCGCCTCAAAAAAGCGGTGATGCCGCTTTTCGCTGTTGGTAGAAAAAAACAGCGGTGCATCCGCTACCGCTGCTGAAAAAACAGCGGCGTTGGTAGCGGCGCTGCTCAACCGCGCCGCTGTGCCCACCTCTGCTAAAAGCAGAGGCTTGGTCAAAATACTGTAAGTGAAAAGAGGCTGCAACCATTATTAGTTTAAGAAATTATTGACTGGAAGATAGGTTTTAGCACTTTATTACATTGCCAAAGGGGGGCATGACCATTCAAATAATGCAAAGACGAAGAAAAAAAAACAGTACGCAATTGTGACATAATAAACATTAAAATTAAATTTTTATTATACTCGCTGGAATACACCGAAGCGTAAGCGAGATGACGGGCCCATTACCGCAACTTTGCGCCTGGGCATTGAGCAACGTAGTGAAATGATTTACGATTAGCAAGTCAGCGATGTAGCAAAGAAATGGTTGTTCGAAATAATTAGGAAAAAAATACACAAAGCTTTTATAAAATGTTTTATTTTGGTGAGACCCGTTTTTGTTTTATTTTGGTCCGCTTCTTGAATGTTCTGCGCAAAACTTACAAACTGAGTGAGGTGCCCAAGGCCTGTTTGATTTCAAAGCTTTATTATAAAGTACGCAAAGTAGGCTTTTTAATAAACTTTTTAATGTTAACAAGCACATTACTTAGAGAGCACGTATATTTATCACTAATAAAGTAATAATGGAAAAGATAAGAGTTATTTTTGCGCTTTTGTTAGTTTCTCATCCATTTCAGTTGTTTACAGCTCTAATTCTGATAACACTGATTAGCTGCTTATTTGTACAAAATAACTACAAAACCATATAACCATTAGAGGCTGTTTCACCGTTGTTGGCTCCTCAGGTGGTACAAAGTTCTTTTATACAAAAATAGAAATATCGTATTCAAATGCACTCTATTTGAATAAAATACCTTCATACCACCTGAGGAGTCAACAACAAACCGAAATAGGCTGTAGTGGTTTATGGTTTTGCAGTTATTTTGTACAATTACTTTAGCTGGCAATACTTATCGAGCATTCTATCAGGAGAGATTGAGCCTCACTTTGACTTGAAAAGGCTTAGCTTAACAGATAAAAGGTGAAACAACATGTCTTTAATAATTTTCGATTATCCCTAGCAGTTTTTGACATTGGTTACGAACTTTTGTTCTTGGTTTATAGTAGATGCTGTAGTTGTTAGAAATAATGTGTTCTTCGGCTTCGTTAATTGCTTCCCTAGTTATTTCGTTCGTTAAATGCTTCCCTAGTTATACGAAGAACGAAAAAAGGGATAACCGGTTACCCTTTTTCGTGCACTAAGCATTAGTGTACACCCGGCCCATGTCGTGTTTGCATTGCTCGGTGTCGCAAACAATCATTTTAAGGCTTCAATGATTAGATAACTCAGTATACCGGTACTTAATTTCTAAACTTCCTTCATAGAATAACAAGTGAAACAAGTCAAAAATCTTGCTTCTTATTATCGTATAAATCCGCAATTATCAACTGTTCCACGCTCGGTATAAGCTGTTCACAGCATTGCGCACTATAAATTGGTGACTGGTACTATTCATTAAGATCAAATAGTTAGTTAGTTAGTGTCTTTTATTTCCGTACCGTCAACACAAGAATAACATGCATAAATAACATACAGTATAATTGGACAGCACGAGAAAAGGGAAGAAGCAACAAAACGATGAACGTTGTAACATGCAAGGGGAGAATGGAAGATCAAGAAAAGTAACATGAGAAGCATGGTTGCAGCACCCGACAATAGAGATTTATCAAATAAAGAAAAAGAACACACACACATACAACACAAAAAAAAAATACGACGGTCAGATAAAAAAGACAGCTAAGAGAGTCACAGATTCCACACTGCCATGCTATGGTATTAGATTCGGACTAATACGGTATTAGATTCGGACTGAGTTGACATAGAATTTTATTGTGGTAGCCTTGTTATTGGAAGCTACTGTGTAATGATGTTTATTAAGCTTCCTATACTCAGCAGGGTTCAACTCCTTCCGATCTTTTGTTAATGAACACCAACTGTGCGCAATGATACACATGATTATGCTGCTTCGTAAATGTCGGCCTTGTCGGGTCTCGATTCATTCTAATAAATGCTTAGCTAGAGTAAGCTGTGTTAACTATAAAGAAGCCAAGAAGGCATAAAGAAACATGGTGTCAGAAGTAAATCATTGACATATCAGAATCAGATGAAACCACGAGGTACTGTAATGGCTAGTCATCTACCTGTTTCGTAGGCCAGTGGTTTTCAACCTTTTTCAAGTTGCGGACCCCTAAATTAAGCAATTTGTGTTGTTGCGGACCCCACACAAATCAACACAAATTGACACGATTTTAGAATTGTTATTGAAACTAGTTTGAGTAAAAATCAAAGGCTATACCTTCATCGGGGATGCCTTTTTGTTACTGCTTGCCAAAAGCTAACCACTGGAGGATATGATGAGCCGCACTTATTTTTTCTAGTAAAAATCTCTAACTGCGCTAAACACGACTCGCTGCTCAATATTTGGCATTGACTTTTCTGTATTTTGATAAAGGACCAATATTGTTTATTTACTCGTAATTACTAATCATCTCAGAAACTCCATTAACATTGATAGCCTGCAAATGATTGCGCCACTGACCTTGTTAATCTGCAGATTGTTGAATAGAGCTTGGTGTCTAGCTATTCTAGAATAGAGCTTGGTGCTGAACGCTGCTGATGCGCGTGTAACCTTTTTAATGCAAAGGTCTGACACGAGTTTGGTACCCAGTTTACCCACATAACTGAGCATGAAGACAGAAGGCGCACAAGTTGGATGTTTTGTAGAAACCTCTTGCTAAAAAAACATCCCAGCTTCTCAATAGTACTTCAAGCGTAACGCGGTGTTTTTTCTTAAATTAAACATTTTTGCATTGCAGGCGGGGGTTTTCTACAAAAGAACCCATTCACTACTTGACCTTCTTAAATCACATATAGATCGTTTCATGTGGTGACATGATCTCACTACTGGTCTATTTCACTCACATTATTATTAGCACCAGAAATTTATGACCAAAATAGGTGGAGTATATTATTGCAAAGTCCGTGTAACTTCGTAGTTACATCGATTTTTGTTGTATTGCAATGCGTAATCAGAAGAAATAAATATTGTAATTTACTAACACTTCAACTGCGGGCGATTTAACATAAAAACTTTGACGAGAACACGGGCCGAAAAATTTTAACTGACTGGATCCGGGCCGCAGGTCGACGACGCTTGACCTAAGCTCTGCAAGTTTTTGCACATAGACTTGATATCTGGATCAAAATTTGTGCATGCAAGGCGCAAATCTTTATAAAGTAACAAACAATTTTTCACCTTCGTTTTTAACGTGCGTCGAAGCACTGAAAGAGTTTTCAGACAAGTATGTCTATGTGAAAGGCAAAATTGTATCATTGCAGGCAAAAGTTGCAAGTTGTCTGTCGTTTCTCTATCCAGAATTTGACATAACAACAACCAATCCTAAGTAAGTTTCAGCCCCAACTGATGCAAATTCAGCAGTGCTTCCTTATGTGTGAGTTTGCAGAGTTTCAATGCTTCAGTCTTACCAAAAAAAGGTCGGAAGAAGTTACTTGGGCCCTAAAACTACCAGTATCTATTTAAATAAATAAATAAGGTTATTTTCAAGTTATGCTGAACGGAAAAACCAACAGTAATCGAAGAAGACTGCGAAGTGAGCTTGCGCTCTTCGAGTCAGCAAGAACCCGTCATATATGTCAAATGCGATCGGCTCCAGCCGCGAATCGAACCCATCACGTAGGATCTGTCACCTGCGCGCGGTCGCGGTACCGCTAGGCCATGTTGCTGGCAAAATGTGTAAGAATATTTCATAATCTTATGCCGTTCAGGAAAAAGGTTATTTTTTAAAATATATTGATAATGATTAATAAACACCGATACTTCAATAAACTGCACTAGCTTTAATGAAACTTTCAATACTTTAGCCGACTCCTTTCGGACCCTTTAGCCCTCGCGGCCCCCTTAAAGTCATCCGCGGACCAAGTGGGGGTCCACGGACCCCAGGTTGAAAACTACTGCCGTAGGCGATGGACGTAAGTGGCAATGTCCAAGAGAATTGGAGCTACTTTAAGGAACAAAGGCAGAATCATTTGGTAGCATCCGGCTTGAGCGAAAAAACCGGTGAAGTGCAAATCGCAGCTTTCCTAGTTCTCATTGCAAAAGAATGCTACCAGGCATAAGTTTACAAGAAATTGGCCCTCACAGAAGAAAGACCTAAAAACTACTGTTGAAGAGCTGGACAAATATTTTTTACCGAAAAGAAGTGTGACGTATGAAAGATTCATATTTATTACTTGCCAGCATTCCTGCAAGAGGCGGGAGAAAGCATCGATGAATATGTGAATAAATTGCGAGGCTGCGCAACGTGCGAATTTGGCGACTTGACAGACAGTCTTATTAGGGTCAGAAATTGTCCTGGGAACGAGAAATAGTTTCATCCGAAGCAGGTTTTTAACCGAAGAAAATTTGACGTTGGAAAAGAGCATAGCGATAGGGCGCAGCTACGAGCAAGCACAGAAACAACCGAAAGCGATCGACAACCAAGTGCCAGAAAAAGCCTTGCGAATGCAGAAGAAAACCCGGGAAATGCGATACCAAACGCCGAGGTGGAATCGAACAAAGAACAACAATGCAAGTTTTGTGGGAGAAAGCACCAAAAAGATAAGAGAAAATGCCCAGCATATGAGGCAGAGTGTCACGTTTGTCGCAAGAAAAATCATTTTGCAAGAATGTGCAGAAACAAGCCGAAGTCAGCGACAGTCAACAGACGCGTAAACGCAATCGAAGAGAGGGAACTCAGCAGTGACCACGAGTCAACGTACAAGATCGAACAGATTTATATCACTAGCAGGGCATTTTTTTGACCAAAAAAATTAATTTTTAACTTTATTTTTGCAAAATTTTGACTTTATTTGGATGTAACCGTTTTTGCCAATTATTTATGTCTTGTTGCACTCTTTTCATTACAAATGTTTTGTAATCCACAATTTACATAAATTAAAAAAAAAAAGATAGCCTACTCTGAACATTTTCTCAATCACTCAGTCTTGAAGCTAATGGAACAAAGCGACGCATGATGTCAAAACCTAGGTTAATGAGCCATTGTATGTACTAATATTAATTTATAGTGTCAAAACTCAAATCTTTATTATACTCGCGGTATTACACCGAAGCGTGTAACGTTTGGCGGGGTCCATCTCCGCGGTTTAGCTCCTGAGCTGCACAACCCCGAAGAAACGTCGCAGCGGTGGCGAGCCGTTGGCGATATTGTGTCGATTCAACCGACCCGGTATTTGAACCCCAGACCTCCCGCACCGATAGCGTGTACGCTAAGCAACTGAGCTAACGGCCGGTTCAGTGAATTTATAGTATGTACTATAAAAATGCGTTCTTACCGCAACTGTGCTAGTGTACATTAACAGTTTGTTCGTGATCATGAATATGTCTGTGATTATAAGATGCCACCTTCTAACGAAAAGCGCAAAGTATAATTGCTAGGACATTTCATGCATGTTAAGTGCTGTTTCCTTCTCAATCACCCCACGTATTTTTTCTATTGCAACTGTTTCAGAGTAATCAAAAAAAACTGCGCATAAATTTAGCTCAAAAATTCAAAAAAAAAAATATGAAACAAATACAGTTTTTTTTCATTTTTGTAAGGAATTTTTTGATGAAGACAATTTTGACAAGTTTTGACTTGATGTAAAATTTTGACTTATAAAATCTAGCAAAACAGACTTCTGAACATCTGAAACGATTGTTAGCACACGTTTGATCAAGTAATAAGGTCCTGAAAAGATTTTGATTTTATTCACTTTAGCGGGCTCCAATCATTAGTAACAAACTCTTTACGTCTGGGTCTGCCAGGCCAAGAAACAGTCCCGTTACGATGTCAACTAGATAGCGGATTAACATGTAACCAGGGATGGCAATTGCATCGAATCAAACGCTTTTTTTCCAAAAAATCGCATCGAAACACATCAAAAGAATTGCATCAATAATAGTCGCATCGCATAAATGATAAAAAAAACCTGCAATTTTTTCGAATTTTTTTGCAATTTTTTACGTCGCAAAATGCTTCCCATTATTCCCAGCTACATTTCTTTTAAAGAGTGAAGTAACTATTTCGTCATTTTGCGGCAATGAAATCTAATCGACTTCATCACCAAATCGAGCTGTCTGGCCATCAAACAAAGCACTTTGTTGTAAAACGTGGCGGAGTCCTGCGGCTTCTGGTGAAAGAATTTTTACGCCTCTGAAATTTTGCCAAAATATTTTCATTTCGGCGGCGATTTATCTTTTACACGTTTGATATTGCCTTGATTTTAATTGCGAGTAGCATCAATGAGAACGAGTATTTTTGAAGTGCAAACGCACGCAGCGCGAAGAGATGGACAGAAAGCCAGCAGAGCTAATGATCACAGCTGTTTTGATTTTTTTCATGATTCAGGTTTTCATTCTGAAGTAAAATTAACTAAACTCATTTTCGAACACGATGTAACGCAAAAGAGTTGTGATCGGGTGGTGCAATGCAGAAGCGGGGAGCCGGCATGACACAGCGGATGGTGCAATGCAAAAGCGAGGAGCCGGCATGACACAGCGGATGGTGCAATGCAGAAGCGAGGAGCCGGCATGACACAGCAGATGGTGCAATGCAGAAGCGAGGAGCCGGCATGCCACAGCGGATGGTGCAATGCAGAAGCGACGAGCCGGCATGACACAGCAGACGGTGCAATGCAGAAGCGAGGAGCCGGCATGACACAGCAGATGGTGCAATGCAGAAGCGAGGAGCCGGCATGACACAGCGGATGGTGCAATGCAGAAGCGAGGAGCCGGCATGACACAGCGGATGGTGCAATGCAGAAGCGAGGAGCCGGCATGACACAGCAGATGGTGCAATGCAGAAGCGAGGAGCCGGCATGACACAGCGGATGGTGCAATGCAAAAGCGAGGAGCCGGCATGACACAGCGGATGGTGCAATGCAGAAGCGAGGAGCCGGCATGACACAGCAGATGGTGCAATGTAAAAGCGAGGAGCCGGCATGACACAGCGGATGGTGCAATGCAGAAGCGAGAAGCCGGCATGACACAGCGGATGGTGCAATGCAGGGGCGGGGAGCCGGCATGACACAGCAGATGGTGCAATGCAGAAGCGAGGAGCCGGCATGACACAGCGGATGGTGCAATGCAGGGGCGAGGAGTCGGCATGACACAGCGGATGGTGCAATGCAGAAGCGAGGAGCCGGCATGACACAGCGGATGGTGCAATGCAGGGGCGGGGAGCCGGCATGACACAGCGGATGGTGCAATGCAGGGGCGGGGAGTCGGCATGACACAGCAGATGGTGCAATGCAGGGGCGGGGAGCCGGCATGACACAGCAGATGGTGCAATGCAGAAGCGAGGAGCCGGCATGACACAGCAGATGGTGCAATGCAGAAGCGAGGAGCCGGCATGACACAGCGGATGGTGCAATGCAGAAGCGAGAAGCCGGCATGACACAGCAGATGGTGCAATGCAGGGGCGAAGAGCCGGCATGACACAGCAGATGGTGCAATGCAGGGGCGAGGAGCCGGCATGACACAGCAGATGGTGCAATGCAGGGGCGGGGAGCCGGCATGACACAGCAGATGGTGCAATGCAGGGGCGGGGAGCCGGCATGACACAGCAGATGGTGCAATGCAGGGGCGGGGAGCCGGCATGACACAGCGGATGGTGCAATGCAGGGGCGGGGAGTCGGCATGACACAGCGGGTGGTGCAATGCAGGGGCGGGGAGTCGGCATGGCACAGCAGGCCGCATTAATTGCATATGTCTTCAGCGAGCCACATATTTAATTTCTGCTTCAAAAATGCGCAATTTCAAGTCACAAATTTATTAACATTCTTATTGAGTTACATTTTATGGTAAAATCATACACTTTTTCGCTGTTTTCATGTCACAGATATAGCATGTAGTCAGGGCCGGACTTAGACAATGAGAGGCCCTATAGGTTATTTAATCACACTAACTGGAAAAGCAAAAAAAAATGTCTTCACGTCCTCAGATGCCCTGTTTTCACTGAAAATATCGGTGAAGAGCGAAAAAAGGTCTTCGTTGTCTGTGATAAGGACCCTCATTTTCTCCGAGGTCCCCCATTTTCTCCGAGGCCCTAGGCTTCAGCCTGCTTGGCCTAGAAACATTAAGGTTTTCTATTCGACCGGTGTGTTGTACACATAGGTGGCAGAACCGGGGGGGGGGGGCAAATTTTTTTTCAAAGGGGGCCTAATTTACGCGTTTATTTCTACAATATTGCTTCTGCATGAATGTATTTGAAACTTTATAGGCCTACCATCAAAATTGAAACCCAGAAAGAGCTTAAATCCAGAGATGTCTTCTTTAAAATTTTGTTTTTTGGGTAGGGGGAACAGAAACTAGAAGCAAGAACCGTGGGTCCGAAGCCCACATAAATTGGACATGTCACATGTGGGCAGGCTATATATAGATTCTAGGCGTAGGGCCGGATTTACGTGTAAACTAAGCAGGCTGAAACCTAGGACCTCGGAGAAAATGGTGGGGCTCATCACGAACAGCAAAGATCGTTTTTTCCTCTTCACCGATACTTTCAGAGGAAAACTGAACATCTGAGGACGTGTATATCTTTTTTTTTGCTCTTCACTATGGATATTTTCAGTGAAAACAGGAAATCTAAGAACGTGAAAATCTTTTTTGCTCTTCCAATCAGTGTGATCAAATAGCCTAAAGCCTCTCATTGTCTAAATCCGGCCCTCAGGAGCGTGTTTAGGGGCGGGGCCATTGTGCCATGTCCCCCTCCTCCTTTTTGACTCTGCTTTTTAGGAAACAAGAACAATAAGCCTACTAATGGTGCCAAGTGACTGAAATATGCCAGATTCTTTTAATGGTTTCCGTAGCTTATGGCCAGGAGCAAATCCAGAGGGGGAGGATAAATATGCATCCTCTCACCAGCCACTTTCAAAAATGTTTTTGATGCATACCATTTTTCTATAATTTCAAGCCTCTTTGATAGCTATAAGCCTTACGCCTTAAACACGCATACCGGTAATTAAAAATGTGCAAACGAAATGTATCATATTTGGCGAAGCACTCAGAATTAAGGTCAAAAAATTTACACAACAATTTGCCTGAAAATTATTCAAAAAGCACTAAAATAGCCATTTCAGCATGTAAATTTTCAAAAATGTTCCAAGGGAGCATGCCCCCGGACCCCCTAGAGCTTTCCTTGTATCTTGATCTACTTCAAATTAGTTCATCCGAAAAAATACGCTGAAAATTTATGCTCCCCCCCTTTTCAAATGTCTCGCTACGCCACTGCCGGCCCTGGTTGTAGGTGAAGAAAATCTAATCTTTGGTTTTGGGCCCCCCACCAAAATGCTTCCGCCATCGCTGGTTGTACACATAACAAAGTTTTGACTCGGGCCACATTCAAACCTTGAGAGGGCCGCAGGTCCCCCACCTCTGGTGTAATGATAGCTATTATTCACTATAGACCTGAGCAAGTGACTTATTTCAAATTTTTTGAGGTTCTACAGTCCGCACATTCACAAAAATGTGTCAACTACAATAGGAATTTCCTCCACTAGAATTAGGTTTAAATTTAGGTGAGATCTGAAAAAATTATCCTCCAAACGTAAAAAAAATAAAATGACGAGGTTAGTGTCACTTTAGTAGGCAATCAGTAGTCCTTAAAAAAGTCGTGGTTCAGCAAGTTAAAAACAATTCATTGGCTATAGAGATATGCCAATGAGATAGTCATATCTTGGCTCAACTTTCTCCCCAATGTCTTCGCGTCTCCAGTAAAATGTATTAATGCCAAATGATCAGAAAATGCCGTTTTATATAACTCCGATTGTCAGACCTCGGTTCACTTCTCCAAAATCACATAGTTGCGTTCTTGAACAAGACGATTCACTTTATAAGGTGCTTTACACCATCAGGCCAACAAGTTATGACACTATGAAGCATCACTAAACGACTGATCTTAAAAAAACGCGTTAGAGTTTAGAAAAACATAAGTTTTCATTATATTCTTTTTTTCTTTTATCACGAAAAAGCGACCAAAACGCTACAACGAGATCGGTTAGAAGTTGCCCGCCATTTGTCTTCCACATTAAGATAAGGGCGCATGTTGTGACGTAATAATTACTATTCTGCCTTAATTTCTAAAATTTTTGTTCTTGCTGATAAACTGTAGCAGCTGTGTAGTGTTATAACTCGTAGCGCTTTAGGAAGAAAAATAAAGCCGCTGTAAATCTCAAAACTAACTTACAGTTTTGTACTGCCTTGCATACACTGCTGATGATGACAGCTGAATTTATGTTGTCGAAACGTCCAGTTTTGAGATTTACAGCGACTTTATTTTTCCTCCTTAAGCTATTTTCGTCCCATATTTATTGTATTTCGTAGCGCTTTATTGTTCTGATGATGTTGGTTGTTAGTACCAACGAAACGTCAACAAATAAAAAACCTGATTAGATTTAGTTGAGGTTATGGTAAAGTTACCGGAAAAACGAGAAAAAACTCCAAGTAAATTTACATAAGGGAATCTTGTTTAATGCCTTTCCCTATGATACACGGATCGAACCCGTGTTTACCGCCACAGAACAAGTCACTCTATCCATTCGGCCATCAGATTGGTTAAAAATCGCTTAAAATCAAATTTAAACGAAACATGAAGCAACTCATTGCTGTGTAACTTCTGACGTAAGCAGCTCCAAGCCTCCAAAGAATGTTAGTTTGTAAAAAGTGTGCAGCTTGGCAACCGGCCATAGGGGCAATTTAACTGGGCTAGGTGAAACTGATTTAACAGGTTGACCTATGTCCATGAACGCTTCACCAGATCCAACTACAATAGAAGCAACTGGATATATTTTTAAAAGATATCTATATGTCACAGCGGCGCAGCAGTAGCACAGGAATCGTGAACGCGCCCCTTTCCGCTACTGCGAATATCGCGAGGTGGGAGAGTCCTGCGTCAAAGATGATAAGAATACTCGTCTAGTGTCAAGCATTCGTTTAGCTGAAGCTGCTGTTAAGGTATTTCATTTGCTCTTATGTTTGCCGCTTTTAAAATAAATTAATTTAACTGAATTAAACTAGCTAAAGTCAGAAGGCTATGCTGCGATGACTCGTTTAAAAACTTGGCTTTTACGACACCATATGGCATTTTCGTGAGAAAAAGTTCTCGCACCTGAGAAATAAGTTTGTTTTATCTTGATTGTTTCTTTTTCTTCAAACAACACTCACTAGCTAAAGTTTTTTTGAAATTGATAATTTGTGAGATGGAATGCGAAAAGATAAAGTGAGTAATAAACCAGCGGTTGAGAAGCGTTTTGGATACACCAAATTATCAGGTTTAAAATTTTTTGTACATGATGACGTCATCAATGGATGACGCAATTGACAAAAATCATTTGCGATTTGCGTATTTCATTAAAAACTACTCGTACTTCAAAATTTATTTGGTTTCAATCAATAAAAGCAGGGTAACGTCGAAACAGTGCATATAGCATTTAGTTTCAGCTTTTTACCCATGCAGATATAAACACAATTTTTGTGCGAAAACTTTCCTAAAATGAATTCAGTTTTCTACCAAATACGTAGTATTGCATAAAATTGCTGAAAAAAATAATTTGTTGTTTTTATGTCAAATAAAACGAAAGTCATAAAAGTTGACAGCGACTCAAAATACAAAAAATGCATTTTTTTGACTTTATTACCTGAGAATTGTGACGTCATCAACGTATGACGTCATAAAATTATGTGAAGACATCTACTTTTTCACTTATTTTATCGAACGTGGTTTGAGCAACTACTGTTTGTAGTAGAACAAAAGTTATAGGCAAGCAAATGGAACTAATCACGATAAAAAAATTGCTGCGCTCAGGTAAAGATGACGTCATAATCATGTAACCCAAAGACATCATGCGTGAGACTTTTTTTTAGTGAATTGGTGAATGTTCAGTACATACTATTAGCAAACATATATCAAAAAACTGGCTTATCTAAATTTTTTTTGAGGTTCGACCCTTTTTAGAGCTTCCACGCCCTGACTATATGCGATCACTAATTTTAAAAAACAACTTAACTGCAATGTTACGCAATAATGTTTTGCAGTTACATTGTTCTTACAGTTTGTCGTCAAAGAAAAAACGCCACTATTGCAAGACCGAAAAAATCGTGAGTAACGTTACAGTGTTTTTATAATTTCTTAAAGAGAGTAACGAACGAGAAAAAAATCTCAAAAAAAGCGTTAAGTACTTGTACGGTGTTTTAGTGATTTATCGACGTAATATTATCAAGATAAATGCGACACAAAAACAGCGTAACGAAGGATATGGGTACAAATGTTAAATACCATGAAGAAATTGAGTTGCCTGGTGTAAATTTTGCAATTGCTAGGTGAGCATGAATTGCAGGAGTTGTATTGAAGTTCCACATATTTGGATTTTGAAATGTCAGCATTAACTGTATATTTACGTTGTATTTTCTTACAAAAAAATTTATTCAGCAATAAGTGATGTATACTGTCTCCAAAATGTTTTGACTATTTTGATTTGTCTGTGATGTACCTTTCTTTGATAAAATTTTTATCCGAGAGTAAGAGATTGCAGTTATTACAAATACAAAAATGTTGTTTTTGCGGGTCATCAACTAAGTGATTCGCAGTTGCACAGCCACCTTTAACGTGCCAGTTCGATTTATCAGTCATTAGCGAGGGCTGAGAAGAGTAGAGTTGGATAAAACTTTTAAAAATCTTTGGTACGTTAGAAAGCTTCTAACAAACAAATCCAATCAATGTCTATAATTGCTGTGCTGCCTGTGCAGTCTCGATAAGCGAGAGACAATCAGAGGCATGTTGGTCCAAAGGATATTGTTTCATCACCGACAAAGACATCTCCGACAAAGATTTCATCACCGACAAAGACTTATTATTACGTCATCGACAGAGATTAGAGTGTTGCGCTGTTTATTTATTTTTTTTATGCAATGAGAGACAACAAAATGTTGTGATTACAAAATCTACTCGCACAAACTAATTGTGACACCCAAAGTTCTATAAATCAACCACATTTTTGTAAATGCTTCAAAATTTCAACAACTTTTGTCTCATAAGCTAGATCTCTTTGCATTGTCAACCTCCTGCATTTTAATCAGACAATCCTGTTAATATAAATGATACCACACAGTGGCGTAGCAAGGGGGGCGGTCCACCCTAGGGGCGGCATTTTGGATAAGCTTTATGTAATTATTTTTCTTAATTATTTTGAACAACCATTATTTAGCTACATCGCTTATTTGCTCATCGGAAATCATCGTACTGTATTGCCCAGTGCCCAAGCGCAAAGTTGCAGAAATGGGCCCTGCCATCTCGTTTACGCTTTGGAGTATTCCCACGAGTATAAAAAAGATTTAATTTTAATGTGTGTTATGTCACAATTGCGTACTGTTTTCTTCTTCGCATTTGCATTATTTGAATCGCTCACACTCAGCGTGCAATTGCAGTATAGACACAAGGCAGTGCTCGCGAATGACATGGGCGCACGCAGGGGGGTCACAGTGCCATACCCCCCCTTTAGCCCTGAAATAAGGTGCTAAATCCTAATTTTCAGCTATAATTTCTCAAACTAATATGATTGCAACCTCCTTTCATTTATTTTAGCCAAGCTTCTTCTGTAAACATAAGCTGCGAAAATATTTTTGCATTGTCTATAGTGACTGCACTCACTGCATGTATTTTTTTGATAAAAAGGTGTGTTAAAATGAGTGTTTTTTATGTGAAAACCGCAAAAGTTTGTTGGCGACTGGGGTCTACGCCCCTAGACCCCCTTAGTCTCCGGAAACTGCGGGCCTCGTCCCCAACCCCCCGGTTGTGGCCCCCCTCCTTTTGCCAAACCCTGGATGCACCACTGCTTTTGGGGGCGGCAATTTCTTGAACCGCTCCGGGCGGCAGAAACTCAAGCTACGCCACTGATAGCACGTGTTCGTACTATCTTTCCAAATATACAAAAATCGTATTTTCAATTTTATTACATACCTGATGTTGTAAATTGTAGGCCTACAGTGTTTCGAACTAATGTGACTTATATTTTATCTATTGTGTAATAGCAACATGTGTCATCATTTTACTCATTGATGCGTTGATTCAATCCGTGCGTGTACCCCTACAAATTTGATTGATGGATTCTTTTGGAAGCTTCTAATACACAGAATATTGCGACAGCGAATAGGTTGCATAGCCCTACCATCTGTCAGCCACTTAATGATGGAAGAATCTGTAAATTGATTGAGTCGTAGGCTGCGATATGACCCGGCTCTTAATCGAATTGCGAGTCTACCGCTGGGCGGGCAAAAAATGCAATACACTGTCGATGATTCTACTCGGGCAGACCATGGGCAGACGCTATTTTTGTTTTGCCATCTGGTTAGTTAACAACATTTGGTGATTAATTAATCGCTCTTTATTAAGCTAATAAAAAGCATAGATTAATTTTATTTTCGTAAAGGAATGCTAGAACAAGAATATTAAACGCGATCACTTGATTTGGAAAAGTGGAAACCCACAGTTCCAAATCCTGATTAGCAAATCCATAAATTTGGATCTGGTTGCATATTTATCCTCCTATCACGAGAAAGCGATCAATGCGCTATATGCGAGCTCGCTTAAGAGTTGCCAGCCATCTGTCTCCCACACCAATATAAGGGAATTTCAGCAAGTGCTGTTCCCAATGCCACAACAAGTAAACTTGCCGGCTTGTTCTTCACACTGTCTCTTAAATGCTGAACGTAAAGGAGGGAAGCTGTGAATATCCAATTTAAAGTGGTTGGTTTGACCCGACTCGGAATCAAACCCAAGTCTACAGCTCCCGAGGCGGACACTCTTATCACTCGGCCACCTGAGCTGTATAAAGGCAATTCTTGCCAACTTTGCAAGCAAAACTACGTTCAGCGTAGAATTATTTTTACGCTAATTTGAACGAAATCCATCTTGGCACGCTCAGCGTTTGCTAAAACTTACGCCAAATGTAAACGAGGCTTTATACTGACATTGGAGTTACAATTGTATGCAGCACTGGCAGAGAGACTTCAAATCCGCCCTATGACATTGACCTGGTCTTTATTGAATTTCCATCTACCTTGTAAATACGCAGCGAGCTTCATCGTGGTCATCAAAAATATCCTCAAAATTTTCCCGAGGATAAAACAAACGAGCTCGTTATATCACCTTAATCGCTTTTTCGCTGTAAAGGTGATAAATAGGCAACCAAATAAGTCACTGAATTTACTAGAATATTGTCTTTGTGCTTAAGAGACTGTAAAAGGTAGGGGGCCCACCAAAATATTTTTCCCGGGTCCATTGGCGGATCTCGGAGCCCCTGCAATTATAACGTCATAAAACATGTTTCATATATCTTCAGTTCGAAATAATTCAGCAGACAGAGAGTTATCAAAATGCATGTAGCAATTAGCAAGTAAGATCAGATAGGACAAGAGAGTGGGATGAGTTAAAGGTAGAGCAGCTCTACAGACGCAATCCAGCCTCGTGAAGATTAAGAGTTACCATTACAATTGTATTTTCGATTCCTAATTCTTCATTTAGCTGTAATTCATTTGAAACCATTGGGCAGAGCCAGTATAAGCTTAATCGTGAAGCAGCTTATCGAAGGATGGAACAATGTGGCGTTTATACTTATCCCCTCTACAGTGTTGTAAGTCAATTTTTTTGCAAAAAAAAACCCTTTTTTTTTTTAGTTTTAAAAAAAAACAGGTGTTTTTTTACAAAAATAAGAGCCAGTAATATTTTAAACATTTGAAAATTACGAGACGTTTCGATTTATGCTTAATTCATTGTCAATCTTATTCAAATAGATATTTTGAATAAGTTTTGACAATGATTTAAAGCATTCTATTTGAATAAGATTGACAATGGTTTAAAGCAGGAGTGGCCAACCTATGGCGCATGCGCCAAACTTGGCGCATTGCATGATTAAAGGTGGCGCACTGCATCTTTAAGATGAAAATAAATGAAGTTTAAATACTGATACTAAAGGCCTGTTGTCACAATATTACGCCTAGCTTTACTCGTTAATCGTACCTTGTTGTTAAAAACAGCATAGCCTTTATTACTTAATATAACTAAGACAGAATGCGTTTTCTCCAACTTTCAGGAAGGCTGTAGTTTTTACTAGAAGTATGACGTCACAATGTTCCCTGTTTCATAATTAATCGTAATCTGTTGATCGAAAAGTGCTCGAATTTTTCCATGGATACGAGAATTTTCGTTGAGTTAACTATGTACATGCGGCTGTCATTGAAATTTTTTCATTCAGTGTTTAATTTAGTGATTCCGGTAACTCTCTAAATGAGTGGTTTTCTGTGGATTTATGTATTTGCAACACGAAGTGGACATTTGGTGTGGGGATACAAGAGAGTAATGGCGCATCCGAAACATTATGTTAAAAACGTGGCGCATGGTATGTGAAAGGTTGGCCTCCCCTGATTTAAAGCATTCTATTTGAATAAGATTGACTATGATTTAAGCATAAATCGAAACGTCTCGTAAATTTCAAATGTTTCAAATATTACTGGCTATTATTTTTGTAATTATAAAGTATTCAAAAATTCTGTAAATTGTGTTTTTTCATTCTTTGTTTTTTTTTGTTGTACTCGTATGTTTAACAGATACATTATAAAGTGCTACGCAATTTTGCTGCGTATTGCTATTGCGAACATTTGGGCTTGAGTAAAATGCTGAAAAACACGTCTATCGGAAGAGTATTTTGGTCACGCACTTTTTGTTACAGTAACTTAATGCGATTCAGGGTTAGAGTTTCATGTTCTTTTTGTTCATTGTGCCAACACCATGGGTACGCTTGGCACTATCGGAAAATTTATGAACAGCCCAGATGGTCGAGTGGTATAGAGCGTCTGTCTCTTGAGCTGTAGACTCGGGTTTGATTCCGAGTCGGGTCAAACCAATGACTTCAAAACTTGGTATTCACAGTTTCCCTGCTTGACGTTCAGCATTAAAAGGACAGTGTGGAGAACAAGCCGGCAAGTCTACTTGTTGTGCCGTTGGGAACAGCACTTAGCGGGATTCCCCCATCTTAGTGTGGTATAGACAGATGGCTGGCAACTCCTAAGCGAGCTCGTATAGCGCATTGATCGCTTTCTCGTGATAGGAGGATAAATATGCAACTAACTAACTAACTAAATAGGTACCCTTCCAATAAGTGGACCCATTCTTTGCTGTTTTTAATATCAAATCGGGAGAAACAGTTTGCTTTTTAACATATATTTTAACCTAGAGCTACGACTTTACCAGTTATCGCAATAAGGGATGAAAAACGAAGGTAATTAATTCATTGTGCCAGCAGTCAGCAGCGGCACACACAAAAGATTTTTAATTTTTTACTACGAAATGCGAACATGATAGCGAGCCTCAGAAACCTTGCACAAATTGATAAGTTCAAGGATCAAACCCAAATCTACATTGAGCCACTCCAACAACTTGCATTCGCTTTACCTAACCTCGAGTTGCAGAGCAAAAATTAAACACAAGTTACACAACAAAGAAAGTTTTAGTTTGCAAAATTAAATCGCTTGAGCGCATCATTAAAAATGAATAAATTTAAAGGGTTTTCAATGATGGTCTTGCGGCTCGTTAGCGCCCCAATGCTAGAAAAAAGCAACACAACTGGACCCAAGTCCGTTGGGAGGGGGTCCATGGGGTACCTTTGGTATCGAGCCCGAAATTTTTGAGGGGCCCAAAATTTTGAGCATGCTGCGCGTAAAAAAATTCGTACAAAGTTTGAAAGGGCAACTGTTGACTGGTTGAAGGCAAACAAGTCACCTCTCGCCACCACCTACCAGTAATACCACTCATTACAGCTAGGGTACGCTACTACTCCTTCACCCCAGTCAGCGCCAAAACCAAAGCAGCCTACCAACCAAATAATGTCTTAAATGTGTTCCGACTCTATCATGCGGTGTGGTATACTGGAGTATCGCTGCAATTGTTTTTAAATGTGTTATTGTTATCTTAATATAACCATTAACCACACCTTTTAACCTCTTTTATTATGCATTGAAGAAGGCCTGAGGGAAACGCGCGCATAGGATTCCCCTTGCGTACGCTACTGGTCTGATCCATGTCAGAATGAGGCTCAAAAAAGAAAAAGGCCTCGAAGAGAAAATAATTTTTATCAAATTATGCAAAACGCTCGTTTACTTTTATTTGGAATAATTTACATGATACTAGTACCACTGTGATTTGATCAGTTATAGTGGAGACGTCGCACCATTGGAGCCAGGGGGGAGGGGAGATTTTTTTAGATTTGTTTCTTACAATTTAAAAAATTGAAAATTAAAAAGATGAAAAATTTAGCCAGTACCATTTTGTTTTCATCCTAACGGCGCCCCTTTTTTATACCACAAATTCCATTTTTGCTTCAATCAATCGCTTCGACTTAGGAGCAAGGTTGGTTTCTTGTTCTGTAGTTACAATTTAGGAAGCATTTTGCATACGTTGTGAAAGATTATAGAACACACCTAAACGTCATCCCATCAAATGCGCCAAAACTGATAATGGTTACAGCCTTCTTTCATTTAAACTTCTGCTTTTAGACATAAAGGATACTAAATTATTTTTGTATTGTCTGACACTATAACAGTGACTGCACTCACTGCAAGGACCGATATGTTCCTTTTCGTTAAGAAAGTGTGCTAAAACGAGTGTTTTTTGTAAAAACCGTAAAAATCCGTTGGTGGCTGGGGGCTCTACTCCCAGACTCCTTTCGCCTTTGGCAGCTAGGGGCTTCGCCTCCAAACCCGAACTATATGCCCCTGTTGCTAAATCGTGGGGGCCCCACTGATTGCGCATAATGCCTATAATTAGGAAGTGGGCGGAAATATCAAAATAGATCTTAATTTCTTTTTCAAAAATTTGGGGTATCACGACATGTTTTAATATCTTTTCCTAGCTTCTCTTTTTCTGTGATGTAAAGGTACGGGACAGCGGGTGCAAGCGTACATTGTTTAGGCCATTTTCAGTTGTCGGCTTATTACAATTTTCAATCACGAATGATTGAACGCTGTTAAGGGACATAACATGACGAACAACACATACACAAAACCCTTCGCACTTCCACTTGTGCCGAGCGCCTGGCGCGAAAGCTGCGAATACTGTTTTTAAAGTCTTTAGTATGACCCGACTGGAAAGAAAACCCCAGTCTACCGGCTACCAAGTGGACGCTCTTAACCGATACACCAAGAGCCAGTCTGTGATGCAACTCAATGCTACATACAGCTTTTACAAAGGTTGCGATCAGTAGGCTAAGCTATATCTGTTTAAGTTGTTACTCGGGCCCCTTCAAATTCTATAGTTGCACGACGCTTCTCGTTCGACGTTTTTGCAGATCAGCAGTCTTCACTAAAGGTATATTGCTGTGCTGAGAGTTGCCAGTTACTAAATGGTACGCCTGTTGTATAAACCGATCAGATGGCCGAGTGGTATAAAGCGTATGGTTCTGGATCGGTAGACTTGGGGTTTGATTCCGAGTCGGGTCAACCCAATGACTTAAAAATGGGTATTCACAATTTTCCTGCTTGACGTTCAGCATTAAAGGGACAGTGTCGAAAAAGCCGGCAAGTTTACTTGTTGTGCTGTTGGGAAAGGCACTTAACGGGATTCCCCCATCTTAGTATGGTAGACAGATGGTCGGCAACTCCTAAGCGAGCTCGTATAGCGCTTCGTCGTTTTCTCGAGATAGGAGGATAAATATGCCAATAATAATAATAATTTCAACTAGGATAGCTAAACAGTATAAGCAACAACTGGTCAAGAATTTTATTGGCCATTTTTTGGTTGTTAATCGATTTCGATATGAGTACAAAATGCCTCTTCTGGCAAATCATCTTTCTTTTCGTTTTGACGGACCATCTTGTTTGTCAATTTGTGGGGGGGGGGGGTTAATTTTGGTACCGGGCCCGGGCTTAACAACGTTTGCCTTTATTATAGTGCAGGAATTGGACATTGGTCCTGTCCTCCTCAATCAAATAGAAAAAAAAAAGAGAATGAAAATAGAGAAAAAAATGTTTAATTTTGATGCAAATGACGTGTACCTTCTGAGGAAGAGATTCAAAACAAATTTTTCTAAGCAACTGGTGGACCAGGCTATTGTGTCGATACTAAAAAGTTTTAAGCTGACATGTGATGTCGCTTCTGTCTTTTCATTGCAGCTGTTTGCTGCCAGCAGCAGATTCGTGCATGAACAGGCCATTGTCAGCAATATGATCTGGCATTATCCGCACGCAGGTTCAGATCCTTTGCGACGGGTTCGATTCGCGGATGGAGCCTATTGTATTTGATATACTATACCGGACGGTTGCTGATTAGAAAGGCTCAAGTTCATTTGGCAGTCTCCCTTCAATACCGTTGAACTTTTAATTCAATAGTAATAAGTGCTCGCTTGCCTTGCTCCTTGAATTTACAAAATGCGTTGTTACTGTTATCAGTGCTGAACAAAGCTTCAGAAAACTGAAACTTATTAAAACGTTTAATAGATCTAATATTATGACAAACAGCAGACTATCCTTTTACTTATATTTTATTATTAAGAATTCTAATAAACGTTTTTTAAAAGCTGATTTAAACAAATCCAATTCAAGCTTTTAAAATCGAAATCATATTTCTTCCAAAGGTGAGTGTAGAAGCAGAGTTGTTTTTGCGAAGAACTTTTGTTTACCCGCTGGTAAAACGTAGCGGTTTTGCAACTTATTTGGTATAATACTGTATGTGTGGATTTGGCTTCTTATTTGAGAATAATCATAAAAACCGAAACTGTCATAACTGCACTTGAATCGAAACCATAATACTGTAAGTCCAATTACTGTCAAGTTCACCGTTTAACCTTAACCCAAAAAACTGGGTGAAGCTGACAGTGAAACGAAGTACCTGCATCTTACTTTAATAGTAGAAGTAACTATGCGACTGTGTTACACATTGATTTTTGGCCGTCAGAATCCGATTAAATTTACGTCATCGAGTCATAGCAATGTGACTGTTTCGTCACTAAGACCAGACACAAGAGTGCACACACTACAGCGCACATTTGGCATGGGATACGCACAGACAACACGCGTGTTGAAAAATTGAAGTAATACGAAGTTATAATAAGACGACTAATCAGTGAAATCAATTGTGTCTGTTAAGTTTCGATGTAAATACAAACGCAAAGCTTGTTTCGCGGGATCTCGGCAACCGAAGCACAGTAAGATGACGCATTTTATTTCAAAAAGTACAGTTATCGTTGGTTTTTTATTTTCATTTCACTAGATTGTGACCTCGTTGAATCTTAATCATACGCAGCTTTACATAAATAATTTAATAAATTTGAAAAATTAGTAATTCATTAGTAGTCCCAAAAATATTGCTAATATGGAATTGACATTACGATGAATACTGTCAATTAAAATCGTAAAAAAGTCAAAATTACCTTTACATAACGAGAGTTGTTCATTGTGGTTTCCAGTTCCCGTAAAAACACTCGGTAACTGTTTCCGACGAATTCCACGCCATCGTAAGGAACAGAAAGAGACACCGGAGATCGCCTAGCTCGTAGGATGTGATGAACTGGTTCCACGTCACTCGGTAGCACTCGACCTTTGATGCTAATATGAGAAGGTAAATGACTGGCTAATTGCTCGCTGAAGACTGGATTATCTAACTCTGAGACCCAAGTGAAAACCGAAAGACTATCTTGAAAGTAGCTATCAGAATCAGGGGAAGGGAGGCGGTTCTGTGCAAAGCTTTGTAGCATTTCAAGGTGTTCGGAAAGAAAATCAGGTAAGTCAAATTCTTCCATTAAATAAGAGCGGGTGTGTTCATTACAGAAACCGTACATGAACTTGGTGATCATTTCGAACCTGCTGTCAGCTAAATTGTATTTTGGTTGAGAATTTGTTAATTGCTGTGGACTAACGTTTCCTATAAAAAGCTCCTTAAATTCTGATGGCGGTGTGAAGAAAATCACTCTGATTGCGATCAAGCACTCTTGCAAAACAAGATGTGAAAAATAATGGACGTTTGAAGAACCACTTAAAAGCGACACTCCGGATTTTGATGTAGTTGACGTAAGAAAAGCATTTCGTTTATCCACTTGTATTCCTGCCCGCCGTAAATCTCTTTTGGTCAAGTAGAATTTGTTTTCTTGGAAACTTATCCATGCTAAGTCCGCGACATTCCGTAGGTTAAAGCTGCTGTCGATATGCGAAGAGTTAAAGAAAAGAACTAGATTAAAAGCAAAAATAGCAGAAAGAGATTTCCGAAATTTTTGTTGAGAGGAACGAGCTGTATTCATTGCAAACATTATTAACAGACAGTGCAAAGGATTGGCACAAAGTGTTGAGATATCTGCCCGTGATTGGATAGACTTGAATATATCATCGCTGTTCTGCTCACACACGCTTTTACAAATTATTTCCTGAGCTTTGTCATCAAATCCAACGATATTGACGACAAAGCGAGGCTTCAGATATTTTGGAAGGTTGAGTAACTGTTTCGGTCGGGATGTGATCATGACATTGGCATATGGCAATAGTTTACCACGCAAAAGATGTTTGATGAAAACTAAAGGCTTGTCCTGTTTGTAAAGATTGATTTCATGGTTGGTGCTGGCATCGTTGAAGTTTTCGATTTCATCGAGACCGTCAAATATAATAAAGACGTTTTTGTTGGCTGCAAGAGAATCGAGAACTGCATTGCGACGTTGGTTATCACTTAACCAGGGAAGAGCTAAAGAAGGAGAGAGAAACGAAAGAAGATTGGTTTCAGCATTATAGTCAACATCCCTTAGCTTTAGGTAGAAAACAAATTCACTGGAATATAAGCCATCATTTACGACTTTGTTGAGAATTGTTTTGGTGAGGGTTGTTTTGCCAGAACCGGCTTGGCCGATTATGCCGATCCTACGAGAATGGGTTGAGACGTACGCTTGTTTTGCTTCTTCGTTAAGAAAGTGTTGATCAGAAGCGGATTTTTCAACCGATTCCTTTGCTTTAATGAACAAATCCTTCACCAATACGTTATCCACCGGCGGTTTGCTCATCATTTTTATCAATTCATCCCGACGATGAAAATGGCCTTGTTCCTCTGCAGATATTGGATCCAGATCTTTCGATATTTGCAGAGGTGCAATTACACACGGACTTTTGAGACATATGGGTAGTTCGACGACACAATTTGCTTTGGCCGAATCATTTAACCTTTGTTTCAACTCGTCACCTAAATGCAAAAGATTAAAGTAATTTTTTCAAATAAAAAAAAAAAAAAAAAAAAATACAAGTTATCACTACTGGAAGATGCTTAGTGCCCTTCAAGAACTATCAAATGAATTCATCAATCAAATCGTTATCTTGATATCAGGCAGCAAATTTTGAAATTGTTACACAACTTAACAGCTTGCAGTCTTATGGATCGACTGCCTGAAACGATACCTTGGATTATATGAGCAACATAATTTTTGAGTGTTGTGTTATTAGTGTAATGTAAACAATCGTAGTTATACCTTTCTTAGGAAGTTTATTAAGTGATCGAAATATGTATGTAAAGAAATGAATACTTGCAACAACACTTGCTACTCGCACATCAAGAAAATTACATTGAAGAGCAAGCAAAATCGACGTCCAGCTTCGCAAAATAATATTGAAGAAAGCGCAAGGGCTTACTCTCTGCGCCCTACGCTTCGCTGGCTAATTAAGTAATCTTAACAAGATTACAAAATTCTGCGATTATATTATCATTGTCCATTGCCCAATCCTATCTCAACGTCACGAAAGAAGACGCGAGCGATTAAAATGAGATGAAAATTTCAAGCAACATTCAATCAATATCCCTGTAAAAAGCAGGCCAAAATGCTTGCCTCTACTACACCACTGTCAGTACCGATTTACCGCGAAATTTTTATTACGGTTCAACCCAAGAATAAGCCACATAATAAAATCATGTGTTTCTCAGAGCCGCTATATAACTTTGAAAACATGCTTTGAAAAATTAGATTTATCAGATCGTCGGCAGGTTTTTATCTTAAGAAAAAGTGTTTATTTTGCTGTATGTTATTCTGGTTAAGTGAGCCGGTTGGCTCTCAATATTAATATTGCTGACAAAACTATTTCAATTAAAGTGTGGCTGCCAACTGCGCTAGTGCTACTGACCTAAAAATAAAAGAAATGCTATGTGCTATGGAAGTAGAAATGCGAGTAACAATAGGGGGTGCCGAAAGCCAAAAATATTGACAACCACTGCACTTCGCTCAACAAACGTTTTTGATTTAGTTTGAAGGAAGATCTCTTTTTCACCTTCATTAATCGAAAGCTACCAACATTTTTTTTCAAGGCCACCTTCAAACAAATTTTATAATATAAAATTTTTCACTAGTAGGAAGTTTTCCAGTCTTTTTTACTAAGTTTTCAACTTCTGCGAACCATTTGTTTTCATTCAATCATCATCCAGTTTATCGTTTATAACAGGCTGTATCTAGTGCATTGTATTTTAGTAAAAAACTGTTAAAGAAAATGAAAATTTTTGATTTTACATCTTTCATGAAAAAGATATTCTTAAATTTTCTTCATCAAGGTAATTTACCTGCCAACTGTCCAAGGCGCTAGAGTTTAATAAAAAATTAATCTATTGCAATAAAAGCAAAAAGTATTCCCAGTAGAAATAGGCTAATTAATCAGAAAACGAAACAACACTTGCATTGAGCGTTATACTTACAATCCGCTTTGATCTGATCTTTCAGTTTCTTTTCTGTAATAGATTACGAATTAATTTAAAGTTATAAATGTCAAGGGTCCACGGCAAGCTAAACAGTATTATCTGTGCCTAGGACCCCAAAACTTTGACAATCAAGATATCCCGACAAACAATTTGGTATGGCCAAGGTTTCACATAAGACTAATCTTAACCAAACCAAGAAATGTCTGGGTTTTTGGTTTGGTTCGCTTTGTCTGGAACAGCAGCCAAACAAAAATGACTTCATACTTTGATCTTTTATGATTCGAGCAATTTTTTACTACTACAGTAGAGTCATTTTTTTGAAGAATATGATGAGTAACCAGAAACTTTGTCATTATTTAACATTTTTGAAAAATATGTGAGTAGAAATAATATTTTTATTTTGCATCAGAAAGTCTATTTGAAAAGTTTGTGCTCTCCTGAAGTTTTACAGTAGGCTGCAAATATAGTCATCAAAATATTTTTAATCAATTTAACAACATACAGTGAAATTCTAACTGTGCATCATCACTTGAAATTAGGACATAAATTTTTAACAATTGAGTTACGTTATTTTCACTTAAGTAAAAAATAAGCTAAAGTTTTCTTCACTCAAACCTTGAAGCTGTTGTTCCTCACTGGTAGGAAGATAAACTTTGGTTACATGCATTTGACGTTGGTCAATATTCGTTTCTTGGATAAATTGGCGTTGGTCAATCATTCGGGTCTCCTCGTGGATAAATTGGCGTTGGTCAATCATTTGGGTCTCCTTATGGGTAAATTGGCGTTGGTCAATTATTTGGGTCTCCTCGTGGGTAAATTGGCGTTGGTCAATCATTTGGGTCTCCTCGTGGGTGAATTGGCGTTGGTCAATATTGGTCTCCTTATGGGTAAATTGGCGTTGGTCAATCATTTGGGTCTCCTCGTGGGTGAATTGGCGTTGGTCAATATTGGTCTCCTTATGGGTAAATTGGCGTTGGTCAATCATTTGGGTCTCCTCGTGGGTAAATTGGCGTTGGTCAATCATTTGGGTCTCCTCGTGGGTGAATTGGCGTTGGTCAATATTGGTCTCCTTATGGGTAAATTGGCGTTGGTCAATGTTAGACTGAAGAAAAGATTGACTTTGGTCATAGTTAGTCTCGGAAATGTAGTGACGCTGGTCTACACCGACCACCACTGTTGGTTGATCTAAAAATAAATAAACAGAATTATCTAGAGCACACTTTTCATTGCAACTTAAGAGAGTAAACGACCCAAAGTTTCCGATCATCATTGCATCATCGTGGGGAGATCAGACTTACAATTCTGACAAGTAAATAAATAAAAGGTTTTCTGTGTTTAAACCAATTTAGAAATCAGGGAATGATTGTACAAATTAAAAGAAATGATTAAAAATACGAAAAGTCGAAAGACATAATAATCTAGGCTATTGCACTGTTTTTTATTTTTCCATCCTCCTCTCAAAAAAACATGAACTTACAAATAAAATTTTCTTTATTAGTGGTTTTATGAGCGGGAGGTCATTCCGATGCATAGCGCTTGGACAGCACAGCTTCACTTCCATCCAGCGGCGAGCCGTTGGCAACACTGTGAGCAATTTGGCCGGTCCAGAAAACCCAATTCATCGCTGCCGCTACCGGAAAACTTTTTTATTTGTACGATCGTTAATCGTTTAACATAGTCACTACTCTGCCTTTAATTTTTGTGCTCAAACAGTTGATCTGTTTTCAGTTGGAACAACTTCTCTGTCTTTATGCATACTGTAACTGCAAACAATAAATACTGTTTAAAACTTTTGTGTCTCCTAATTGCAGTTGGTGTGACCTAAATTTACTCATGAAGTCAAGGCCATGTATGACTGAGAAGGAATTTTTTACTTAAGGTTTGTAGCTATACCAGTTACAAGTACCTGTAAAAACCCTCTCTGCCAAACCCGTTTGCCCGTGAAAAAGCAGGGGACATGGCAGGTACCATGCCTGTGCATACAGCCCAGAAAACATAGCGAATGTAAGCGATAAGGTCACAATTAGTAACACAAATGCAAAAGCACAAGTACGAACAGTCAGTGCTTTGCCTTTTATTTTTGTGCGCGAAACGTTAATCTGTTTTTGTTGGAATTTGTAATATTTTTTCTGACTTTATACATAACTGCAGACAGTGAACACCGATTCCATCTTTCAGGTCGCATCAGTGCAGTTGGCGTGACCGGCAATTACTCAAGGCAGCATATCTCTGAGAAAAATTTTTTTGCTTGTGGTTAGTAACTATACCAGTTCCAAGAACCTGCAAAAACCCTCTATTCCAAACCCGTTTGCACGTGAAAAAGCCAACCGCACTGATGAGACCTAAAACGTCGAAACAGTGGTTACTATCTGCAGTTACGTATAATACATACGTGCGCTTTTGTCTTTGTTTCCGCTTAAAAACTCTAGCTTTCTGCCAACGCGTTTCAGTGTGATTCGGTTTATTAACACAATTGGGCTTGTTTGCTATAATCCAGTGGTTTTCAAACTTTGTGTTGCCGCGCCTCCTTTAAAAATACTTAATCATACGACGCCTCCCCTCATTTTATAAAATCATAAAAACACGAATTATGAAACATAAAAAGAATAACAACGTTCATTTTTGTCTTTCAATGAGATGGATGCGCATGTCTATTAGCGCAGAGGCTGTTAAATCTCGGTGTTATTGACGAGATGGCTACTCATAGCTCTTTTTCTGCAATCAAGCGAGCTCGATATTTCGATTTCATTGCAGCTAACGCAGAAAATCCTGTTTTGCATAAATATGATGTTGCGAATGGCAGTAGTACTTTTAAAGCTTTACTTGACAAAGCATTATATTCCGAATTGAGATTCAACCAAAATTGAACCAGAGACACATTCTGAAATCTCTGTTTCAATGCAGTATCACAAGATAATTCAGTCAATTGTTCTTTCTCAATAATTGCCAATCCAAATTCATCATCTTTTTCGTCAATAAATGGATTCTGTATCCACGCATCTTTCGTAAAATCAAGATCATCAAAGTAATTCGAAAAATGAAGTAACAAACCATTCACGTGTTCGACAAACAGATTTTTGTTGGCTTCTACATTAACTTGGGTGCATGAATTTACAGTAGAAGTGGAAACACGTCAAGGTTGTTTTTTTGCAAATTTGCTTTCCACAGATTCAACTTTTTTACAAACGCTTTTGCCTTGTCTTTTTGCATCAGCAAATGCATTTGTGGTCCTTACATTGACTTATTAAAAACACTCAATTTTCCGAAAATTTCAACCAAATAAGTGAGTTTAACAATGAAATTATTACTCTAAACATGTTCGAGTCCTCATTATGATTTTCATTGAGAAAAATTGCAATTTCGTCTTTGAGTTAAAGTACCCTATGAATTACTTTTGCACGAGATAGCCAGCGCACTTCACAGAAGTACAGAAGCGACGAGTAATTAGCTCCCATATCTTCACACAGCTTTGCAAACAGTCTAACTTTTAATGGACTGTTTTTTATGTAATTTATAACTTTCGTTACGTTTGTAAAAACGTTGTTAAGTTCTTCGCATATATTTTTGGATACGAGAGCTGCTCTGTGGAGCATGCAGTGAGTCCAGAGAACGTCAGGTGTTTTCTTTTAACAAGTGCTTGAAGACCAGCTTTGTGCCCCGACATTGACCGTGCACCGTCGGTACAAAGCCCAACGCAATTACTCCACATTATGTCGTTCTCATTAAAAAAAACGTCAATTATATTAAAAATTTCATTGGCTGTGGCTTTTTCAGGAATGGGTTTGCAAAATAATATATCTTCAATGACATCGGTCTCTTCAACATATCGAACATAGGCAATTAAATGTGCGTCTTTGGCTACATCAGTTGCTTCATCTACTTGTATCGCGAATTTCGAAATACGCACTTTAGAAACTAACTAATCGCAAATATCTTCAGATATATCATCAATTTTTCTGCTAACTGTATTATCAGAAAGCGGGATTTGCCGTAGCTGTTTCGCATTATGATTCTCCAAACATTATTTTGACCATATCAATAGCTGCTGGCAAGACTAAAGTTTCTGCTTCTGTGTGTGGTTTTTTACACTTCGCGATCCTGTAAGACAGGGGTCGGCAACCTTTTGAGCGCAGCGTGCCATTTTTTAATAGTGTCAAAATAGAAACTTCTTCGCAAGCCAAACGGTTTCGTTTCCTTACTTGAAGTGCAGTAGACTAAGATGACTTACTTGATGTGCAGTAGACTTTGGGTGCGGTAGACTAAAGTGACCATTTGGCCTTTCACCGCTTCCCCCTGCGCTTTTGCGTCATGGAATAAATTGATTGATTGAGTAGATATTGCCGTTTTGTCCTATTTTCCTCTGAAAATATCAGTGAAGAGTAAAAAAAGGTCTACATCTCTGTAGATGTACCCATGTTCCCACTTTTCTCTGATAATATCAGCGCAGACCAAAAAAGGTCTTCACGTCGCTAGATGTCCAATTAGTCAAGAAATATCGTAATTGAGTGATTTTTGAGCCCACACCACTGAAAATCGCTCATAGATTCAAAAGTAAATTTGTTAAATCTAAAGAGCTTAAGATTTGCTGGCGCATGGATTTGCTTCTCGTGCCATGCAAAACCTTCCGGCGTGCCACTTTTGGTACGCATGCCAGGGGTTGCCGGCCCCTGCTGTAAGACACTAAGTACGATGCTAGTAATGTATTTGATGGAGAATGAACTACTTCTTTTAGCATCTGCTTTTGTTTAGTAAACTCATCCAATTTTCTTTGAAAAAATTCTTTAGGCTTATCAACGTAATCAGAATCCGTAGTTTCAAGGTGCCGCTTTAATTTTCCGGGTCTCTTGCTATCAGCAGCAAAGACTTTCGAGCAAAGCAAACACATTGGTTTTTCCACCTCAGCATTAATAACACTTGTAAATCCGAAGGATAAATAGGATGGGTCGTATTTTCTTTTCTTGGCAGTGCTTCCTTCCTGTTCTTTGTTCCATTTACTTTCGCTACTAGTGCCAACATCACTACTTTCATTACCGGTACTATTGGATTTTCTCTTATAACCAGTCAAAAATTTATCCATTTTTCTGAAACTAATATTCTTAATATATTGTTTTAAAAAAATTTATACTTTTGAATAACTTACTCTTACTACCGTACATATTATATTTTAATTTTGATGCTACTTATTACATTGCTTTTTGATTATTTCTCCATTACTTTTTGATTAAATAAGACAAATAACTGCAGTTTGTAGGGCAGCAGGACTGGTGGACTAATAGCAATTTCATTATCGACTATCGAGCAATCATTCGGTAATACGAATCATATCGCATTAGAACGTCACAATGACCTAGTATTTTAGAAATGAGTAAAGCAAGACTTTGGATACTGGTTTAGATTTATTGCTTGCGAGCTAATAATTTTGAATAATAACCTCACTTGATTTTGCAACTAACACTTCGGTTAATTATGCAATTATAGGCTTATGTTGTGGCTAACACTCGCGCCTCCCTGGGGAGGCGCGCCTCCCAGTTTGAAAACCAATGCTATAATCAAATTAAAACGATGGTTAATTAACTATGAGGTTTGCCTCATTTTTTCTTGATTTTAGAATATCTTCTTAACCGCTGTTGCTATTTTTAGATTTCATTTCTTGCTGACGTACTTCGCTGCTTTTGTTAATTTCAACATTTTCGGAATGTCGTAGACCTCATTAACAAACAAAGTAATTTGTGACTTCGCAGTGCTTTTCGTATAGGTACCTCAAAAAACATTCATAGTTTCCTCTTCTTTTAAATATTTTTCGCTAGAACTTGGTAGCCCACTAAAACTGTTTCCTCGGCTGCTTGTTTAACCTCATCTAACGCAGGAATGACGAACCTACTTGCTGTCGCGGGCCACTTTGTCACTTACCAATGAGCAAGCGAGCCGCATAACTTTTTAGTCATGAACAGTGGGTAGCGAGAAATTTTAAAAGGGGAAGGCCATAATTTTTACATTTTTTTCAAGCGATTGTTTTCTCGGCAAAACAAATTTGAAGTCGATTGGCAAACAAGAAAAGCTCTAGGAGGGTCGGGGGCGAGCTCCCCCGGAACAAATTTGAAAATTCACATGCTATAATGGCTATTTTTAGTGCTTTTTGAATATTTTTCATGCAAATTTTGTTTAAATTTTTTAACCCTGATTCTGAGTGCTTCGCCAAATACGTTGCATTTTGCGCGCACATTTTCGATTATGCGCGCTTAAGGCGTAAGACTTACTGCTATCGAAGAGATTCGAAATTATGAAAAAATTGTATACGTCAAAAACATTTTTGAAAATGGCTGGTGGGAGATGCATACCCCTCATCCTACCTTTATTGGATACGCCCCTAGCCATAAGCTACACAAACCATCAAAAGAGTCTGGCATATTTCAGTCACTTGGCATCATTAGGTTTGTTTTTTTTTACTAAAAGGCAGAGTCAAAAAGGGAAGGGGTCATGGCACAATGGTCTCCCTCTAAATACGCTTCTGGTTATACACATATCGGTCTAATCTTTTTGAAATACCCTTTTTTCAACAACAATATTTTTACAATTTTTTTCATCTACAATAATGATTAAAAAACAAAATAACAAATACCTTAAAAAAGCAGTAAAATTTGCATATATGGTACTATGAAACAACCTCAACAATTCATTTATGCAAACTCACATAATACCTGCTATTGCAAGGCAAACTAAGCTCTCACTCGAATAGTTACTCGTATACTGCTGCACTATGCTGAAGCTGCAACGGACTCGAGTTATGTTATCATCATTTCATAACAGTGGATAAACTGCTAAATCCTGAAACAGGTGGCTTGCATCGTGCGTTTGTATAATTACTGTGTAATACGCGCGTATTAACGTCAGAAGCTCAGCTTTTGATATCGCATCGCAAAGATTAGACCGGGGAAAAGAAGGTTCAAGAATACTGGTCTCGCCAAAATAGTCTCGTCAAGAGTATTGGTCTCGCCAAAATGGCCGCAAGTTCGTCACCTCTGATCTAACGCAAAGTAAATTTTGAGTTGTTTTTACTGCTAATAAGGTGGATGCTGCAATGTTTTAACGTTTCAACTTTCCTTCAAGAACTTTTTTTTATTTTACAGTAACAGCAACCTCGCTTAAGCATTTTTAAAACAGCATAGACTTTCATTGTAAGCTTATACCTTGACGAGTAGCGATCTGCCATATGGTTATCCTCTTCGTCGTCGTTTAACCGAGCATCTATTCCGGATCATGTGCAAACACATCTGAGGTCGAAAGTCTATATTATTGTCAGCCCAAATTGTTACTTATAATATGCGATCAGAAGCTAGCAGTATTTGTATTTAGTATCTAGTTGCATACTTGTCTTCCTATTACTAGAAAGCGATCAAAGCGCTGTTACGAGCTCTTTCGGAGTTTTCAGTCGCCTGCTTTGACGTTTGACAGTGAAAGAGAATTCACGAAATACATTTCACAAATACATGAACTTGACCTGGTAGCCTAAACTCTATTCTATTATTCCGTCGTTTGTTTATACGGTAATTCCCTTACAAACCTGATGACAAAAAACAAACGCCTCATAGTCAAGTTTTAGACCCATACTTACAAAATAACAAATATCCCATTGGGAAGATTCACAAGCGTCTCCGACGATATTTTTTCACTTACATTTTTGGATTTCTCGATAACTGAAGTGTCTCAATCGCCTTTGTTTCAACCCAAAACTCTTTCTTGAAACGATCAAATCAACTCTTCCCCAGCCAAATTGAGGTAAAATTTTTGACTCGTACAGCTTTTTTTTTCTTTGTAAATGACTAACTTGTAGCTGCAATGGAGTGTTTAACGCAAATTCAACAACGCTTGTATACATAACTGCAGACAGTGAACACTGTTTCTACCTTTTAGGACACATCAGTGGAGTTGTTGTGACCGACATTTACTCAAGGCAAATATGCCTGAAAAGATGTGTTTGCTAGTGATTTGCAACTAAATACAAAATACAAGAACCTGCAAAACCCTTTTTGCCCAACCCATTTGCCCGTGAAAAAGCCGACTTCACAGATGAGATCTGAAAGGTCGAACTATGCAGGCATTATGCCTGGGCACACAGCCCAGAAAGCATTGTGAATGTAAGCGCTATGTTTTATGGGCTGTATGTTTTAGTTTTTTGTCTGTATGCTTAAATCTTACCAATGTATCTCTTTTGCTACTCGCTCTAGAAAATCAATTTTGAGAAACCAATATGGGACTTCAGTTTTGCTGCTCGCCCTACAACTTTTCCATACAACAAATATGCTGGATTGGTAGTATCGTCTGATTAAAAGTCTTCTTTTTATTGAAAGATATCTTCCTAATTTCAAGTGACTGGAAGAGGCGTTAACTGAGATGATAATTTAAAATGTAACGCAATGTATAAAGCAGTGGATTCTAACCTGAGGGGCACGTCTCCCTAAAACAAGAAACGTAAATTTTCAAGATAGTTTTAAAGTCACACTGCAGCACATTTTTCATTAATTTGAGATCAACATTTTTTCGTCAATTTTATGGCAGTCAGTGCTTAGCGCTGTTCAGGTATCAGCGCGCGTAATTGCAGACCACAATTGCGTTGTGACTGATACCGGTATGTGACAATTGAATACAATAGATGTTAGCTACAGTGTTAAATTTCTGCTTAGTCTGTTTCTCTCCTTTGACTTTGCAGCCACGGATAGCCCTGATGGAAGTGATAAAACACTTCTGACAATATTTCTTTTGGAAGCATCAAAAACTTAAATATCCCCACCACATTAAAAAAGAGGAGAAGGACGTCCCAGAATTCAATGGCAAGACTGCATTCAGAGTAATTGGTTGGTCCTGGCTTAAAATTTTACTAATGGATTTACTCTTCGTTGCGGAGGATAGAGATGCCTGGAAGCTCCAACTCGAGCTGCTACTCCCGCGACCCCCAAATTTTTAAACGGCTCTAAAAAGTACGAAAGTGAATGAAATCTGTTGAAACATTACATTCGTATGAATTTATAAAAGTAGGCCTAGAGGAAGCGTAAAGAGAAAAACTTTTTCACCCGTTGTAAGCACATTTAGCACAGTTTTATTTAGGCTAAACCCAGATATCAATTCTCTTCGTATGCTTCACAATTCCATTGAAACAATATTCTATCAACTAAATGCTTGTACATTCAGATTAGAATATTTCATTTTGATAGACGGTTGTAACAAGTTACAATAGATTAGAATGGGTTGTGACAGAAAATCATAGTTCTCAGTCCTACACTATTAGAAAATTTATTAACAATTCAGTTAAAAGTAAGAAACTGGTTATCGTAATACTACTGCGGATAATTTTTCGAAGTTTTATTATTATAAAGGAAATATCGAATTAGCCAACTCCAACGTGATTGTGTGACTGTTAACTTAAAATCTGAAATTAATGTTATTTTTGTTTATATGCTATTTCAATAAGATTTTGATGTGATTTAGACTTGATTAAAACTACCGTGAGAAAAGGAGAATTGAGTTGTTGAATGTTGTGATAATAAAAGAGTATTGAATATGCAAACTAATACCATACCAAACCACAACAATCGTTATTGTTAATAGCAAATTCTTTTGCAAAGGTGGACAATGCAAGTCAATAAACAAAGTCAAATGGAGGAATTTTTGTGCAATAATAACTTTCCCCTGAAACGTGAGTCAGTTTAAGAACTTGTTTATTTTATTTACTTTATTTCGTGGAAAACGTCTGTTGGGCGGAATAAAATCCCGCTGTGAAAGCTGCTTGAAATTTCTTGTTCTGATTTGTAACTTGATGAATTTGTAGCTTGATGTAAATTTCAAGCAAGAAAAACCATCATGTCGTACCATATCCCAGGTAAGACAACTCGAAAATAGTATGAGATAACTCGAAATTTGATGATTAAGCTACTATCTGATGGCACTCCAATTCGCTCGGACACGAAACTATCAATGTGCTGACCAGTTGTTTTACGCAATTGCAACTACGACTAAGCACTTGCTTTCTAATCACGAAGCATGGGGAAGAAACAGGCAAATTATATCGTAAGTATTAAGCAGAATCTATTCCGTTTCTATCACAAATTGTTTTCCAACATATCCTTTGCCTTGCTTACAACCTTTTACTTGTAAGCTTTAGTAATAGTGGTGAGCGAAAGATCTGACGAGCGATGCCCGTACTGTAAATGCATCAGCTACAGTAGCTGAAATTAAAGTATTCGATTACGGCACCACCGTACTTGGTTTCAATGTATCTGTTGGTAAGTTATTGACCATAGCATTTAAAGAAATCAGTGAAATTGCACCTTTACAAGACCTGCAAATAGTTAATTTTGTAACTGGTTTTCACTTGATTTCAATGCATGTGGTTAGATAATCTGATTAGGGATAACGTACTGTATAAATTTCTGATGAAAGAACTTTTTAATACAATGCTATGCATTTTATCAAACTATTTTGGCTGGTGCTATGCAACCTCTCAATGAATTAATGGGAAAAAATATACCCAAGTTGCTGTTCATCATTTTTGCAGAAGACGTGGAGGGTATGCAATATTTTTTTCAGTTTTGTGTTCTATGCAGACACCTTACATTTCCTTGCCTGGAACACATTAGATAACATAGCTACAGCAGATCAATAATCGCCAACTAAGTTCGATAATTTTGAATACGGTGAAATAAAGCACAATTGTAAAAGATACAAATATGGGACAAATATGATGCTAATATTCTGAGGTTAATAATGCACTTCTGCAATCTAATTACATTCTTCCAACATCTTGCCAATTTTCTTGGCACAGCTACGAAAGATTTGAGAAATTTAATCACTGGCAAATCTTATGAAGATGAAAACGAAGGATGTTTGTGACAACTCAGCGACTATTTTTCCACCAATTGCTAGGTTGGAATGGAAAAGTGACCGAAATGAAATATTTCGCAATGTCGCTACTGACTGTAATGGGAGTTAATTTTGCATTTCCAACTGTTAGTTTTTTAGCGTATAGATGGGTACAAAATCGCGAATGATGGAATCAACTTTTTATTAAGTGATAAAATAAAAATTTGGGGGTTTCACAGATTAATTTCGGTTATTGTACCGCATTCTTAACCATTTGCTTGAGGGATGCAGCAAAATAAACATAATCTAAGGTAAAATAACCCAAGCACCATGTAATTTCATGAAGAAATCAGCCATGCATAACCGGCGTCGTATAAGTAAGCATTTAAACATGACAACGAGTCTGCAGAGGCGTTTTTATATATTACCGGCAGTGCTTTACTTTGTTTCTGAACATCATAAAAACGTGCAAATGGCTTCATTTCGAGGATAAGAAACTATCTTTCTCTTTCTCTTACTACAAGTTTCATTAATTTGCTATTACTAAAATTATGTACCCCGACTAAAAAAAATTGAGAAAAATCAAGTTCAAGCTCAAATATCAGGACGTCATAATAACATAAACATAAACTTTTTCATAAAATATTTTTGTTAAAGCCTCCTTCCTTGTGTGTTTAAGCCCAAAGTGAAAACTCCACTGCAACTGAAAGTTAGTCATTTATGAGAAAAAAGAAAGCCGCCTGAGTCAAAAGTTTTACGTCAGTATAGTCGGGGATTTATCGATTTGATCCCTTTAAAAAGGGACTTTAATTAGAAACAAATCTAAGTCGCTCAATTCCCAGTTATCGAGAAATCTGAAACGGAAGTGAAAAATATATCATTTGGGTGCTCGTGGACCCTTCCTTCCGACTAGACTAGTAATCATGAAGTGGTTAACGAGAAGATGTTAACTTGCTGCATATATTTTCGAGATTTCGAGTGTCTATTGAGCATTGTTCATCCAGATTGCTACATATTCGCAATGCCAGCGAAGCAAGTGTGAAAAGTTAAGGTGCAATCACACTAACTGAGACGGTGTCACGGTGAGACCTTTGAGACATTGTGCAGGTTTATCTTATTGTGACATGACTTTGCGCGGATGTGATGTCACAATAAGATAAACCAAAACAATGTCTCAATGGTCTCAACGTCTCAGTTAGTGCGTTCGCACCTTTAGTGCAAGAGCCTGGAGCTGCTGGTCGTAAATCACGTGACTGGTTTGCGTGGGAATCAAAAAATTATTCACCAAACCTTATTTTTTTAAGTTAAACATAGCGTGAATAATATTATATCAAAATTAATCTGATTCATAGCACCAGTAGTATAAATGGCGAGATACTGGCCCGAACAGCAGCCTGGTAACTTCAAGGCAACAACCATTTCTGTGTAAGCAAATTTCGTTTCATTTGAGTAATGCAAAATCCTTGTTGAAGATGATCTAATCGTGAGGTTTTCAGCCTCTGGGCCATGGCCCAGCAGTAAGCCACGGCACTGTTTTCAGTGGGCCACAGAGCTTGACTAGAAAGCAACATCAGCATTTCCCAACCATGTCATTGTGTTGAGTTTGTGCTTTTCACTAAAAATTGTTGGGTCACCGTCATATTTTATCACTTTAGAGGGCTATGTGCTAACAAGGTTAAAAAACCCTGATCTAATCTAACATGAAATCAGCGAAGCCACTACCACAGCCCCATGTGTTGCCCATTCCATGTGCATTCTCAGGCGCCACAGCCTAAAAATCGCCCCATATGGCCCATTTTGCAAGTGATTAAACGCTCGAGTAGCTCGAATGAATTACTCTTGCTAGTTAATTGCAAGAGTTACTGGCTTCGTGTGACCAGGTCTCTATTCAAATACAACAAGAATAATTTCGCTAATTCTAGGTTAAGTTTTATGTTGTTGAAATGAACAACTTTTTTTAAAATTCATAGTTAGAAAACATGATTGAACGCAAGAGATAACGTGTTCTCAAGTCTAAACTATCAACGTCATCTACAGGTTCCTGACGTGCTCTGCTGGTGCTTGGTACCACAACATTTTCTGGCTCCGGTGGAACTGTACAAAACATAGAAAACTATCACGTGCAACAGATTCCGCAGAATCTAACGACTCAAATAGCCGAGTGGTGTGAGCATTCGCCTATCGAGCTAAAGACTCGGGTTTGATTCCGAGTCAGGTCAAACCAAATTCACAGCTTCTCTGTTGGACGCTTAGCATTGAAGAAACAGTGTGGTGAACAAGGCATCAAGTTTATGTTTTGTGCCGTTGGGAAAGAAACCTAGCAGGATTTCCCCATTTTAGTGTGGTAGACAAGTGGTCGGCAACTCCTAAACAGAGGTAGGCACGGTACTTCTTTAAAGTACTGGCGGTACCAGTACACGGTACTTTGTTAAAAGTACCGGCGGTACCGGTACTCGGTACTTGAAAATTAAAAGTACCGCGGTACTTTTGTCGGTACTTTCCAAAAAAGTTCCAAAAAGGAATTAGCTGTACTGCCATATATTTTGTTGATTTTTAATTAAAACTGCAGAGCGTCATAATGATTAGTTACGGGTAGTATTTGGTACGGCACAATTCACGAATTACAAACTATATTTACCAACCATCAAAAATCTGTACAGAATAGGCTGAATAGCTAGTGGCAAGTGACACAAAAATCAGAAGAAATGCAACAAGATTTATGCAATTAAAAATTGAATTTTATGCAATTAAAAATTTAATAGTTTTTTAATTTTTTTATTTTATGATGAAAGAAATATCGATTCAACGCTTCTTACTTAAAATTACTGTTTCATTTTAGTTTCATGTATTTCATAGATTTTATACTTTGGTTATTTTGATGATTCTGAAGTTATCGTTACATTGTTTCTTTTCCCATACTTCGAAAAACTGTTGCATTAATATTTTAAAAAGAATTATTTACCAGTTTAATAACGTAGGAAATTATTGTTAAATTCCTTTCACGTATTAATTTTTTTGTTTGAAAGTATTTTTATTATGAAATAAATTATGTAAAAATTTAATTATTTCTAAAATTTTTGTTACTGTATTGAATTTTATACATTAATAATTATGCTTTCGTTATGATTTTACACAAAAATATTTAAAAATGTAATAGTTTTTGTTATGAAAGAAATATCGATTGAATACTTCTTACTTAAAATTATTGTTGCATTTTATTTTCACGTATTTTGATAGAATTTATACTTCGGTTATTTTGATAATTCTAAAGATATTGCTACATTATTTCGTTTCTCGTATTTTGAAAAACTTTTACACTAATATTTTTCAAAGAATTATTCACTGTTTCGACAACTAAGGAAATTAATGTTGCACTCTTTTCACGTATTAATTTTTTATTTGAAAGTATTTTTATTATGAAATAAATTATGTAAAAATTCAACTACAGTCAAACCTCGGTTTTCGAACGCTTCGCTTCTCGACCAAATCGGTTTTCGAACAATAAATTCGAATGCAGACTTCGAACATAAATTCGGATCACGACCAAACCAATAGGGATGTGCCTCAAGGAAAATTACTCGGACTCGCCGAGTAACGAGTATTCACGACATTACTCGGCCGAGTCCGAATATCTACGACGTCAAAATTTGAACTCAAAATTAGGTGAAGAGCAAAAAAAAAGAAGATATTCAAGTCCGTAGAAGTCCCAATTTCGACTCAAATTCGGTTAAAAAGCAAAAAAATAGGTCAAAGTGTCAATGGTTTAATACTCGGACTCGGCCGAGTAATAAGGCATCACTCGGCCTAGTGCTCGGACTCGACTCGGCACATTCCTACAAACCAAGCGAATGTAAACAGACTAATTGCCTGCTCCCATCGCTTTAACACGAGGTAAAGACCTCACACGACGACCATCACTTCGCACAGATGATTCATCGCAATAGATTTGCAACTTTTATGGAAGAGGATTTTCCTTCAAAAAAGTGATGACTGTAAAAGTGCTTTTGCTGCTGCACAGTAGGCTACAGTACTGTGTTTTTTTTACTGTTTCATTATTAACTTCTGCACTAGTACTGTACAGTATCTTAACCTTTAATATTTTCGACGTTTTAAAAATAAAAGATACGAAATGTTTACTTTACAGTATGTTTTTCTTACCATCTTAGCTGGGAAATCCATTATTAAAATAAAGCACAATCTATTTCTACCCATTTCTTATTTATGGTATACATTATAAAGTACAGTTTATGGTGTAAAATACTCTTTACAAAAGCTGTTTTCTAGACTTGGAACGGATTAAAATTAATTACATTAATTCTAATGGAAAAAATTCTTTCGGTTTTCGAACAAATCGCTTTTCGAACAGCCTTCTGGAACGGATTATGTTCGAAAACCGAGGTTTGACTGTATTTCTAAAATTTTTTGGTATTGTATTGAATTTCAGCTATTAAAAGCTACGCTTTTGTTATGATTTTAGGTAAAAAATATTGAGGGGTTGCTGAGTTGACTTGGTCACAAACAAAAAACAGATGCGGTTTCTGAGTTACTGTCAGCAGTTATGCTGTTGCGTACCACAAAAATTAAAATCATTTTATCTATTTAAATGTGGACAAAATTCGCATGGAAGATCTTGTCAAACAAAAATTTCGCAATGCCGATATTCGACTTTGAGGAAAGTTGGTGAATATTGCGCAATAGTGTGTAAGTTTGTTTATATTGATTCGGGAAGGTCATGGACTCTTTCGGTGAAATAATTTGTGATATCTGTCAAAAAAGTTTATGAAGAAGTGCAATATGAACCGACATGTGAAAACAATGCATGAAAAAATAGAAGATTTTACATGTACGAAATGCCAGAAAAACTTCAAGCAGATGCACCATTTAAAACGTCACCAGCAAAAGTGCGGAAAATGTAGAAGATTGGAACACAATTTGATTTCCTGACAGATTTTGCGAAGCACTCTTGCAAAAGAAAACAAGCTGAAAACGAAAAAATACCAACTAAAAAAGCAAGAAAGTCGTATCGAAAACCGAATTAACTAAGTTAAGTTTCAAATATGTTTTTGCTGTAAATTCACTACACTCGACGCACCACTAAAACCTCGTCCCACAGATTCCACAGCTTTCCGTCGTGCTCCGCTGCTGCTTGGTAGCTCAACATTTTCGGGCTCCGCTGGAACTGTGCAAATCATAAAAAACCATCAAGTGCTTGTTTTACCTATCCTATCACGAATTTACAGAAAAAAAGAAAAACTAAATGAATGGCAGAGCGCATACTGCATGAACTCTTATGCTGGGTAACAAAAAAACTATTGTGCGCGCACAGCCACAGACTTGCGCAAAGTACTTTCCAAATGTATTTTGATCACAAATACGAAATACAATGGCTCTACTTTCGGGCAATACCGGTAAATACAAAATACAAACAAATACTTTGACAATGTATTTAATTACATTTGAAAACACTTTTCAAAAAAATATCGCAAGCCTACACTTACAAAAACAACAAAACTTCGCTTGTTAGGTTTTGCGTAATATATAAAGTCATACATATTATTTGTAGTTTTAAGAATACCGTATTCTTCTACGCTTTGCTGCATTGTAAAGCGCCAGATTTCAATAAAGAGCTGCTGCGTGTTATCAATTAAGCTTAATAAAAATTGTCCAAATATGGAGTGTGCACCCCCAGCGGTAACAAATATATTCAAAGTACAAATACTTGTCACAAAAAACATTTAAAAAAATCAATTTTATATTCCAATACAATAGACTTTTTGCACTGTATCTTACTGCGCATGCGCGACAAAGCGATGTCTGCGCGAGTTGCCATAAAGCGATCAAGTTACTATAGAAATGAATGGCAAATAACAAGAAAAGCTTCGTTTTTTCGTATAACAACGGCAAAGTTTTTACATAAGTGAGTATAGTGCTCAGTAAATGTGTGATAGAACATAAATATCATCTTAAACCAAAAGTATTAGCTGCGTAAGGTATAATTGTGGTAAGTTTACTGTTTACCGTAACGGCTACGTAGGCATTTTGCAACTCTTAAACTGCGACATCATTCATGTAATTATAATAAATGAGTTTCAACTTACTTGCAGAACACACTATTTAAGCTTTATGATTTGTTTAGGTTCAGGACAAAACACAAACTTAATAATTAAACACTCTGCAATCTGCATTGTCAGTAATGTAATTTGTCGTCGTCGTCGTTTGGCGGGGCATCTCTTCCAAGACAGATGAAAGGACCAAGGCCGAAGGTTTATCCTTTTACCACCCTGGCCACCAAACTGCTTGGGTCAGATGCTGACTGTAAGGGACTTCAGCCAGCATCTTGTTTCGTCATCCAAAACCATTAGACCAAACATACCTCGGGGTGCTCGATGTATGGGACACTGTGAGATGATGTGATCTGCGGTTTGTTCACTGGCACCACACTCACAATTCGCTAGAGGAGCGAAACCCCATTTGTACATGGACGAACAAAAACGTCCAACACCAGAACGCACACGGTTAAGCTTGACCCAGGCTGCCCTGGGCAGACCCATACCCAAGGGTCTGGAGCTAGCCTTGGGAATGAAAGCGTGGAGTGACAATGCGTTGGCAGAGTACTCCATGTCCCATTTCGTGTTCGTCCACTCGGTTGCACGGACGTCCATCTCAGAAAGACTGTCTAGTAATTTCCGAGCAGCAGGTACAAATGAGCGTCTAGATTTCAATCTCTCCCTACATACGTCCTGTGACTCATGAAACTGGCCATGTGAAATGTGGTCAGGTCCAGGGAGCTGCGGTTGGCTAGGGAGAGTGTCGCTCCTTGGCGGCAAAGCTCAGCTGGCTGGATGCCTGAAAGAACCGGAAGGTAGACCGATGGAGTGGGACGCAGGCACCCAGTGACAATGCGCAAGGCGTCATTTATTACACTGTCGATAAGCCGTATGTGCACGCTGCGGCACCAGACTGGTGCGCAGTACTCGGCAGTCGAGTAGACCAGAGACAGGGCAGCTGTGCGTAATGTCTTAGCGCTAGCACCCCAACCTGTTCCGGCAAGTCGCCTCAACAGTGAGACGCGAACACTTAACTTCTTGCGCAATGCTTCCAGGTGAGGACGATATGTGAGCGATCTGTCCAGTTTGACCCCAAGATAAGTGGGAACTGGACAGAAAGGTAAGGTCTTACCGATGTTACAGACCTTAAGCTCACGCTTAGCCTCTCGATTGTGGAGGTGAAAGGCCGCCGTCACCGTTTTAGTGTGGCTAAGCTTCAATCGCCAGGTCTGGAGATATTCCGAGAGTGTAGTCATGTCCTGGCTTAGAGTCCTTTCCAACTCCTTCCATTCTCCAGATGTATGAAGCATCGCCAGGTCGTCGGCATAGGCAAACTTCTTGGAGGTTATGGAGGGGATATCATATGTATAGATGTTGAAAAGGAGGGGGGCCAGGACCGATCCCTGGGGGACGCCATTTCTCAGGCGTCGTAACCTGCTAGGCTTGCTGTCGCCAGTTGTAAGGGTGAAGCTTCTGTTGCGGATCAGCTCCATAATCATACGAACCATGTGCTTGTCCGTCAGAAGCCGCAACAGCTTGCAGGTGAGGCCACAGTGCCAGACAGTGTCATAGGCAGCTGTCAGGTCGATAAAGACGGCACTGGCCTTCTTTTTCGCTTCGAATGCATTCTCAATGCTTTGCGTGAGCAAAGTGACTTGATCCACGGTGGATCTTCCGCGTCGAAAACCCGCCTGTTCCCGTGGGAGCAGAGGGTCAATAAGAGGTTCGACGCGGGCGTAGATAAGTCGCTCGAGAATCTTGTAGGGAACACAGAGCAAGGAGATCGGACGATAGCTCTTTGGGTCCTCTACAGGTTTCGAAGGCTTTGGGACCGCTACTATTAGCGCTCTTCTCCAGATCTTAGGAATTTTGAGGTGGTGCAGGCAGGAAGATAGGAAGCCACGTAGCCAAGATTTTAAGCTGGCTCCAGCATGGATTATCAGCTCCGGACAAATGGAATCAGGTCCAGGAGCTTTGCCTGGTTTTAAATGTTGGAGGGCAGCAGCGAACTCCCGATGGGAGAAACTTCCGGAGACATTCGCAGGATGTAATGAATCAGCCTTCCAAAGGTCAGACACTTCCTGTAAAACGAGCGTCGAGATCACCTTCGTATTTCCCGTTTTTAACCAGCTGAGAAGCAATAGCATCAGCTGAAACGGGACATTGACGAGGGGATTGTCGTGACCTACCAGTCAAGTTGTTTATAGTATTCCATGCCAGCCGGCTGGAGTGCGAAAAGTCAATGTTGCGGACCGTCTCTGACCAGCGATTTCTCCGCTTCCCGTCGAGCCTTGTGAGTAGGGCTGTGGCAGCCCTATCCGAATCAGGGCCCCCAGGTGACTGCAGGAAATGCTGATAGAGGTCTTCACACTCCGCATCCCAGCAAGGTATGTGGTTTGATTGTCGACCACGAGGGATGCATTTCTTTGCCGCAGTGCTTATTACCTTGCAAAAGCACTGGTAAACCTGATCGATGTTTTGAGATTCAGGTGGCGGTATACTCTTGGCCAGCTTGTTGGTTAGGTTAGAATAGTGGTCCCAGTTGGCCTTGCGGAAGTTCCATCGCTTTACAGGCTTGCTCGGTTTTGGATGAGCAAGTTTGGGTGGACTTATAAGCGAGGGTCGGTGTTGTGACCTTGGGAACTTTCCTAAGATACGTCTGTCAGGTAAGCGACTGTCCAAATCGTCACTGGCAAATGCAAGATCTGGGTTGGTGTCTGTTTTCCAGCGGCCAGAGTGGAAACTGGCGGCCTCCTTGGGGCTATATAGCAGGGTGAAATTGTTGGCACTGGCCCAGCCAGCCAGGCATTCACCATCTGGATTGTTATTATTATAGCCCCAGTCAACATGGTGGCAGTTGAAGTCGCCAGCATAGAGGCAGGGATGGGGGAATGCTGGAAGATCAGATGCTTGCATCCGTGTTGGAGGGGGTTTGTAGACGTTGACTATTTTATAGTTATCAACATCCACGCACACCCACTCGATCTCCGATGTTGGTGGGGACTGGTCGATTAGGATCCACTTCAGACGCTCATGGACAAACGTAGCAAGACCATGCTTCCTGCTCAAGGAAAACCCAGCTAGATGGTAACTCGGAAGATCTAACCTTTCTACCGAGGTGCAATGGGTTTCCTGTAAGAGGATGACGAGTGCCTCACACTGTAACGCAAGATGATGCAACACGCTCATCTTGCTTGCAGTGAGGCCTTCGATGTTCAGTTGGAGAATGCTGGGCCTTTGGAACTTGTTGACGGTGCGCCGAAGATGCGCATCGCCCCGTCCTGAAAAGGACGTTTGCCGCTGCCCAGCTTGAACATCGTTAGGTGTCTCGCCGTTAAGGCAGATTCGGTTTCTGTCAGCCAGATTAAATAGCGTAGACAGAGTAACGCTCCGGGCTACGGGAAAGCATCTGCCATCCGGAGCAATTTGTAAACAATTTAAACCATAAAAATTTGTAAACAATTTAAACCATACAAAACATGAGAGCGACTTGTGAAATAGCGCTGTCTTCAGTAAAGGTTTTGCACGGGTTACTCAGCAAAGCAATCTTGAATGCAAAATCAAGAAAAATTTCAAGTCTGAATCTGAAAGAGCCAAGTTACGCGCTTCTTATGGTTAAGACAACCTAACGTAATTCCAGTTTACAAATACCAGAACCACCGGCGTCAAAAGCAATTTTCAAAAAAAATTTCTGACTTTTTTATAAAATATTAAAAAATGAATATCTTTTGTTTTACAAAACAAAATAGCTTTCATTTCATCAAAAAAGACAACGCAAAACAGCGATTTTACAATGATTTACCATATGCTAACTCGCTTTGATGGCAACTTTTTGCTAAACGACTTTGTTACGCTTGATTGAGCGTTAGTGTGAGAAGCGTCTGTTACAAAATACAGTATTTCATAATTCAAATGCGTATTTGAAATACAAATACAACCCAAATCTGCATAGTGACGTGGGTCATAGTAAAAAGCCCAGCTTTGAATTGATGTATCTTAATTATTAGAATTCATTTAGGCGGACCAGTGAGATAAGCAGAAATTTCGACCGGCGAAGAGTTGAAATATTAAGCCAGATTTCTACTTCAATGCTTTCACTTATGACGCGGTCGCGCAGTGCGCAAAGCAGAGATTTATACTTTTGTAAGCGAAGAGCGTTAGCTACATTAATAACTATCGCAGTATGTCGCCAATCGTAAGGTTACTGGTATAAGGAAATGTAAGTTTCGTAAAATAATGACAATTACAGTACTTCAGCAACGAGAATTAAGTGAAGAGTGTAATAGAAATTTCTGGCTTAGTCCATACTTTAGGTCACCACCACACTAAAACCTCGTTTCGCTGATTTTAAACTAATATTTGCTAGCTAAATCAGGAGAACGATGTTTAAGCTAATCGTTTTGAAGGGGACAAACATCGTAACGTTTTGGCGTAGTGAAGACATTTTTCTTCACTACCGGCACGCTTCCATACGCGCAGACAGTTAATGATTATTATTGAGACTTTGCGTCAGCCAACGCGCTCACTTCATTGCAATGCCGTTGCGTTTTTGCTAATCTCCTCCTACCACAGTATAACCGTCGTAGGGTGGAAGTGTTTTGATATCGTTAACCATGCAAACTACCAACTATAGAACTTTCTACAGTTAGATCATGAAATATAAAACCTAAAGTTTTTTATTATTTACAACATCAGCTGTTGTCCTTAGGAGCGAATCCAAAAATTTTTGGTGAGGGTAGATGCAGTTTTAAATAGATTGAATACAAACCAAATGCACAGACGTTCGACGTTTAGACCGTGATAAGGGTGTAAATAAGCTCTTTATAACAACTCAGATGGCCGAGTGGTATGGAACGTCTGTCTCTTGAGGTGTAAACTCGGGTTTGATTCCGATTCGGGTCAAACAAATGACTTTAAAATTGGTATTTACAGCTTCCCTGCTTGACGCTCGGCTTTAAAAGGACAATGCGGAGAACAAGCCAGCAAGTTTACTTGTTGTGTCGTTGAAAAAGGCACTTAGCGGGATTCCCCCATCTTGGTGTGGTAGACAGATGGCTGGCAACTCCTAAGCGAGTTCGTGTAGCGCATTGATCACTTTCTCGTGATAGGAGGATAAATATGCAAGTAACTAACTAACTTTATGCTTCATGTCAGGAGCGTATTCAGAGCGGGGAGACACCAAGTTTTGATTTTGACATTTTCTAAGAGCAGTTTTTCTCCGGCTGAGTTACTTTGAAGAAAATCAAGGAACAAAAAAATTTTATGGGGTCCGGGGACATGCTACCCAGAACTTTTTTCAAAAATTTACGTCCTGCAATGGTATTGGTATTCACAGCTTCCTGCTTGTCGCTCAGAATTAAAGGGACAGTTTGGAGAACGAACCGGCAAGTCCACGTGTTGTGACGTTGGGAAGGACATTTAGAATGATTCCCCCATTTTAGTGTGGTAGACAGGAGGCCGGCAGCTCCTAAGCAAGCTCGTCATAGCGCTTTGATCACTTTCTCATGATAGGAGGAAATGTAACTTAATAAACTAAGCATAAATGATGAATTGAATATGTATATGTTTTTCCTGTAAATTCACTGCTCTCTACGAACCTCCCTTGCCACTCATGGATTTCACAGCTTTTTGGTGTGCTCCGCTGGTGCTTGATACCTCAACATTTTCAGGCTCCGGTCGAACTGTACAAACCATAGAAAATTATCAGATGCCATAGATTCCACGCCTTTGGGATAGCTTAAATTTTTCCCGTGGTAAAAGCGTCCGCATCTAGAGTTGTAGACTCGGGTTTGATTCCGAGTCAATGACTGTAACACAGACTGCAAAGTTGGTATGAATGGCTGTAAAGATTGGTATTCACAGCTTTCTGCTTGACGCTCAGCATTAAAGAGGCAGTTTGGAAAACGAGTGGGCAAGTTTACTTGTTGTGCTTTTGAGAAAGACACGTAGCAGGAATATGCAACTAAATATAATTACGTAATATGTTTACTCTGTGAATCCACTACAATCGACGCACCTCTCTTGCTACCCATAAATTCCTCAACTTCCTGACGTGCTCCGCTGGCGCTTGGTACAACCAAGATACCAGAAGCTTGTTGATGTTGACCTAAATATAGCGAAAAATGTGTGGTTAATTGCTGTGCCACAACTTTGCATTTCTGATCATACTTCCGCTCTCTTCATGAGATCCAGATCTTTCACGTTTCCGACAAATACATGAAGTGGTAGAATCCATTATTGTGTAATGGGCAGATAGTTATTTAACAAATATGACGTGCTAAAATACTGCAAAGAAGATTATGAACAGTCATTAAAATTAATTATCTAACAGCTCTACAGTCTGTTTCATGCTTACAAGGCATTCATTAAGAGCAAGGTCTTGTAGAATTAAGGTAAATATTATAAGTATATTAGTTATATATGCAAAGAAAATTAGGTATATAAGTTATACACTAGATAGATAATTGCTTGAATCACTAGCGTAGCCAGGGTTTTGCAATGGGGGGAGGGGGGTGAGAATGACGTCACATTTGACCATACGTTGTATACAGGATCCAGAAAGTTTAGGTGGGGTAGATGTAATTTTGAATCAGTTTAAATGTTAACGAAATGCAAAGACGTTTAGACTCGGAAACGGGGGTAAATAAGCTATTTGAAAATGTTTCATGTCAGGGGCGTATTCACAAATTTTTTCAGGGAGGATTAACAATTTTTTTGTCACATTTCAAGCGTAGTTTTTTTCGACAGTTTTAATTCAAGCAACTTAAGTAACAAAAACGACTCTATGGGGATCCGGAGGCATGCTCCCCCGGAAAAATTTTGAAAATTTGCATACTGCAATGGCCATTTTAGTGCTTTTTGAACAATTTTTACGGAAAGTTTGTCATATTTTTGGCCCCTAATTTGAGTGCTTCAACACATACGATGCATTTTGTTCGCACAGTTTCGATTATGTGTGCTTAAGGCGAAGGCATATTGTTATGAAGAGGTTCAAAATTATGGAAAAATTTTATTCATTCAAAACATTGATGAAAATGGCTGGTGGGAGAATGCATACGCAGCATTCCCCACATCCCTTCCTGGATCCGTTCCTGGTTGTATTATAACAAAAGATGTTTTAAACCAGAAATAGCAAAGGCAGTTAAGGCGCGATTGTTGTAACAAAGTCAAAGGAATGCTTTCTGGTGCAACTGATAAAACGATATTCAAATGTTAGCGATTTAGTTCTTTTTTGAGCTACAGTTCGTACATCATTTTTGCTTGAAATCGTTTAGTCGTTTTTCCACGGAAGGTCTGAGGGGCCAAGGGCAGTTGCATGTACAGGAGCGGCACTGCCCTACTAATAAAATTGCGTCATCGCTTCGTTAAGCATAACGGTAAGGAACAAAATTCGGGAAACAACGCTACGGAATCCTTATTATTATGACAATTACAAAACGAGATTATCAGTGACAAAGTATCGAACACTTCGAAACAAATATCAGACAAAGAAGTAAATATGACATCATATGAGGCTCAATGGATGGTTCAACCCCCCCGTGGCTACGCCAGTGGCTTGAATGAATTATTTTGATTGTTAGTTTGTATTTGTTTATTCAGCCCAGCCTACATCTATGACCGATGGACTCGGTGAGGGAATAAATTTTGTCAAGCTTCGTAAAGTTTGACACATGATTTGTGACTTTGTAGTATTGATAAAGTGAGGAAAGAGGAAGGTGGCAAGTTGAGACGCAAAATCAATCAGGCACTTAAGCATGTTATAAATGATGTGAGTCAAGCTGTGAGTCATGGTAAATGTTGTACAACCATAGTCCCTAAATAACTAGTCTGGAAACTCGTGTAGAAAAGGTCTTGTTTTTACCGATCTTGTGGTAGTTGCCTAGCCACTAGATAGGGTCCCGAGAAAAGTGGCGGAATGGGCACTAAGAAAGATAGGATTGGCAGAGGTGTTGGTGCAAGCAGCGATGAGCTTACATGAGGGTTTAAGGACGAATGTCAGAGGTGAATCAGGGTTGTTGGAGGAATTTAGAGTGAGTGTTGGTGTGCATCAAGGGCGGATTAACAGTATGTGGGGCCCTGGGATAATTTAATAATGGGACCTTCTTTCCAAGTTCAGCGAAAGCTTATAGGTTATTAAATGAAAAGAACAATAAACCGAAAGAACAGCCTCAAAAAACAAAACAATACCAATATTGATCAGTAGCGTAAAAAGACCAAGTACGGACTTCTTGTGCTTTGTTCAGCACGCTTAATTACTGCTTTTGAGTCCTGCTGAGTAAGATCAAATACATTATTCTTTGTTAAAAACAATTGGTGCATTTTCATTACATCGATTCACCCAATCGGTTTAATGGGTTTATATTTTCCTTTGTTTAATTTTACAATCGTTTTTACGCGTACGGTACTTATACATTGAACGAACCAAAAAAAATTGAATAATTTTAAAATCGTTCTTGGTCTGGAGCGCCGTTTTTATGGCGACCATAATGAATCGAAAGGTCGCGGTTCAACTCCTACCCTCGACAGTCGACATGTTGTGTTCTTGGATAAGGTACTTCACGATATTTGTCGCTGCTTGGTGGCTTGAACAAGCAGCAAATTCAACAAAAGACAAGAAGAGAAACCTCAGAAAAGTTCACTCCCAAGCGAGTGAGGATATCTAATCTGACATATAGCGATACAACTCGCTTTCTCGTGAATGGAGAATAAAAATGGAAAATCAATTCAAAAAAATGTTTCGACTATAACCAAAGTCTCGTCAGCCTAGCTACGCACAGCCAATCCAGACTAAACTCATTCCAGACTGTAAAGACTCTGTTTTTGCATTGCTTTACCTGGATATCTCGACTTCATCTCTTTTCTAGGTTGTGCCCTATTTTTGGCAGGCAACTGGCCCCAAACAACGATACCCAATGAAAGAACCTATAACCACTAACCCACAACTATAGGTGCTTTCATTGGGTATCGTTGTTTGGGGCCAGTCGCCTGCTAAAAATAGGGCACAACCTAGAAAAGAGATGAAGTCGAGATATCCAGATAAAGCAATGCAAAAACAGAGTCTTTACAGTCTGGAATGAGTTTAGCCTGGATTGGCTGTGCGTAGCAAGGCTGACGAGACTTTGGTTATAGTCGAAACATTAATTTGTCCCTTGCAAATTTCTCATCTAATTCAAAAAAAGTTTTTATTTCTAATAGTCGTTTATAATAAACAAAGATTTGGTAAATCGATTCAATGAAAATGCGGAAGTCTAGATGGCTTTATCTTTCACTCAAAACAATGAAGAAATAAAGCGACTGATCAACTGAAAACAGCCATACTCATTACTGATATTATTAATGTACAGGCAGAGCTGGGCACTAGCGTCGCTACCCGTTATGCTAGTAATTCGCTAGCGTCAGTGCGGCTGTTTTCTCCTATCACTAGCGTGAAGCTAGCGCCGTCGCTGTTTTTATCCTGTTTTGAAATATAGCTTTGTCTTATTTATAAAAACCAAACTACTATGCTACTGCTCTCTGCAATAGATTTTATTCTTTCACATTAAAGCTGGAACTACCACTTATCCTAGAGCAGGGGTGGGCAAGCTTTTCACGCGAAGGGCCAGATTTGGAAAAACTGTTGAAGCCGCGGGCCGCACGCTGATCGGAAAACAAGGAGAAGACTTTTTTTTAGACATCACGGTCCTCATACAAATGTGATCTCCAACATGAAAGGTTTTTACCTCGTTTTTTATTCTAATTTGCACCGTTGAGGCTTATTTTGTTGATAATCAGTGCTATACACGATCTCAGGAAAAAAAGGTCTTCCGCTCAATTCACGGTGGGAGTTTAAGTTTGTGTAAGTGCCGGCGGGCCAAAATAAAAGGACCGGCGGGCCGAATTTGGTGCACGGGCCTTAGTTTGCCCATGTCTGTTCTAGAGTGTAAAGTTATGAAGCCTAGTTGTTGTAGCTAGCTTACCGTTGTACGATTGTGCAATAATTCTTAACGTTAGATTCTTTAATGACATTAAACATTTTCTGCTAGTATAACCTCAACTGTAGTTTGGCACTCTTGCTGGCAAGAGGCAAATAAGTGCCATCGTTTGTTCATTACTACCTGAATTACAGTAACATTTATCTTATTCTTATTGTGATGTTTGAATCGGCAAAACGCGGATAATTTTTCTTTGAAAAAAATTGCTGTCCGCGATCTACAAAGCAAAAATGTTAGCTGATAACAGTTGCGACTCTTACTTTGAGAATATTTTTGTATATAAATATTAATATTGAGTTAACTAACAACATATTCCATTTACCCCCAAGGCCCCAACCCCTCAGCGCCAAAATTTTTAAAATTTCGATAGATTCTGCTAGTGAAGACCTTTTTTAAAAATCGAAAATATTTTTGTCCAAAAAAACTTTTCGAAAAATGTAAGTTTGTGGGGCCCCTAAATGTTGTGGGGTCCCGGGCTTCAGCCCGCTCCGCCCCCCTTAATCCGCCACTGGTGTGCATCAAGGGTCTGTGCTGTCACCACTAATATTTGCTATTGTGATTGATGTTGTGACGAAAGATGCAAGAGAAAAATCATAAATATTGAATGAAATTTTGTACGCTAATGAGCGAAAATATGGAGGATTTAAGGGCGAGGTTCAAAAAGTGGAAAAATGCGTAGGAAGGGATTAAAAGTAAATATTAAAAAGACTAAGATGATGGTGAGCGGTACAGAAAGTGCAATTGCACTCAGCAAAATCGAGCTTCGTGGAATATGCGGAAAAAGGGTTGTGTCGAACGCAGTGTGTTGCACTCTGTGTGATAAATGAATGCATAGGAGATGCACCAAAATGAAGAAGGTAACCTGCAGTTTTGCCTGCCATTTTATTTAAAGAAGGTGCGAAGATGTTGGAGAAAACAAGAAAGAACCAGTGGCGGTATTACGCAATGAAAAAGCTTTCTAAAGTTTGTGATCATTGATCTTTTATCACGAAACAAAATCTTTTTGTCAGCATAAACAGCTCTTACCTGTGATATGTTTTGTCGTTATTTATAAATTAGTATAAAAGATATATCTCAAAAACTAGATCCATTTCAGCAAAAATAAGATCATTTTTGGAATCAGCGCATCTGGTATACCCTAAAACCGTTGAAATATTAATGGCCAAAAGAAAAAAATATTTTTTTGTAGGGCTGTGTTATGATTGTACGTAAAGTAAGCATTCTTTCGCTCTGTGGTTTAGACTCGTTCACTTATCAGCTGTGTCTGGAAAATTTACGTTATGTTCAATGTGTTACTCGCAATAGGATGGAAATAGTGTTAACCGCCATTGATTTTTCAGTTCATTTGTTATTTGTGTTTTGTCTCAGATGGCCGATACAACGAGTGTCTCTGTACACTCGGATTTGATTCCAAATGCAGACAAATCAGTGGCTTCATTATAGGTTATCACAGCTTCCCTGCTTGATGCTCAGCGATAAATGGACAGTGTGGAGAACAAGCTGGCAAGTTCACTTGTGTCGTTGGAAAAAGTTAAAAACGGGTTGCTACAACCTCTGTCAAAGCTGATGTTAACAAACTAAGAAAGAACATTAAATTCTAAAAGTCCAGCTAAAATGTTACACAAATCAATCATTTTACATTATGAGAAATTTTCAGTTCGTTGCGTAAATGAAAAAAACTAAATTTTTGGTGTGGCCCAGCTAGATTTCTAAGGTGTTTATATGGCCCACGGATTAGAAATGTTGCACAACCCTGCCCTACGGCATTCGCTCCCGCTCCCAGCGCTAGGGGAGATTACTGCCACAAGTATTAACAGCAGCCATTCACAGTACCCATGTGATTCTTATTTGTTTCTTCTTGCAAGTGGTCGAATCACTGAGTGAAAACGAAAAGTTAAAAGATGAAAATGTACTTCAACAAACTCAGGCGCTTACGATATATGACATAGACTGAAAGTTAACGATTTCCGTTATTTTAATACGCAAAAGAAAAATGATTGATCTACAAGAACGTTGCCCTGGATCTTGCTACGCAAAATAGTCCAGGTATTAAATCAAAACCTTTGATGTGCAAAAAAAATTTACGCGTAAAAATGGTTTGAACAATACAGTAATAAAAAAAAAAAAATGCCATCAGTGATTCTGCACAATTGTGACGTCATAACATATGCAAAAGCAGAAAATAAACAAGTTAATGAGAAAATGCAAGGGACAAATTAGTGTTTCGACTATAACAAAAGTCTCGTCAGCCTTGCTATGCACAGCCAATCCAGGCTAAACTCATTCCAGACTGTAAAGACTCTGTTTTTGCATTGCTTTACCTGGATATCTCGACTTCATCTCTTTTCTAGGTTGTGCCCTATTTTTAGCAGGCGACTGGCCCCAAACAACGATACCCAATGAAAGAGCCTATAACTACTAACCCACAACTAAGATACCGGTAGCCTAACTAGCTCATATCACTAGAAGCCCCCATGGCAACCCAATCATTTGCAGCTGCAGACGCGTTTCGACCTTATTATGGTCTCATCAGTGCAGCATAGCAACCTCCCACCTTCTTGAAAAAAAAAAAAATTTTAACCTTCAAAACAACTACACACCCCCCAACTCTAAGCCTCTACTCGTTCTGCTCAAGGTAGAACATTTGAAATAAAACCTTCAAGGAATTAGTTCGTGCTGGATTATGATGTCACAGATTCCTTGTAAACAATCGAAAAGAATAGAAATGACCGGTTGGTTCAAACATTATTTTCCCGGTAATCTGAGAAGGAGCTTTTTGTTTACGGTTTGTAACTATACCAGTTACCAAAACCAGCAAAAAACCTCTCTGCCCAACCCGTTCGCCCGTGAAAAAGTTCTTTTCTTTTCGATTGTTTACAAGGAGTCTATTCTTTTCTTTTCGATTACAAGGATTCTATTCTTTTCCTTTCGATTTCTTTTCTTTTCGGTTCTTTCTTTTTCTATTCTTTTCTTTTCTATTTTTTTCATAGGGCTTTGTTGTTGGCTGACCTTGCAGGTACCTATCGGAGAAGTGTAGGATAGAAAAAGTCTATTTGACTTACATATCTTTCTTTGTATCATCTTGCTGGATCCTGTAACTGTTCATGTAGTTCGATAAACGTACCGGGATATTGATGTTTAAACACCGATAAGCGCTGACGTTCACTGTGTTTTCTGGAATGCATGCGCAGACACAGTGCCTGCCTTGTCCCCCGCTTTTTCACGGGCGAACGGGTTGGGCAGAGAGGTTTTTTGCTGGTTTTGGTAACTGGTATAGTTACAAACCGTAAACAAAAAAGTCCTTCTCAGATTACCGGGAAAATAATGTTTAAACCAACCGGTTATTTCTATTCTTTTCGATTGTTTACAAGGAATCTGTGACATCATAATCCAGCACGAACTAATTCCTTGAAGGTTTTATTTCAAATGTTCTACCTTGAGCAGAACGAGTAGAGGCTTAGAGTTGGGGGGGGGGTAGTTGTTTTGAAGGTTAGAATTTTTTTTTTTTTCAAGAAGGTGGGAGGTTGCTATGCTGCACTGATGAGACCATAATAAGGTCGAAACGCGTCTGCAGCTGCAAATGATTGGGTTGCCATGGGGGCTTCTAGTGATGTGAGCTAGTTAGGCTACCGGTAACTTAGTTGTGGGTTAATCTTTCATTGGCAGAGCTGGGCACAGCGGCGCTACTCAGCAGCGCCGCTACTTTTTCGCTAGCGGTAGCGGCAGCGCCCCTGTGTTTTTTTTGGCCACCAGCGACAAGCGGCACCGCCGCTGTTATTTTAGCCGAATAGCGGCAGCGCTTCAGCGCCCCATTTAATGCAAATAGTCTCCCGCTGGCGCTGATTAAACTCTTTCGAAGACAGCAACTAAAAGTTTTGTTTCTCACAATCTCACTTTAACTTTTTAAACTGAGATTGTGAAAACAAACTTTGTGTAAAAGCTTCAGTCTCTGAGAATTGGCTTCTCAGCGGGAGATACGTGAGGTAGGAAGAAAATTCCAGCTGAAGGATGGGAGAGAGAAGTGCTTCATAGTTTTCTTCGAAGTCTCAAATTTACTTTGTTATTTGCTTATAAGGAATGATGTAAAGCAGTCTGGAGAATGTGGAGAAGAGAATGCCGCGCCCGCGATCTTATTTGATGTTTATCTTTGTTAGAGGCGCTAATTGCAGCTGTCTCCTTTTTTGCTTTGATGTCAGGCGATGCTTTAAATTTTTCGTTGGGGGCCTTTACATGTGGATTAAGCTTGAGGTGTAGCATGGCAGTACGATAAGCTTTTGTCATGGGAGTCAATCAGGCCAGACTCAGGGTGATTGTTTTCAGTCCTAGATTTTCGCGATTGTAGCAGGAATTAAGCGGAGGTTTAAACCTTTGCTGCACAACTCCAAAATCCAAGTAGCTTCCGCTTTACATCGTTTATTTAAACTTACTTGGCTCCCCTTTCTGGTTCATGCTGGAATTGGCAATGAGGGCATTGAATTGGTGCAAAACAAAAAAAATGGTGCATTTAGTCGTAGGCACACGCAAGGGGGGGGGGCACGGTGCCATGTCCCCCACTTTGGCCCTGTAATAAGGTGCTAAAATCTAACTTTCGGTCTATAATTTCTCAAACGAATAACGGTTAAAGCCTCTTTTCACCTATTGTAGCCAAGCTTCTGCTTTTAGACATAAAGTGGGAAAATATTTTTGCATTGTCCCTCATAATTGCACTCATTGCATGCCCTTTTTCGATAAAATTGTGCTAAAATGAGTGTTTTTTTTGTGAAAACCATAAAATTTTGTTGGCAGCTGGGGGTTTCACCCCAAAACCCCCGGTTGTGGCTCTCCCCCCTTTGCCAAATCCTGGGTGAGCCACTGCTTTGGTACAATCGCGGATGTGCGAAGTCCATTCATGTGACATCACGGATAATTAAGAGCAGTCCAACTAAGCATGTTGGAGACTACTTTTTTCAAGAGCTTAGACCTACATGTAATGTCGAACCCCAAAGTCAGGCTTCAGAGAGACATGCGATGGAAGAGTTTTTGAATTAAGCTGCATTCCATCGTGAACGACTTTCGCCGGAACTTTTTAAAAACAAAATATTGAGGGACTTGTTCCATGTCCATTCACTTAAATACCGCGATTCTTTCAAGCGCGACGATTGAACGACTTTTTTCCGTAGGAAAAGACGTGCTCAAGCCTAAGCGCAGTGGTTTAACGGACCAGCATTTCGAAATGCTTGTATTTTCAAAAGGAGCATGCAACCGATCAGTGGTGCTTTAATTTTTTAACGCTGGTAGCAACCTGCGTTTATTTTTTAACTTGTTTCTATTGTATTTTCAATGGTTAATTTTCAACGTGTTCTGATTATTTCTTTTCAACTTGTTTTTTGTTATTCACTAAAAAGCTGACCATCGGTTTCTATTTACATTCAATCAGATTTCAAAATTAACTTCTCCCCAAAGAGCCCTGTATCTTATTGGATGAAATGGAAGCTGATTGTTGACTTTTTGTCACTTCGTTTTGATTTTCATTACTCGCATTGCTATGCTACTTTCGTCAACAAAGTTGAAATTTCACCAGTAGGCCTACGATATTAAAAATGCCTTTGTGCTTTTGACTTTTTTCCTTCAAAACAGCGGCAGCGCCCGCAGTTTTGCACTCACTAGCGGCAGCGGTAGCGGCGCTGCTTTTGTAAACAAGCAGCGGTAAGCGGCAGCGCCGCTGCTTTTTCGGTCAAAAAGCGGTAGCGGCAGCGGCGCTGCTTTTCAAGTAGCGGTTGCCCACCTCTGTTCATTGGGTATCGTTGTTTGGGGCCAGTCGCCTGCCAAAAATAAAGCACAACCTAGAAAAGAGATGAAGTCGAGATGTCCAGGTAAAGCAATACAAAAAAAGAGTCTTTACAGTCTGGAATGAGTTTAACCTGGATTGACTGTGCGTAGCAAGGCTGACGAGACTTTTGTTATAGTATCCTTTTACTCATAAAAAACAGATTTTGTTGGAAAACCGCTGATCATAGAATATTTAAAAATGACGATATCATCTTTCTCTGGAATGTATTGCTGTCTATGGATGCAGTGAAGGGATTCAATTGAGCTAATCTACTCATTAAGCTTGCACTACTTTTTATTTTAAATTCCCACCATAACGTTTCAAGCAGTAAAAACACTTTCGAGGGCAAAAAAATTTCGCGCTATCGCCTAGGTCTTACTTTAAAGGCAGGGCTTGTATCAAGATTAAGTTTTAAATTCAGGCTAGGTCACATTTTTGGGAAAACACGGTAACACAGCACTCACATTACAGCTGTTAGAGACGGGTCCTATTCTAAACACCGCAAAGGACTTTAAATTGATATCGCGAAGTATACGACAAAGGACTTCTTAACTCCAACCCTAATCTAACCATAGCCCTAACCTAACCCAAACTTGAAGTCCTTTGTCGTTTTTTGTTATGGTATGATTCCAAGTCCTTTGTCTTTCTTCGCGGTGTTTGGTATATCAATTTGAAGTTCTTTGTCGTCCTTTGCGGTGTTAAGTAGGACCGGTTAGAGACGTTTCAGGTGTAAGCTGATCCTCTCTATTAATTCCAAACTTCCTCCGAGAAGCTACCAGCCATCACAACTAAAATGAAAAACAAGAACGATCAATATCAAAACGCAATTCAATAGTTTTTAGCTTTGAAATAAGCCGAGTCCTGCACTAATTCAAACTGATATTTGACTAAAAAACAAAACCTTACGCACAAGAACATCGCAAAATCTTGATCTTTGTTTAAATTTTGCTGCTATTTCCGCTGCTGCATGTAACGCTTCAGTCCAAAGCTAAACATAGCACCGGTGCTACGAAAACCGATCAATTAAATCATGGATGCACAACATAGGCCACGCGTGACCAATCAACTTCTAACGTGGCGCACGATCAGCTCGATACAAAGTAATTCTTGTATCTAAAATATCGTTATCAGGCTTATATCGAAATAAACTCAAATCACGAAGAATAGTGTCCGTAAATACTTCTTTGTTATTTTGTGTTGTAATTTTGAAGTTTGATGTTATTTGTGTGTATTAAATGGAAGTTCGTATACAATACCAACAATTATTGGAAAGTGGCGTGGCACGCGATGAGAATTATTCGAATGCTTTGGCACGTATTCTTATTTGAGTAGTGCACCCCTGAATTAAACCATAAAACTTTAGAAATGATAAATTCAAATAACATATATCTAAAAAATTAAAAGCAGTAAGTTTGGTGCTGTGAAAAATATTACAGCGCAATACTTATCGATTCGATGCCTTTTTGTCGATATTTCAATAAATATTAATTGATATTAGAACTGCAGAAACCTGGGGCGGGATCACGACTTTTTTCTCGCTCGTTACAGCTTCTCGGTATGTGCAAGGACAAACAGCGAGGGAATTACGAGCGAGGGTGTTTTGATATCATGAGTATTTCTCTTAATCGCCTCTTAAGGTTAGACGCAAAAGTACGAGTTTGCGTCAAAAAGTTGAGAAAAAAGCAATATGCGTCGTGGATTCTTCTGTACTTTGGACACGCTGCACGTGGACACGGAAAGAAAAACATAATCTTTGAGTTTCTTTGTTTTGATTTGGACTTGGTTTTGGTACCGTTAAGGAAACAAAAGATGGAAAAATTAAAAGCAGTTAAAAAAAGAGCTCCTAAATGGTCGGAAGCTGAGATAAATGCCCTAGTAAATGCTGTTGAATCGCAACGAAGGCAAATACTAGGGTCTTTTTCTTCAGACTTTTTCTTTGCAGTATAAATGAATCGTGGCACGATCCAGGATATTTGCACACTACATCCGTGAACACCATATTCGCATCACTTATTGCCTGCACGTAAAAACGTACAAATGTAAGAAAAAGTTAGGCCTTAACTAAATATAGAAGGTACGGTATAGTGACTATTTCACCAAAAATTTAAATGGAAGATTAGGCCGACAATGGATTATTTGGCGGAATAACGGCTCTGTAATTCAAAAATTTAGGATCGTTTTTTTAGGCTCGGAGTTTTTTGAGTTGGAATATCGTTTAAAACCGGAATTATTATAGGTTAAATTACATCGTATCAATACGTCTATAGTCTCACCTGACCGTTGAGGGAATGCAAACCTTTTCTGTTTACAAAAAGATGTTCATCTTTAGCCGGAGCAATTATGGGAATATGAGTCCCATCAATCGCTCCAATAACACTTCGAAATCTCCCGAGCAAGTAGAATTGGAGCTTAATTTCCTCAGCATAAACACTGTCCGGCATGTAAATCAATTCTTTCTTTTTGGAAAGCAAGCTATCCATAAATCGAGAGAGCGTGCAACTGACAGTAGATTGTGCCACGTTTATATTATCTTTGGCTGAACTTTGAAAACTGCCTGAAGCTAGCAACTTCAATGATATCAAAACCTGTTGCTGCACCGTCAAAACTCTTGAGCTACATAGCGTTGGTTTTAAATCCTCTCTTAACAGATCACAAAGTTCCATAATAGCAGCTTTATTCAGTCGGTATTCATAAATAAGCTCGTTTCCAGGCCTCTGCAATGGATTTTCTTGTCTACATTGTTTTTGTTTTTTACGGACACTTCGCAGAGCTAAAAACGCAGCCATTTTCAGACTCGGTTTGCAATAAAAAGCTGCTGTACGAGTGCTCTGACTTCCTCTTGGCTTTCCGAGAGAAAAACACAAGTTTTACGAGCGAGAAAAATCTCGTGATCGCTCTCAGTTACCACACCGAGATTATACGTCATGTGCGAGCGAGAATGCTTAACGAGATGAGCTCGTGATCACTGATCTCCCCCCTGTTTACTAACATAAGATCTACCATTTACGTAGTCTACGGCATTTGGGCGCGACTGCGTCACTTTTATAGTGAGCGCATTTTTCAGAAACTTTTTAATTGCGTGAAAACATTTTTTTATAGAATGTGTTTTTGAATTGATGCAGATTATTTTCAGTTTGCAGCGATCTATTCGCATGTTTTAGTTTACGTAAATTACTTTAAGCGAATAAAGCAAGAGATGAATTTTTTTGGAAGCGTTATAAAACAGCCCAAACAGAGTGAAGGTGAAGTTAGCGATAAAGAAGACCCATTTTCATTAACTGTCGCAATCGACGCATCTGATGACAGGAGCAGCGTATTAATTTCTAAACCTCTAAAAAGTACTGCAGCGCAATCGCTTTCACAGATTGAGAAAACCATTGTTTTCGAAAAGCCGGGGTTTGCAAGTGTTAAATTTTGGCTCTAAAATAAAACTCCAAAAAACAAATATTGAAGACCTAAAAATTTCAAAAAAACACTTATCGTTGCAATGTTGTCCAGCGATAAAGATGCGTGAGAATAAGACGACTGCAAAAAGCTTGTAAAAATGATTAAAATATTGCAACATTCTAAAAGAATTTGGATACTTCTTTGAACAAAAAAACTTGATTTTAAAGAGGTACTTAGTCACTCTCGAAAGCGAAAGATAAAAATTTTTGTGTGCAAATAACAGCTGACACACGATTTTTTTCTTTCAAACATAATTTTATTTTCAAATTCTTTGTTTTACTAGCCTATATTGCATCAACGTCAACGTTTTACTTTTAAATCTAGAACTCTTACCTTTTTGAACTACAGAAGCCTACAATAATAATTGATCATGAAAATGAGTCTTTTTTATCGCTACCTTGACCTTGACTTCGTTTTAGCTTTTTTATGACGTTTCCGCAAACATGCATCTCTTGCTTCATTCGCTAATTTACTTGAATTAAAACATGCGAATAGCGCTGCAAATTGAAAACAATTTTTTTCGTTTTACGGTCGCTAAAAACGACGCGTTCGCGCCCAAATGTCTGCGCCTAAATTTCTCGGGCCCAAATGTCGGGTTTCGCCATTCAAGCACTACTGTACCCTGTAACATAGCGTTGAGTATAGCGGATACATTTCAATTGCATGGTGTCATGTAGCCCACAAGCTCGCTCATTAACATTGAAATGTTATTTCCTTTGCAGTATTTATGGCATAGATCTTAAGCAAAAACTAGTCTATCAGTAACATGGCCTGGCGATGATTTTATCGAGGTTCTGTAAGATGGGCAAAACTCACGGATATTATACAGTCAAATTTCGTTACTATGCCACGCGTCGGCACCAAGCCAAAGGGGCGTAGTATCGAGAGTGGCATAGTATCGAAAATGGCATAGTATCAAAAGTGGCATACGTAACAAGAGTGGCATAGTAACGAGAGTGTGCAAAATGGCTGCCGTATACTGTACTTAAAGTGCTGTGCTGCATTAATAAAACAATAAACGCTGCGAACGAAACGATAAACGGCCACAGCAAACGTACATGTCATTTATTCTCTCAAATTTGCTCCGCCTAAAACTTTGAACAATCGTTAGCTGGCGCATGTTCTTTCGGGACCTTAGTTCAGGGGTCCGCAAATAGTGGATCGCAAAAATTTTAAACGTAAGTCTACATAATTATTTTGACGTGATGACATTTTTTGCTTCAGTTTTTTTCAGCTGTTTTTTTTTGAACTTTTTGGTTTCGAAACTGTTTGACTTTACGGTGTAATAATTGTAATCTCGCGCTTTGATTCATTTGAGGTATATGTTTCAAAAATTGATTACTCACATAACAAGTGTCATTTGTTACGAATAATCAGGTAATAATCTGGCGCTGCATGTAGAATTTCAACGTTTTAATTGCAAGTCACTGTTAGGGAGTCTATTGACATCTGCGGGAGGACATAAGCGCGTTGCGGCTTTTAGATTAGTAGCTTGATGAAGCAGGAACAAATAAGTCAGCGAAACAGAAAAATGCTTGCCCACATTAAGGTTAGCTGAATAGCTTGGCTGTTAGGCAGTTCAATTTCGTAAATTTAGTTGCAAAAAAAGAAGCTAAAAATACTACAAGTTCTTTGAGCAGAATCATTAACGATGAGATAGCAATTAACTTTTTTTTTGTTTCATATTTAGAGCGCATTGACTGCAACATAGAAAGCACAACATCAAAAAGTATTGATACGGTGGTAACTTGCATACTGTGTAAAGACAAGCCTTCCATCAAATTTAAAAATATTTGGTGTTTGTAACATTTCGTCGATCTCGGACTTGTGGTCGCTTGACTCAAAGACCTTTATGTCCCTTCGTGACCTTTCTATATACATCTGTAAGTCTACTCCTTGTGCCGTAATTTATTTAACGCTGCTGTTATTGTTTGTGATTGCTTAACATCGTGGGCTTTCAGATGCATGAAAATAAACTGGTTGTTGTTGAACTCGACCTATATTTTTGGGCTTGCGAACATAAAACTTTATTGTGGTCAAGTTTATCGACCGGTATTTGGGTCGTCACAATAAACATTGGGAAATTGCTTAATAACGAATGCTTCAAAATAAAAAATAAAATAACGAACGATTCAGCAGAAAACTTAGATGAGAGCAGCCCGGTAAATGTGGCAACGAAAATCATTGTGCCTTCAAAGAAAAAAGATCAGCAACAAATGAGCCACATCCTCAGCCTCATCTAAAAGAAATACCGGTACAACGGCCAGGGGTGCAAATCTAGGTCGAGCATTGGGAGGATGATCCAGCAAAATTAATCATTTTTCGACATTGGGGGGGATGATTTAGCAAAATGGATCATGTTTCGATATTACGGGGGGATGTAATTTGGTTGGGTAGGCTTATTATACATCGTATGGGGAATTTGCCACTTCCATGAAAAATATTGGGAGGGATGCTGTCGCATTATTGGGGGGATCCATCCCCCCTGGATTTGCACTCATGACAACGGCCTTGCCCGCGAAAGAACAGCAAAGATTATAAGACTGAATATAATAGAAAAATTTGGATTGGATTTTGCACAGATAACGTGTTTTGACTTGCCAATTCGGAACCATTCACTCAATTTTGGATCGTCTCGCGCATCAAACCGCAAACTTGCTTATTGCGTTTTAAACGCAAAGCTCATACTTCTCACTAGAATAATAGACGCAATGATTCATGTTTTGCGACTCTTACCTACTAACTTTCTCCTGTTTGTAAAAATTACTGCGTTCGACAGTAGTCTTATTTAGAATCGGTAATTACAATAGTGTTCAACAAAAACGACGCTTCCAAATCTTTAAAGTCGCGTGGATTCAGTGCAATTTTTTTTTTGAGTCGCGCCAAAAAGGATTTGAGGACCCCTGATATATAAAACTAATTATTGCTCAAATTAGCCAAAAAACGCAGCGCAAGACATATAACTTGCGAAATTTCCTTTATAACGTATAAGACAAATGCTCAAATTAGCCAAAAAACGCAGCGCAAAACATAACTTATGGGAAATTTCCTATATAGTATACAAGACAAATTATTGCATAAAGTTGCTAAAAACAGCGGCGCCAAACGTATAGGTTGCCTTGCGCTGCTTTTTTTTGGAAAATTTATGCAATAATTTGTCTTAATTATTTTTTTCCGAACGGCAACTCATAAGTTTCCTGTATATTTTGTGTCAGTTTTTCGGGTATTTTAAGCCACATATTTATCTTATATATAAATAGGAAATATCCTATTGGACAAAATGTAGCTTAAATTGGCCGAAAAAACATGTGGAAAAACCTAAATTATTTTTTTCCAAACGGCGCCTCATACGCTTTATGTATTTCAACGTCTTTATTGCTAGTCGCTGTTAATGAATCGCAGTTCACTTAGGAATTGTTTTCTTGGCATCTGTGGGGAGATATAAGCGCATTGGGGCTTTCAGGTTAGTAGCCTGATAAAGCAGAAACAAATAAGTCAGCTACACAGAAAAATGCTTGACCAAATTAGGATTTCAGGCCTAACTAGACTGTTACGCAGTTCAATTTTACAAATTCAGTCGCAAAAAAGAAGCTAAAAATATGATAAGTTCTTTGAGCAGAGTCATTAACGATGAGATAGCAATTAACTTTTTTGTTTCATATTTAGTGCCTATTGACTGTTGCATTGCAAGCACAACATCAAAAAGTATTATCGCGGTGGCAACTTGCGTACTGTATAGTGATAAGCCTTCCATCAGTTTTTAAAATATTTGGTAGCGGTCCTAAAGCTTTCGAAACATGTAGAGGACCCAAGGAGCTATCATCCGATCTCCTTGCTTTGTGTTCCCTACAAGATTCTCGAGCGACTTATGTACGCCCGCTTCGAACCTCTTATTGACCCTCTGCTCCCACGGGAACAGGCGGGTTTTAGACGTGGAAGGTCCATCGTGGATCATGTCACTTTGCTCACGTAAAGCATTGAGATTGCATTCGAAGCGAAAAAGAAGGCCGGTGCCGTCTTTATCGACCTGACAGCTGCCTATGACACTGTCTGGCACCGTGGCCTCACCTGCAAGCTGTTGCGGCTTCTGCCGGACAAGCACATGGTTCGTATGATTATGGAGCTTATCCGCAACAGAAGTTTCACCCTTACAACTGGTGACAGCAAGCCTAGCAGGTTACGACGCCTGAGAAATGGCGTCCCCCAGGGATCGGTCCTGGCCCCCCTCCTTTTCAACATCTATACATATGATCCCCTCCATAACCTCCAAGAAGTTCGCCTATGCCGACGACCTGGCGATGCTTCATACATCTGGAGATTGGAAGGAGTTGGAAAGGACTTTAAGCCAGGATATGACTACACTCTCGGAATATCTCCAGACCTGGCGACTGAAGCTTAGTCACACTAAAACGGTGACGGCGGCCTTTCACCTCCAGCAATCGAGAGGCCAAGCGTGAGCTTTAGGTCTGTAACATCGGTAAGACTTTACCTTTCTGCCCAGTTCCCACTTATCTCGGGGTCAAACTGGACAGATCGCTCACATATCGTCCTCACCTGGAAGCATTGCGCAAGAAGCTATGTGCTCGCGTCTCACTGTTGAGGCGACTTGCGGAAACAAGTTGGGATACTAGCGCCAAAACATTGCGCACAGCTGTCCTGTTTCTGGTCTACTCGACTGCCGAGCACTGCGCACCAGTCTGGTGCCGCAGCGCGCACACACGCCTCATTGGCAGCGTATTAAATGACGCCTTGCGCATTGTCACTGGATGCCTGCGTTCCACTCCATCGGTCTACCTTCCGGTTCTTTTAGGCATCCAGCCAGCTGAGCTTCGCCGCCAAGGAACTACACTCTCCCTAGCCAACCGCATCTCCCTGGATCCTGACCACATTTTACATGGCCAGTTTCATGAGTCACAGGACGTATGTAGAAAGAGATTGAAATCTAGACGCTCATTTGTACCTACTGCTCAAAAATTACTAGACAGTCTTTCTGAGATGCACGTCCGTGCAGCCCAGTGGACGAACACGAAATGGGACATGGAGTACTCTGCTAACGCATCGTCACTCCACGCTTTCAATCCCAAGGCTAGCACCAGACCCTTGGGTATGGGTCTGCCCAGGGCAGCCTGGGTCAAGCTCAATCGTCTACGTTCTGGTGTTGGACGTTTCTATTCGTCCATATACAAATGGGGTCTCGCTCCTCTAACGAATTGTGAGTGTGGTGCCAGTGAACAAACCGCAGACCACATCATCTCACAGTGTCCCATACATCGGGTACCCGAGATTTGTTTGGTCTAATGGTTTGGGTTGACGAAACAAGATGCTGGCTGAATACCTTACAGATAGCATCTGACCCAAGCAGTTTGGTGGCCAGGGTGGTAAAAGGATAAACCCTTGGCCTTGGTCCTTCCGTCTGTCTTGGAAGAGATGCCCCGCCAAACGACGACGGCATACGTAACATTTTGTCGATCTCGGTCTTAAACTCGACCTGTATTTTTCGGACTTGAACGTGAAATGTTAAAGGTGTGTTTACCGATACGCGACACGCGACGACGCGACAAAATTATAATGCAAGTAAATGTAGAAGGATTTCGTCGCAGGTTTTCGCGTGATCGGTAAACGCTAAAATAAAACAAACAAGATGCGAAAATTTTTTATCGCATGCCGCGTGTCACGTATCGGTAAACGCACCTTAACTTAATTAATTTTATCTACCGGCATTTGGGTGGTTACAAACAAAATGTTGCAAAACTGCTTAATAACGAATGATTGAAAAAAAAAAAAAAAACGGACAGTGGCCTAACTCGCTTTATAGACGAAAGAACAGCAAAGATTTTATGACTAAATATAATAGGAAAATTTGGACTGGATTTTGCACAGTTTACTATTTTGACTCGCCAAATCGGAACCGTTCATCTATTTTGGATCGTCTCCCGCATCAAACCGCGAATTTGTTTATTGTGTTCTAAACACGAAGCCCATACTTTTCACTAAAAAAATAAACGCAACGGTTCATTTTTTACGACTGTGCATTGTGCAATAACTTTCTCCTGTTTGCAAAAATTGGTGCGTTTGACAGTAGCCTTAAAATTGGTACCGGACAATTAAACAAATAACGTTCAACAAAAATGACGCTTCCAAATATCTTGGGTCGCGTGGATTTAGGGCAAATTTTTTTGGGTCGTGCCAGAAAGTATTTGCAGACCCCTGACTTAGTCGACATTGCAGCAAAATTTAGAACTCGAAAATACTCTGCTGTACTGCACAGTTATTTGTGCAACACTGTTAAATAAAACGTGCCGTGCACAGGTAAATGCTGTATTACATTGTCACGTCACAAGGCTGTTTTATCCATAGTACAGCACATTGCACATCCCCCCGCACGTGGCATGAGCATGATACCGAGATTAAGAGGTGGCATAGTAAGCTTGCAACCTCTATATTTTCCATTGAATTTTGTTGGGGACTCGTCAAAAGTGCGGTAGTAGCAAAGTCGCATAGTAACGTGATTTGACTGTAACCGATAACCGATCTCATTTAATGTAGCTCGAAATCAGAGGTTCTCAACCTGTGGCCCGTGAAACACGTTTTTGTGGCCCGCAAGCTCTTCCTCAATTTCTAAGAATATTATAGAATGCGTGTCTGAAATGTCAAGCCAATATCCGTGTCAGAAATCTTTATCGCATCATCAACGGTGCTTAAAAACACAGCCTCCGTAGGCTGTTCTAGCGTTTTATAATGTAACAAGATTATGCATAAAACAAGTTCAGTAAAGAAACAATAAAGCAATTACAGTATGACTTGCAGCCAAGATTAAACAATTTGGTAAAGCAAGTAACCGGCCGTTAGCTCAGTTGCTAAGCGCACGCTATCGGGGCGGGAGGTCTGGGGTTCGATTCCCGGGCCGGTCAAGTCTACACAGTGTCGCCAGCGACTCGCCACCGCTGCGACGTTTTTTCGGAGCTGTGTTGCCCAGGTGCTAAGCCGCGGAGATGGGCCCCGCAACTCGTTACACGCTTCGGCGTAATACAGCGAGTATAATGAAGATTTGACTTGATTTTGATTTGGTAAAGCAAGTGCAGCCCCAAGGCTTGCATTGAAAGAATTAAGATCAAATATAAAAACACAAATCTTCATTATACCGCGGTATTACGCCGAAGCGTGTAACGAGTGGCGGGGCCCATCTCCGCAGCGTAGCGCATGGGCTGCACAGCTCCGAAGGAATGTCGCAGCGGTGGTGGACCGTTGGCGATACTTGCCGGTTTGACCGACCCAGGATTTGAATCCCAGACCTCCCGCACCGATAGCGTGTGCGCTAAGCAACTGAGATAACGTACGGTCAAGAATCAAGATTAAAAATGGAAAAAATAAACATTTCTTGTTTTTGCGGGATTTTTCTGTGATTAACTATTTACGCATGACCTGCGACCGCCATTCCGGAATAAAATTGGCCCGCTGATCAAAAGGGTTGAAAATCGCTGCTCTAAATGCTTCAGCTCAAAAGTTTGGAATCACTGCCACCGCGAAAAGCAGATTTGTTCCTGGCACGAGCAGCAGCAGTTTGAAGATAAAACTAAAGTTCAGCAAGCATTCGCCAAATAAAATTTCTGGTAAGAAATTTATCAAGCAAAATCACAGATACGACTACAAAACTGTTCGTATGCGGTACATAGGGGGTATTTAGAGGGGGGCATTGTGCCATGCCTCTCCCCTTTTTGACTTTGCCTTTTGAAAGAAAAAAGATCAAACTAATGTTGCAAAGTGACTGAAATATAGCAGATTCTTTTGATGACTTTCGTAATTTCTGCCTCTTCCTTGCACTTTCTCGCTACTCCACTGGGTTGAGGCATGTTCTTTGACTAATTATACGTTCTTAACATATACTTAGTGAACTTACTGTACCAGACTCGAGCGATTTTTGTTCATTTTTTAAAAGCTTTCTTTGATTTCTTTTGATACTCATGTTGATCAATTCTTGCCTTCGGTAGCCTTCACCAAAACGCTAATTTAGTTTAAAATTATAAGGATTGAAACCACAAACTGCAAAGTAAAAAGAAAATTATGCCGGAGATAGAGTTAATAAATTATGTTTGCATAAGATTATATTTTATCTGTTAGTTGTTTGAGATGGTCTTCTCCCTCTTTCTCCTTAACACAAACTTTTAAAATTGAAACTTGCAGAAATGATATCAGCAACACCTATTGCACTTGATAGTTTGCGATGAAGTTTTCAGCTGAAGTTTCACTCTTTTTTCCTGCACGCTTTATGAAGTTAATTTACAATCTCTAATTTGCTTTGCTTTTAATTTGATGCTATCTTCATCGCCGTTTCACTCCAATATGTCTAACTTCCACCAGCATTAATATCCGCTTTCACGCAATGGAAAGTTTTAAGAGGAAGTTAAGTTTGCGACGCTTTGTATCATAGCACTGCTGCTGAGTGACCCAGCACCAGAAGTGACAGCAACTTCACAAACAAAATAGTTACAGTAATTTGCACAAACTAACCATCAGCGGAATAAAACCGAGAAATAATATGGTAACGTAAAATGTCATAACTTGTCATATATAGCAAAACCGTGGGACAAGTTTTACACAAAAAGTGTATAAATGAGCTACATTTCATTTCTTGCGTGGAAGCAGAAAAGAAAACTCACGATTCTCGTAATGCGTTAGATTATGCTTAAGTACAAGTAGAGCATGATTTTCTAATGTCTCGTTAGTAAGAACGGGATAACTGTTGCAAATAATTTATGGTAGCTTGTAAACCATATTTTTGGTGCTGAACTCGGTATATGCATTCAGTAATTTTGGAAGTGATCTTGATTTTCAAGATCGCATGGTTTCGGAGATCAAATTTTGACCTTCAAGATTACTTTTTTTGGGAGATCTTGATCTGTAATTAAAACCATTGAAGTTAGTGATCTTGCCCATCTCTGATTCTCTAAAAGCACCATAATTAAGAAAGCAACGGCCGTTAGCTCAGTTGCAAAGCGCACGCTATCGGTGCGGGAGATCTGGGGTTCGATTCCCTGGCCGGTCAAATCGGCACAGTGTCGCCAACGACTCGCCACCGTTGCGACGTTTCTTCGGAGCTGTGTAGCCCAGGCGCTAAGCCGCGGAGATGGGCCCCGCAACTCGTTACACGCTTCGGCGTAATACGGCGAGTATAATGAAGATTTGATTTTTGATTTGATTTGACCAAGATATTACCCTCAAACATTCTCTATATTTGCCCTTCAATTGAGGAGAAAAATGATGCTACCATGCATAAAAATTTGTAGCAAAATTTCAGACTTTGGAGACTCAGACAGTTTTTGACCCCATGGAGGATCCAAGAGGGTAAAGCAGCTAAAGTAAGCTAACTTTCGCAACGTCACAGTCAGGGTTGTAGTCAGACGTTAGAGAGTGGAGCAAAGCAAGCAATAATGCTAGTTAACCCCAAAACGTTTTCAACAACTAGCGTTGATATAAACAATATTTGTCCGTACTTTCATTATGCACACATTTTGAAGAGGGCCTGCTCCTATATAACTGTCTTGAGAAGTTAAAGCCAGTGGAGTATAATAAAAAATTGAATTCCTACCAAAATACAGTATTTTCAAAAATCAAACGCAAGATGAGTTTGCCAATCCTAAGATCAAAAACAGCGTAGGCCTACTGAGTTCTGCACTCAAATCACAACCTCAGCATCCGGGAAAATGGAGGGCTGAGCTTCCAAGCCGCTGAAACAGGTGTTTAAGAGCAATTTTGCCCAACCATTAAAAGTTTGGGTTGGTCACTGCAATTAGACTCTTCTGCCTGTTTGCCTCATTTTCTCTTTAATATTGTGCACAAGCAGGAAAGCTATGAATTTTTGAGTGAACCGTTTGACTGACTCGGAACGGAAGAACGAGTCTATGCTGTTTCATAGATGGGTGCTTTGTCCACTAGAGCAAGGATGACATTTTCATGATACTTAATTCAGTTAATTGAAGAAAAGAACGAGTGCACCAACCACAAAAATAAGAGATATTGGCGATGAAGTGAAAAAATTGGTTAAAAAATGACTTTCGGCTCTTTTTTAACCACAAGTGCTATACAGGAACTAAGTTCGTCGCGAAGCGTAATAGCAGCTTGGCCCATGCATGCTGTTAGGTTTGTATACCCAAACTTGTACTTACCAGATCTTTCAAAAATTGTAAATATTTAAGCAAAACAAAGCAGCCTAATAATGTAACTGAAGGTGTTTATTGCAAGATAGAGATCCAAAAAAAATTATGCTCTACTATTTTGTTCAAACGATATTAATTGCGTTCTATGCCGTAAATTTTATCTACATATTAACGGAGGCAAGTTGCTACGTATTTACAGTACGTGTCGAAACGGAGGCGTCTTTTTCGTACATTTTTGACATACACATTATGCGTAAGTCGTTTTTTCCGATTGTAAGAGCCTTTAAATCCGTGCAGCTAACAGAATCTCTCAGACAAACTACTACAATTTAGAGATCTTTTTTGTAACAGGCTAAACTACAATAATGCGAAAGTTACTTTTAGTTTAATCGGGTGTGGCGACCATGTCTACTATCCCCTTCATTTTCAGTTTTCATTTTTTCTTGCAAGCAACAACGTTAATCGTTTTGTTGCGTTTCTTTTCCTGCATCCGTTTGCAGTTGAATTCTTATATTGTTTTGTAATTGTGTTATATTTATTTTGACGGTGCACAAATCAAAGAACACTATAGGCCTACTACTACTTAAACTATATTATTTAAAGAAACTACGAGTAACGATTTACCGTCTCAGCAGTGGAAGTCCTACTGGGCGCATCAAGATTTGCTTAATAGCAGGAGTGCCTTGGTAAAATTCGAACCAGGGAGGCTCTGGTTATTGCAAAAACTTCTGTTATTTTAAAACGCTATTTTTGCACAGCATTTCACTCGCGTGAAGTTTGCGCTGGGGCTTCCGCTAACATTTTCACAAGGGCGTCATCTAGAGCTAGGCGTGATACAGATATAACTGCGGCTTAAATTGCAAAACCAGCAATCATATGAGGGGGCACCGGTAGGACCTCTTTTGCTCTGCCAATGACACTGAGTGGAATAGTCACAGGTTTTATTAGATCATAATCCACACGTTTTCTAAAAAATAAATGAACAGTGTAAACTTAGGCAAACAACTGATGCAGGCAAAGCAATAGCACAGGTGGCAAGGACAATGAAGTAAAACAGTGCCAATATTTCATTTAGACTTAAACTTGTCGTAATGTTACACATAAAAAATACCGCACAAATCTGCAATGCACAATATTATCCCTATTAATCATACGTTAATACACAAACATCAAGCAGTTTACAAAATAAGTTTAAACAATAAATGTACTTACGGCTAGCATGGGCGTTGACGACTCCTACCGTGCAATAATAAAAGCACAAATTTAACTAATTAAAATGTTGTTATCCAAATTTACTTTTCCTAAATTATAAATAAGTCTTGAATTAAACCGATTAAAAAAGGTACAAAAGTTTCAGTCACCAGCTCATAAAACCAAGGACAATTGACAGTATTATTTTCAGCCAGGAGCAAGCAGGGTTGCCAATTTTAAAGTCAAGAAGCGGAAATAAAAAGTGAGGAAAGAGATGGCACTAACAGCAGCTCTAAAGCGCTATGTGAATTTACAGAAGTAGCCAGTCTATTCTATATAATCATGATTACCAGCTCCTCAACGCTCGGTTGCCGTAGTGGTTAAACACATCTGGGGCGTAAATGTCTATTTTTATATTTTTTGATTACCATTATCAAAATATTGTCATCTACTCGTTCGCCAAAGCTTAAAAATTCTTATTGGCACGTAACTTATCCATTCAAAAATCGAACAGGACATGTTTATTTTCGCGAACCAAACGCTATACCGGCTTTATCCAACAAAATGAAAACTTCAATATCAATACTGGTAAAGGTGATAATCACCTAAAAACGGGTTTTATGTTAAGTTTTCTATGAGAAGCGCTGGATTATAGAGCAGTAAATACTGTACAATGATGAGATTGGATTTTCAAAACAAAAAATATCGAGAGCGTCCAAAAATAGTTTGAAGTACCGGTAGCCGATTCCATTCCCAGTTCGGTTAAATCGACACCGTGTCGCCAACGGCTCTCCGCGTCTGTGATGTTTCTTGGGAATAAGCTGCGGAGATGGGCCCCCGCCCCCCGCTAATTTAATTCCCGTAAGTGACCAACGATCGGGCTCATCTCTTATTGAAGGTCTTAATGGTCGTGACGAGGACAAAAAAGGTCTATCGTATTCGTGACGAAGCTCCTTGTTTCTGCGATGCCCCAGGCTTCAGCCTATTGGTAAATCTGGTCCTGGGCATCACATTGAGCTAATGCAGGCAGTGCAAGATTATTGCGTCACACAACAGTAGCCTACAAAGTTGCAAGGCACTATTGTAGTCTTAAGTTTTTGCGCTTCTACACGCAACACACTGAAGTGAAAGTCGACGTAAATGTTTCTTCACTCTAAAAGTTTCCCTACGGTTCAGTCTATTATAGCTGGGCTTTTCCTGAACCCTTCTGAACAGAAAGGCCCAAATCAAATCAATTTATTTGTAGTGCGCAATGACGCAACCAACAGGAGAGAATTAGAATATCCATGCGCTCTTCAAAACCAATTGCCCTCTTACCTTAGCCTACTACATAACATTGCAATAAAGTACAGTATTTAAACGTACTGCGATGAAGTACAGTATTAATAAAGTATACAATACAGTATACGCTATACAGTACAGTATTAATAAACTATACAGTACAGATTAACATGTTATAGTAGGCTATACAATAAAGTACACATTGCAATAAAGTACAGTATTAAACAATACTACAACAAAAATAACAAAAACAAACAAAAAAAATACTCATTGCTCTCTCATGCATGCATAAATGCTAACAAACAGCATAGAAAACATTTTTTTAGAACTAGAGAGACCCAGACTTTCTGAGCCCTACCATCCAGAGTTGCCAACGAACCGCAGATGTTAAACCAGACCCGATCCCGATTTTTCAAGCCCAAGCATGCTAAAGTCTGAGCCCAGTTTAAACGCGAATTCAAAAGCACCACCTTAAAGTTTGAAGAAAGTTTAGTAAAGAAGAAAATAAGTTTTGCCCATACACAGTCACAACAGTTACGAACAGCAATATTTATACAAGGTGTTCTCTATTGCTTTATTCCAGCAATCGCCAAAACCTTATCTCTCTCTGAAAATCTCGATGTTCCTCTAGCGTCCGGCCCGATTGAAGTTCGACAATTTTTTAAAATCCAAACACGAGCCCAACCCGTTCCAAAAATCCTCAGTCCGATTGACAACTCTGCTACCACCAAGGCAAAACCTTCTTTAATAGTGGTGGCTTGTAGACGCAGGATAAATGGAGAGCATGCAAAAGATCATATCCATAAAAACTTTTTACAGCTTGAGTACTGCCCACATCTACTGCAAAGTACATAGGCTTATCATATAACCACAAAATTCACGTTTTATTTGCAAACAAGTCTGAAGTTTTAATAACTCAATCAAACAAAAATCGTCTAAATCTTTGACAAAATACCGAAAATAATTAAAAACTTTTTATTTTCAAGGTGCAGTTGAATTTTTTTAAACACATAGGCTATTTTGAATGTGGAATATGCATACGTTCTGTATAACCAAGGCATGATGATTTTAATAACGGATCATGTAAAAATTGTTACGACAACTCTAAAAGTTCTTAACAGCCTGTTGCCCTTATTACAGGGGTGAGCAAACTTTTCACACAAGGCACATATTTGAAAAAAATTTTGAAGCCGAGGGCCGCACTGATTGGAAGAGCAAAAAAAAATGCTATGGTCAACACGTCCTTAGATGTCCTATTTTCCACTTATAATCAGTGATGAGCAAAAAAGTTTTTCGGCTTGATTCACGGTAGGAATTTATATTTTTGTAAGTGCCTGCGGGCCGCATAAAAAGGTCTCGCGGGCCGCATTCGGGCCGCAGTTTGCCCAGCCCTGCCTTCAGTTGCCTGTTTAGAATTAATAAAAGGGGGGGCCAACTTTGACAAGTTAAAAAGTTGCAATGAGCTGAATCACAAACTGAGATTTTAGTTGGAGTACGGATGATTTTTTAACGTGAAAGTCAGGTTCTGGTAATTAATTATTGTCTGTTAACTGTCGTAAGTAACTTCATGTAATTTATTTAAGCATAAGTAACAAAACAAAGGGCTCACACTTTTCATGCAATAACTCAAGAAACGTAAACTCAGGCCTACTCAGTTGTTGAATTTACACAAAATAATGACTACAGTAAATTAAATCTCACCGAGATCCTTCCCTGTGACAGCTGTTTCGTCCACTGGGACTCATCAGACAAGTAACAGGACCGCGGTAAATTCTACTGGTAATTATCTCCTTCAATTTATTAAACATAAGTGTTTACATTGAAGCATTTTAGTAACTCTCTTTTTCCTTTGTTTTGTATTATCTTATAATAGAGCGGTTCCCAGCCATTTTCATACAAAATTTTTGATATGTTCTTGGACCCTTCGCAAAATATGGGACTGCAATGAGCCGCGCAAACTAAATGTTGGTAATGGTTGGGGCTGAAATGAATTCATGCGTGTTATTGACCGTAAACATTTTCCTATAATGACTTTGCGTCAAAAACCCGGCAGGTGTTCAGCTGGAGGGTCTGGGACAACGCTGTAAGCTCCCGCAGTGGAGCTATCAATTTTAGAGTTTTTATCCTTTTTTAAAGGGCCGCTAATGCAAGGTATAGGATAGTTAAACCAGTCACTACTCTTTTGCTGAATCAGACGCATTTTGTTTTCAGAGCTTGATTTTAGCAAACCACAAAGAGGCGAAGGGTTTTACGCCACTTAAACAATTGCGAATTACTGGAGCGTAACAGCGATGAAAAATTGACACTGAGCAACTGAAAGTAAAAACACTTATTACAAAATAAAAATCTATAAGCCGTTTTGAACCCCCTGGATTGCTTCCTCGCGCCTCCAAGGGGTGCAAGCATCCCCAGTTGGAAAACCCTGTTCTTTATAGTGTGTTGAGATTTTGTGGACGTGCTGAAGCCTTTCATTAAAAATATTTTTCTGCGGCACAATTCTCGCATGTTCCAAGATTGCGAACTTTGTAATATCGCCCGTAAGCGTACACATTAACGCAGTGGTTTTCAAACTTTGCGTTACTACGCCTCCCTCACAAAATATATTAATCAGGACCAAGGGTGGAAACCTGGCTACTTGGCGTTAGGGTGTCAGTTTCAGTTTCGGTGTGTTGAAACTCAGATGTCAGGTTTGAGTTTTGGTTTGGTTTCACGGCTGTTGAAAAATAGGTTTCAGTTTCAGTTTTGCTTACGCACACCTTCGGTTTCTGGGTTTCAGTTTCGGTTTAAGTTTCATCAAAAAAAGCTATTATATTTTGAATACGGATTTTTTAAGTGCTCTACTTTTTAGCGTTTTTATTGTATTGCGATGATAAGTAGCAAGTCAGATGGCCGAGTGAGGAGAGCAATTGCTTCAGAAGTTGTCGACTTGGGTATAATTCCGAGTCCGGTAAAACCAAAGACTCAAAAATTAGTATCCACAGCTTTTTTATTTAACGCTCAGCATTAAAGGAACTGTTCTGGTAATCAGGGTGATGACGATTTTTAAAACCCAAATCCTTAGAAAATTCTGAACAGGTTTTAGTTTCAGTTTCGGTTTTGACGTTGCAAGAAAAAACGGTTTCGGTTTAAGTTTAGGTTTTCAAAAATTTGGCTGAGTAGGTGTCAGATTCAGTTTGGGTTTCCAAAATTTTCTTAAAAAAAACCGGGTTTTCAGGTTTAGGTTTTGGTTTCCACCCATGATCGTGACGCTCCCCTTCATAAAATAATGCACAAGCCATATTTTTAAGTGTTATTATTCTTTATAAGCATATTTCTTAAGTGTTATTATTATTTGTTAACATATTTTATTTATTATATACACAAGCCATATTTTTAAGTGTTATTATTATTATATATTAGCATATTTATCCTCCTATCACGAGAAAGCGATCAATGCGCTATACGAGCTCGCTTAGAAGTTGCCGGCCATCTGTCTACCACACTAAGATGGGGGAATTCCGTTAAGTGCCTTTCCCAACGGCACAACCAGTAAACTAGCCGGTTTCTCCACACTGTCCCCTAAATGCTGAACGTCAAGCAGGGAAGCTGTGAATACCAATTTTAAAGTCATTGGTTTGACCCAATTTGGAATAGAACCCCAAGTTTGATGGCCGAGTGGTATAGAGCATCCGCTTTTGGGTCGGTAGACTTGGGGTTCGATTCCGAGTCGGGTGAAACCAATGGCTTTAAAATTGGCATTGAAATGCAGCTTCCCTGCGTAACGTTCAGCATTTAAGGGACAGTGTGGAGAAAGCCGGCAAGTTCACTTGTTGTGCTGTAAGAAAAGGCACTTAACGAAATTCCCCCATCTTAGTGTGGTAGACAGATGGCTGGCAACTCCTAAGCGAGCTCGTATAGCGCATTGATCGCTTTCTCGTGATAGGAAGATAAATATGCCAATAATAATAAAATTATGACAAACATTTGCGCTTCCGCCAGCGACATGGCCTAGCGATACCGCGCGAAGGTGACAGATCCTACGTGACGGGTTCGATTCGCGGCTGGAGCCGATCGCATTTGACATATGTAACAGGTGGCTGCCGACTTGAAGAGCGCAAGCTCACTTCGCAGTCTCTCTCAATTGTCGTTGAATTTTCAGTTCAATATAATTTGAAAATAACCTCAGTTATTTATTCCCTTTAAAGTAGTCCACGCCTCTCACTTTGGAAAACGCTAACTTGCTTGATGTTTTGCACCATTGCACAGCTTGTCAAAAATAAGAAAAATAAATAAATGAATGACTTTACAGAAACACGAAAAAAAGGAAGAAAGCTTCGTAAAAATATTTTTGGCTTGTTTTGATTTATGAAACAACGATTTAAAACAATGCATTGAAAGCTTTTCGAAAAATCACTCTGAAACTTGGTTTGCGAACGGTCCGTCAGCGCAGGGTTGCAAATCTATGTTGAGCATTGGGGAGATGATTTTGCAAAATTGACCATTTTTTGCCAGTTTTGGAGATTGGGGGGAGATAATTTAGCAAATTTGACATAGCCTACCCGCGCAGTTGCCCAAATTTTTGCCCAAAATGAAGTGAAGACCCCCCAAAAAAAGGTTATCACTTCCCAGATGACCAATTTCTTATCCAAAATGAAGTGCAGATTAAAAAAATAAAAAAGGTCATCTCGTTCGCTTATGTGGGGCATGAAATTGGGGGGATGCATCCAAATTATTGGGGGGGATACATTCCCCATGCCCCCTAGATTTGCACCCAAACGTAAGCAACTTTTGGTTGCCCTAGTCCAGGAGTCGGCAACCTGCGGCTCTTTGAACCCCCAGTTGTGGCTCCTTTTGGAGGTAAATAAAGACCTTTTTATAGGAATCATTTTCGGAATAACTGAAGTTTTTGGACCTGACGATAGTTTTGCGGCTCCCGCTGGGTTTCGCATTGTAACAAACGGACTATTTGGCTCTTTAAGTGCAAAAGGTTGCCGACCCCTGCCCTAGTCATAACGATGCAACGCCCAAATAAAGTGAGCGTGACGCAGTCGGTGGAGCGTTGTCTCCACGTCGACCATCGTAACAGGTGGTGACTGATTTACCTCTCACATACGCTGTGTTATTGAGTCCTTGGATAAGATGCTTCACGATGATTATCTCTGCTTGATGGTTTCTTTACAAGCAACAATTTAAAGCATTAACAAGCAAATTTCAACCAAGAAAGTTGGAAACAAATGGCAACACCTTAAACCTAAAATCTGGATTCGTCTTGTGCGTAGCGCCATTGTCGCTTTCTCGTTGATAAGTTTTTTTTCTAGGAAGATAAAAAAAATATCATAAATTTTGTGTTAGCTGACAATCAATCTCACAATGAATAACTAAAATATTTAACAGCTTCCGGAACAATACATTCGCGATTTTCGCTATCTAAACTAACCCTATAGGCTCTCAGCTGCTTCGCTTAGAGCAGATTTGATTTGATTTAAAGCTGCCAGACCGAACTACATGCTACTGCACGTCTTGTTTCTCAGCCAGGCCACCACGTTATGATAAACAGCGGTAAAAACAAGATCACGTGCACTTTCTGAACATTGGCTGCAGCCCCTAGTTTTAGACTCACGAGCCGCCACTGCCCTCTATGCTAATTCCTTCCTTCTAAGTATTACCGTCGTATGTAAGGCGGAAGTTTTTTGCCATCCTTAACGGTGCTAATTAGCATTTTCTACAATTATAAGTTCATTAAATATAATAACACAGAGCATTTTACTCTTAAGGGCAGCACCTGTTATTCTCAACTTATAAAGCACCTGACCTGACCATCTCGGAACACTCGGAAGGTCAAGGAGCAAGGTTAATCTGTAAAGCTGAAGAGTTGACGAACCAATAGGGGAGGGGGCTTTAAACCCACGCACCCCCCTTGCCAACGCACTTGGTTGTCATATTATTTCCACAGCTAGAACCAACCATCGAAATTTTACCAAAACGGTCGTATATATCTTGCATTAGAAAACTTGTCAACCCAATTTTTTTTTAAATTTTACCCAGAAGGCTTCTGGGTCTGGCTACAATGCATTTTTTATTGGCCTATTATATAATCAATCAATCATTTTATTTGTAAACGCCAATACGCTGATAAGTAACAATAGCACAAGCACATAAAATTCATACTAAAATTGATGAAAACGTAAAAAAGAGCGCGTGCAACAAAATAGAGAGGCGCTGAAACATGGAAGTTGTAACGGAACTTGCTCGCTTGCAGAATCAAACGCGCGTCACACGATTGTCATGCACTTGATTATATTGATAGTTGGATGTCGGCGTGGCAACGGAAACGGTTTTCTATGTACAGTGGAATTCGGTTAATGAATCCATGGTTAATAAATCCAGCCGCTTATTACATCCAATTTGCTTGGAACGGAATCGTCCCAATCCTTTCCCGTTATAAAAACTTCGGTTAATAAATCCAAGCGCCGCTTAATACATCCAGTTTACGTGCTTAATGCAGTCAAATTTTTCTTCATTATGTGCTAATAGGTACGTACAATATTGAATTATCAGTTTCGTATGGACAAGTACGTACATGTCCTAGTGTACTGGTAGGCCTAATCAAGCAGGCTAATTGAACACCAGTCGTAAGAGTGTGCAAAATCAGACTGAGGAAGAATTCACTGAGAATCTTGTTTCAATGATACAAAACCAGGATGGAGTTGTTGAAATTTCTGATGACGAAGATGATGATAATGATGGTTCAGAAGAAGAAACGCCATCAGCAGCAGAGATGCGGAAATGTTTTCGTCGCTTGGCCCTGGGGCAAGAGCGTACTGGGTTTAAGAAGATGGACATGCTTTGTGATATGAAAGAAGTGGATGGCCATCTGAGGAAAACATTTCCACCGAAGCAAATTTCATTGCGCAGATTTTTCTGTGTCGAATAAATATTGAAAAAATACTACATTTTGTGCATTTTTACCGCTCCAGGGGGATATCCACAATGGTGAGATGCATTTTTAGGAAACGCCGTTTATTAAAGCCGCCGCATATTAAATCCAAAACCGGCTGTCCCGAGGTGGATTTATTAACCGAATTCCACTGTAAACACTAATATTCCACATTCAAATTGCATAAATTAAAAACCAATTCGCACTCACCAAAAGAATTTTCCCTCTTGCAAGCAATTACTCCGGTTACGACCAAAGTAGTAGTAGTAGTAGTGTTTTATTCAACGACCATCAAAACACATAGAAACAACGCATATCACGACATTCGGCCGAAAAAAGGTAACAGCGACAAAACGTGAACCGTTAAAGCATGCAATATACAACCCTACAATGAATTTAAAAACTAAAAGAAGCATGGTCACTGCACCTAAAGCATAATATAGCTTATGAGCCAAAAAGAAATCAAACAAAATTGTGTAATAAAGACAAATTTGGAGAAAGCAAGCAACACGTGCCAAGCATTTGAGACAAATTTACACATTTCCCAAGCGAGGAGGGGCTAGGCCAAACTTCAAAATTTCATAATTCACGTTTTACTCTAACAAGAAACTGCAAACGCAACGCAGTTAGGCCTAGTGTGCAACAGATTTTTGTGGAAAAAGTCAGTTGATTTGCTTCATTCCTTTTAAGATTGTAGCTTCGTCAATTTGGAATACTTCAAACTTTGATCACGTTCCGATTTCTTCGACACTGATCTTCAACCCTTCAGAAATTTCTTAATCTGCAACATACAATAGCAAACAGCAGAGAGAGGCCTTGATTGCATACGTATCATTAGCTTTAGAAACAATAGTAGTTACTTAAGAGACAGTAAATGAGCTTTAGTCAGCTTGTTGAAAGATTTGAGTGATTTACTTTCTCTAATCGATGTCGGGATAGCATTCCAAGTACGTGGACCTCTATATTTCATTGATTGCTTGGTTAACTCTATGCGTCGGAATAGGGGAAATAGCTTTGATTGGCTTCTCGTATCATGTGTTTTTTCACTGATTGTGTTTTTATCTAACAATCCGTTAAAAACTATTGGCAGTTTATTATGCAAATACTTGTACATGAAATTAGCGGTTTTTAGTTCAGCCAATTGATTTATAGTCAGAATGCTGAGTTGCTGCATTGAATCTTTAACGCTCTCTCTTAAATCTAGTTTGAAAATTAACCGGACGAATTTATTCGCCGCACTTTGAAGTCTTTGCATCATTGTCTTATTTCCATTGCACCAAATTAAGATACAATACTGAATGTGACTATTGATCAACGAATTGTAAAGTGTAAACAGAATCTGCTTGTTCAAAAGGCTCTTAATTTTATTTACAACGCTGGTCGTTAATCTAATTTTTTGCAATAACACTTCCATATGCGGTTTCCATGATAGATGCTCATGAAGTATAATACCCAAAAACCTAACGTTACTCACTCTCTTTAAAATATTATTACGCAATTTTAAACTCGGAAGATTTCTAGGCAGTTTGCTATTCAGAGTACGGAACACAATGTAATTTGTTTTGCTGATATTTAGTGACAACTTATTAGCCGTAAGCCAGTGATCTACATTAATCAGTTCCTCATTAGCCACTCGAAACAGTTGGTTATAACAATTATCACTAAAAAATAAGTTAGTATCATCTGCGAACATTATAGTTTTACCAGTTGAAATACACCTAGAAAAGTCATTAACGTATATCAAGAAAAGTAGTGGTCCTAAAATAGAACCTTGAGGAACACCACAATTTAATAATAATTTGTTAGATAGATGATCATTACACAAAACTTGTTGAAAGCGATTACTTAAATAGCTGGAAAACCAGTCTAAGGGCAGACCTCTTATACCATAATGTTGTTGTTTACGAAGTAAAATATTATGATCTATGGTATCAAAGGCTTTAGACAAATCTAGGAATACACCAATAACTTTTTTCTTTTCTTCAAATGCATTAATAATATTTTCAGCTATAGTAACGTGGCTGCGTGGCTGGTGGAATAATTTTTTCGAAAGCCAAACTGATTTTTATGAAAAAAATTTTGTCTGGTTAAGAAACTTAAAAGGCGCCGATATACTAACTTCTCTAAGATTTTTGAGAAAACTGGGAGCAAACTAATAGGTCTATGATTGTTCACGTCATGCCTTGCTCCTTTTTTGAAAATAGGTACTACTTTTGCAAGCTTGAATTTATTCAAAAATATACCGCTCCTTAAGGAAAGGTTAAATATGTGAGTTAGAATATATATAACATTATCGGGTGTTGATTTCAGAACTTTTGTTGGAATCCCATCCATACCACTGCTTGTTTTAGATTGCAATTCAGATATAATATTCTTTACTTCTCGTGGGGTTGTGGGGTAAAAGTAAATTGAATTTGGGGTAGCTGGAGGTAAATAATCTCCGAAGTGGTTTGGGGTAGAAGGTAATTTTTTGACTAGCTTGCTACCTACTTCGACAAAGTGAAGATTAAAGTGATTAGCAATGGATTGAGCATCACTGGTCACCTGATTACCAATTTTAAGTGAAGTGCAGGATCCGGTTTTCACTTTCCCTAGAAGATTGTTTATAGCTTTCCATGTTTGTTTTAGGTTGCTTTTATGTTGCGCGAAAAATGATGAATAATAACTGTCTTTTTTTATCTTCAGGGTGCGGAAATAACTGTTCCTAGCTTTGTTGTAGTTAACTTTAGCAATGAGAGTTTTCTTCTTAAGATATTTTTTAAACAATGTCTCCTTTTCTTGTAGAAGTATTTGCAAATCTTTATCAAACCAACTTTTGTTTTAGCATAATTTTTAACAGCAGTCAAAGGAAAACAATTTTCAAAGACTCGGTTATACTCTTTTATGAAGCACGTGAATGACTCATTACGTCACTTTCATTTAAGATCGGGAGTTCATCTATGTTTTCTAGCTCATGATAAAATTTAGACATATTATTATCATTAAAGCACCTAACTGTGGTGCAAGCAGAAGAATTATTCATACATAAATTAATACAAATAAATATAGGAAGGTGGTCGGATATGGGATGCAGAAGAATATTAGATTTCACAGCATAACAAAAGGAGTTTGCCCATAGTTGATCTAATACAGTTGCAGTTGTATCGGTAATTCGAGTTGGTTTATTAATTACTGAGAAAAATGAAATATAACAGGGTAAATGGTAGGCCTTGAAGACTTTACTATATAAACGCTGAAATAACCAATTCTACGACTAGTTTCGCGGTTTGACCGCTCATCAGGTAGACTCAGGTTTTGAACCCTGGACCTTGTGATTGAGAGTTTTACCTCTCCAACCACTCGGCCACCGCGCTGACAGCGTTTTCTATGCAATTTTCACCTACACATACTCAAGCCTCTGCAACTGCAGGCTTAGCATTGAGCAGTTAGCCTAGTTGGCATGTGTCGGCAATGGCAGGCCTGATTTTACAAGTAATGAATGAAGAGGTGCCGATGTAAGTCTATACATATGAAATATAACAGGGTAAATGGTAGGCCTTGAAGACTTTGCTAAATAAACGCTGTGAAAACCAATTCTACGACTAGTTTCGCGGTTGGACCGCTCATCAGGTAGACTCAGGTTTTGAACCCAGGACCTTGTGATTGAGAGTTGGAGAGTTGATCCATGACCTTGTGATTGAGAGTTGGAGAGTTGATTGAGAGTTGGAGAGAATGGTTGGAGAGGTAAAACTCTCAATCACAAGGTCCTGGGTTCGAAACCTGAGTCTACCTGATGAGCGGTCCAACCGCGAAACTAGTCGTAGAACTGGTTTTTACAGCGTTTATTTAGTAAAGTCTTCAAGGCCTACCATTTACCCTGTTATATTTCATATATATAGACTTACATCGGCACCTCTTCATTCATTACTTGTAAAATCAGGCCTGCCATAGCCGACACATGTCAACTAGGCTAACTGCTCAATGCTAAGCCTGCAGTTGCAGGGTCTTGAGTATGTATAGCTGAAAATTGCATGGAAAACGCTGTCAGCTCGGTGGCCGAGTGGTTGGAGAGGTAAAACTCTCAATCACAAGGTCCTGGGTTCAAAACCTGAGTCTACCTGATGAGCGGTCAAACCGCGAAAGTGGTCGTAGAATTGGTTTTCACAGCGTTTATTTAGCAAAGCCTTCAAGGCCTACCATTTACCCTGTTATATTTCATATACATAGACTTACATCGGCACCTCTTCATTCACTACAGAGAAAAATGAGTGATGTAGCATTATTTGTGTAAACTCATAAACGTGGGTATTTTCAGTAGTTTGGGCTAGATCAGGGGTGGCCAACCTGTGGCGCATGCGCCATACGTAGCGCATAGGCTACTTCAAAGTGGCGCATTGCACCTTTTTGATGACAAGCCACTTCTACTCACTGATTTTTTTTTATTTGCTCTTCACCGATATTTTTCAGTGGAAAACAGAACATCTAAGGGCGTGAGGACCTTTTTTTATTTTTTGCTCTCCATCGACATTGTCAGTGGAAAACAGGACGTCTGAGAGCATAGGCGCACGCAGGGGAGCCACGGTACCATGCCCCCCTCCCCTTTGGCCCTGTAATAAGGTGCTAAAACCTAACTTTCAGTCTATATTTTCTCAAACCAATAATGCTTGTAGCCTCCTTTCACTTATTTTAGCCAAGCTTCTGCTTTTAGACATAAGCTGCCAAAATATTTTTGCATTGTCCGTAGTGACTGCACTCACTGCACGCCCTTTTTCGATAAAAAAGTGTGCCAAAATTAGTGTTTTTTAAGTGAAAAACGGTAAAATCCGTTGGGGGCTGGGGGTTTCACCCCCAGACCCCCGGTTGTGGCCCTTCTTTGCCAAATCCTGGATGCACTACTGTCTGAGGGCGAAAAGTGAACACCTTTTTTTTGCCCTTAACCGATATTGCACGCCCTTGTTTTAAAAAACTGAAAAGAAATGGATGCTTGATGTGGCGCATCTAAATTAAGGGTGAAAAACATTGGCGCATGGAATCAAAAGGTTGGCCACCCCTGGGCTAGATCATAGTTAAAGTCACCAAATATGTAACATTTTTCTTTTACATCTATTTTTCTAAGACAATTTTGAAGTTTAATTCTAAATTTGAGGTTTAATTCTAAATTAAAAGAATCCTGAAGCCCCTCTAGCGAAGGTATCTCGGGAAATTGAGAGCAGTGGCTCGAATACACGAAGGGGTGGCAGTGGCCACGTGGGGAAAGAGACCAATAGCCCAACTCAACTAAGGGTGTGGCAATGGCCACGTTTTATTGGGAAAGCAGTTAAGTTCCACTAACGAAAGGGCGGTGGCAAGTAGCCACGCTACAGTATCAGAGAGGGAGTAGCCGTTCAAATCAACTTCAATATTACTTCAGTAAAAACTGCTGTAACCTTTAACCAAGAATCTTTAAACCTTTCAGTGAAATTATTCATTTATAACAAATTTTGAAATACGATGGTACGTCCGCACTTTTCAGTAGCCTAACCAAAAGTCAACTGTTCGCTCAAAAAGCTTCAGCTTTGCTTGCAATCAGGAAATACAAAAAGCTGTGAAAATTACTCGAGCAAATTTGCAACCAAGTTGTCAATATAAAAAACAAACAAGATAGGGTTATTCTCAACTCAATTAAAGCTGCGCGTCTTTGCAGCATCTTCGCGCATTGACCAAACTAGTTCTCGCACAACCACATTCCGTTACATCTAATAATTCGTCACGTTAGTGCATAAACTGCCTAAAGGTCTGTTTACACTAAATGCAATTTCAGTCCGATTTGCTGTCGTACGAAGTTTCATCAGATTTTTGAGGTAAGCAGTTGACGAAAATATCTTTCACACAATACAAACCCAAACAGTTTTGCTTCCTACCGGTTGTTTTGGGAAGCCCCTAATGATTGCATTCTAGAATGCCGCGGATAGTGACGTAGCTTCACGTCATTTCGTAACCTACGTCACTGTACGTACGAAAAATTTCATCGTATTCTGTGTAAACACACCTTGGTGAGAGGTTATGTTATGACGCAAAGGTTAGTTTTATGTAAAAGCATATGTTATGTCGTAAAGGTAAAGGATAGTAAACGCAAAGTTTGGTTAGAGGTTATGACGTAAAAGTCACTTTGCGCTATGGGGCGCCGTTTGGAAAAAAATCATGTGCAAATTTTCCACTTGTTTTTTGGATTATTTCAAGATCACTTTTTCCGATTTAGGTAAATCAGAAATTTTGCTAAATTAGAAATGCTTTTTACTAAATAAGAAACTTTGATCTCATCAATTTTTCCAATTTACTAAATAAGAAACTTCCGTCCCATTGATATTTTCGATTTACTAAATAAGAAAATTTTTTCTCCTGTTTGTTTTTCCAATTTACCAAATGAGAAACTTTTGCTTTACTTATTTTTCTGATTTGCTAAATAAGAAACTTTTTCCTATTTATTTTCTGATTTACTAAATAAGAAATTTTTGTTTTCTGATGTAGTAAGTAAGAAAAGTTTTTCTTATTTATTTTTCCTATTTAATAAATAAGAAACTTTATTCTTATTCATTTTTCCGATATAGGCTACTGGTACTAAATAAGAAACTTTTTTCTTATTTATTTTTCTGATTTTGTAAATCAGAAAGTTGTGCATTAGCTCTTTTCCGATTTAGAAAATAATTTGGAAACACTTTTATGTCATGATCGTGATTCGTGAAAGGCAATGTTGGGTCATAGTCTACTATAGTTGAGTGCTGGCTGTTCACCACTATAATTCAGGGAGAATAAACGAGAGAATCGAAAAAAAAAAAAGAAAAAAGCGTGCCGTGTGCAAAAATTAACAAGCGGCAAGCGCACCCTGTCTAATAATAAATGTCTGAAATTGAACGGCAGTACAAGCTCATAAAAGCGATTAAGCATGCACGCTACTAAAAATGGGATGAAACGTCTAAAAAAAATAATATTGCTACATTTTCCCCAACGAAATCAACATTTCCAAAATGTTCATCCTAAAAGATATGAATTTACTTTTCACCTGATGTATTGTTAATCTGGAGCAAATTACTGCAAACACCATCACAATTACTTTTTTACATGAATATTGTCAAGTTGATGGCAAAAAATAGCAAACACATTCAGTAAACCTAACTTTTAGTCCACAAATTCTCAAAACTTTCCTTGCTTTTTGTCAAAACGGCAAAACGTGGGATCCAATCAAAGTAATATCGCTACGCTTTCCAACATAAAACTTACAAACTTTCAATGGTCATTGCAAAGAGTATGAAATTACCTTTCACATGAATGTTGTCAAGTTGATGGCAAAACAACACAAACATCATCAGAACGACTTTGAACTTGACTGAAAATCGAAAAAAATTAATGCTTTTTTGCCAAAACGGCAAAAGTTGGGGTCCAAGCAAAGCGCAAATGCGACGTTTTCCGACATAAAACTCACAAACTTTCAATCATCATTGCAAAGAGTATAAAATTTTCTTTCACATGAATATTGTCAAGTTGATGGCAAAACAACACAAAGACCATCAGAACGATTTTGAACTTGACCAAAAAACGAAAAGAAATTAATGCTTTTTGGTAAAACGGCAAAAGTTGGAGTCCAATCAAAGTACTATTACGACGTTTTCCCCCACGAAATTGCTATTTCTTTAAGACTCATTCCAAAGAGTATGAAATTACCTTTCACATGATCATTATTGTCAAGTGTGTGGCGAACTACTACAAACACCATCAGAACGACTTTGAACTTGGCCGAAAAACCAAAAAAAGTTTTTGTGTTTTCTGCTGAAACGTCAAAAACTGGGGTCCAATCAAAGTAATAATGCGACGTTTTCCGACTCAAAACTCACAAACTTTCAATCGTCACTGCAATGAGTATTAAATTACCTTTCACATAAATATTGTCAAGTTGATGGCAAAACAACAAAAACATCATCAGAACGACTTTGAACTTGACTGAAAAGTATAAGTAGGCCTAATGCTTTTTTGCTAAAACGGCAAAAGTTGGGGTCCAACCAAAGTACTACTGTGACGTTTTCCGACAATGCGATTAGGCCTTATAAGATTGGGGACTTAGTATACGTACTGACACCTAAGGGTAGCCGTGGGAAGTTAGGTGAAGTTTGGTGTGGGGCCTGTGGGCCCTGGAAGGTTGTGAGCCGCACTGGAGTGATATATACTCTTGAATGGGTTCAACCTGGAAAGAAGAAAAGAAATCGTCGGTACCATTTTAATTTGTTAAAATTTTGTTTACCCCGTTCTGAAAATCGATGGAATCTGTACTGGTTGTAGGATTGCACGGAGTGTGTATTGTGACTCCGCTTCGAGTCGGTTGGCAACCATCCAGTAATGTTGTACCATTGACTTCTTACTATAATAGACTCACAACTACGATTTTGCGCTAGCATTTCACGCTTGCTTGAACAGCCTCTAAGCGCGTCGTATCAACCGTGTGCAGCGGGAGATTGCAGTAGCCAGACAGCTAGCTCAATCACCTTTGTGGCTTTATCTGAATTTTGGCTCATGTATCCATATATCCAGCTCATTGTTTTTTAAGCTTTGGCTTGTGAAACTATTAACAGAGATGGGCATTTATCGCGATACTTTATCGGCGATACTTATCGGCGATAATTTTTTACCGATTATCGTTATCGTTCAAAATAGTTTGGATTTATCGATTACCGATATCGCTTTCGTAATATATTTTGTTATCGCCGATAAATTATCGCGATAAACGTTTCTTTATGCATACAGTGTTCAAAGTTAGGGAGTTGGCGCTATGGCAAAATGCACGGTGTCGATAAAGTCTTGTTGCAATTTAAAAAACTTCTTTTTGCTTAGTTTAATCCCACGGCAGAGTCCGTGAACTGCTCTCTTTTCTTGAAAAATTCAGAAAAACACTTTTGTGATTTGCCTTACAAGAAAAAAACACTTCGTCAAACACATTGAAAATTTACCGCAACATTTATCGGAAAATTTTATCGGCGATAATTCATCGATTACCGATATCGCTTGAAGAAATTGAGATTTATCGATTATCGGTATCGCCCAGAGCATTTTTGAAATTATCGATTATCGTTATCGCTTTAGTACAGAAAGGTTTATCGTGCCCATCACTGACTATTAAGCAATTTTGAAAGACCGCCAATTGAATTTATAACGTAGAACATAGCTTTGTACACTATTGCAGAAGCAGATTTTGCAAGACCGCGCGACAATTGTGGAAGACCATTTCGGTTTCTTAAAACGCCTTAAAAAAAAAACACGAGCTGCTTTTTCTCTCCATCCAACCAATGACAATGACATACATTACCAGATACCAGGAGATCTCTTCAAGTCGAAAGATTTCCTGAGAAGAGTGTTTCTCCGCTCTGCATCGATATCGAGCTAGACTACAGTGGGCAGTGCTCACACTGTGAGCAGCGCTCACTGCAGTCTCACTGTAGACTACAGTGAGCAGTGCTCACTGTAATCGCCGTTGTGCGAAGCTGGATGCGTATGCTCTTGTTTTTTATATAATAACAATAACTGTAGTTTCGGTGTGATTCTGGTAACTTGCTCGAGACCAGTGTTGCGCAGGATAAACCTTTCTGTACTGAAGCGATAACGAGAATCGATAATTTTAAAAAAGCCATGGGCGATAACGATGATCGATAAATCTCAATTTCTTGAAGCGATATCGGTAATCAATAAACTATCGCCGATAAATTTTTCCGATAAATGTTGCGGTAAATTTTCATGTGTTTGACGAAGTTTGTTTTTTTATAAGTCAAATTGCAAAAATGTTTTTCTAGATATTTCAAGAAAAGAGAGCGGCTCACGAATTCTGCCGTAGAGATGGCATGGGCCGCTAAGAGACCAGTCAAAAGCCGTTAATCGGTATTTTTAAAAGCCCGCCAACGGCCCAATTTTATCTTTTGTTTCTAATTGGGCCACTGACGATCCGCTACCAATTTTTGAACTCCCTTTCAACATTCAGTTTTCTTTTAAATGTGGCTGAAGGTTCATAAAAGAGTAGGCTTTGGGCGGACCAAGCTTTGTTTTGGGTATGATTTGCTGAGTCGAAATCATTGCTATTGGGCAGGAGGTTCTGGGCCATGAGCGGTCCGGGCTGCAAAAAAGTCAGCCCGTGCAATCTCTACTCTGCCGTGGCATTAAACAAAACGAAGAGCAATTTTTTATATTGCAAGAAGAATTTATGGACACCGTGTATTTTGCCATAACGCTAACTCACTAATTTTGAACACTGTGTGCATAAAGAATTGTTTATCGCTATAATTTATCGGCGATAACAAAATACATTTCAAAAGCTATATCGGTAATCGATAAATCAAAAGTATTTTGAGCGATAATCGATATTAAATTATCGCCGAAAAATTATCTCGAAAAAATATGCCCATCTCTGCTCGCGACAACTGGTATTGCATAATTAGGCCTAAAGTTGACCAAACTTTTTATGTATGATAGTCCATAAATTAAGCAACTTGTGAAAGATAAGTTAAGCAATTTGTGACCATAAGTTAAACAACTTGTGAACAAGAAATTAGATTTTCTAAAATTACATGATGTGCATAAATTAGAACTTGCTAAATTCATGCATAAGCTTTTCAAAACAAGCTACCTAATTCATGCAATTATGATTTTTCAACGATTGAAAGAACTCATTATTATGAAACCAGGAGACTAAGCAGATCTAATAATTTTTTACCTCGAGTTTCTGAATCTACTGGGCAAAAGAAGGTTAAATTCCGGGGTGTTAAACTGTGAAACGAAATTAGCGAAAACTTAAAAAATATACCCTTCAATTCGTTTGAAAAGCAGTTTAAAGAAAATTTGATAAGAGAGTGCTGACTATATTGTTAACGCTGATCAACATTGTTTGTACTGTGCGCTATGTTTATATATGTGCAAATTATTTTACAGCTATTAGTATGTGTTAATGCTTTGTGTCTTTAAACAAGGGGCATCTCGACTAGAAAACCTTAGGGTTATTCGATGCTCCTTGTTTCGTTCCGAATGTAAGGATTTGTTTTTTGTGCGTTGCTTTGTGGAAAGAAAAAATAAACTACTACCACTAAGTTACTAGTAGTAACCCGATTTGTTTCAACTTTAGGCGAGTTCTTGTGGTAAGTAGTGACGGAGTTTTCGAGACAAATATCGGGTCTCGAAACACAATTTTCAAAGTCTCGTCTCGGTCTTAACTACAAGTCTAGATCTAGAGTCACGTAAAATTATAGTCTTGAAATGCGAGAAGTCTGTGGAGATTCAAAGTTTTAGATTGTGTAGGACTAAAAAAATTTTGAATTTATTGGATGTGAGCATTGCAGTGCAACGCAAAAATTAAAACATTGTCGGAGACATCTGACAACATTGCCATGCGCTCTCTACCATGTAAAAACCCATCAAAAAAAAATTTAAGAAAATCGGGCAAATTTTCATGCTCGCACTAGTTACGTTTTTATATGGAGGGGTTCGGACTTCCCAAAAATACAAATTTTTACATATTTCATGTTCTAAATGTGTTACAAAGATGAGTGATGCTTCAAAAGTTTCAGAATTTTTGAGACAGTAACTGTTGCATTCTTTACCACATTAATAACTGGAGGCAAATTGAGTGGATTTTAAGAAAAGTCCGAAAAATAAAGATTTTTGATTTGGTATCTCATTCCGTCAGCTTTCCAGTGATTTTTTTATTTGCAAAGAAAATCTGCTGTGGTACACTACAGATGAGATTGCAGACTCAGAGTAATGAATTTTTTCCTACCAACACCTGTCTTTGAAACTTATTTTAAAAACATCTAAGAGTACCGGTAACAATAAGAGTCAGCGAAGATTGAAATAGCATGAAGTATGAACCAAAAATCAAATCTTCATTGTATTCGTGTTATTACGCCGAAGCGTGAAACGAGTAGTGAGCCCCATCTCTGCGGCTTAGCGCCAGGGCAACACCCTCTGAAAAACGTCGCAGCGGTGGCTAACCGTTGGCGGCACTGTGTCCATTTGATCGGCCCGGGAACTGATCCCCAAACATGAGCGACGAAATCGGGAGGACGCGAAGATTTTCTGGGGTGATTGAAAGAAGCTTTTTAGGCGAAAAAGACCATGAAAGTTGTTAGGTTTTAACATACGAATAAAGTTTCTTAAAAGTTTTGGTCTCAAAAATTTTTTCAAGTCTCGGTCTTGGTTCCGAACATTAGGACTTAACTCCATCACTTATTTTAAAAACAGCCCAGCAACAGCAGGTCTGCTGATCAACACATGCAGATGCAGCAGTTTTATCATTGAAAATAACCAGCAGAAATTTACAGCGCAAGAAGTTGAGAGACTGTTTGGTCATGCGGAACGACCTAATCGAACTAAATTGAGCAAGTTTGTAAATATGTTCGTAATCACAAAATGTTAGCGTAAAAAAAGTTATTCAAACTGGAAATACTTTAAAGTTAACCACGTACACCAATTTTCACGCAAAACTAAACAGCGATTGTAGCGCAATAAACAACAAATAGTTCAAGCGGATTAATATTGGTTATTCGCGGAGAATTACTAATGTGTCTCTCTATGAGAAGTCACTGGTTGTACCATGTGCTTTTTATTAAGTCTGCGAAGTGGTTACGTTGGTAGAGATCCCAGGAAGTGTAAAGTTTAGTGTTGTGTACTGTTACTTATAGTTAGTAGCTGAGTACTGTAGTATGTGAAAATTATGTTGTACTTGAGGCTACAGTCTAAGTGATGAGATGTGTTACTGTTGGCCTAGCCTAGTTTGCTAGTAGTGAGTGTGCTAGCAATCAGTGAAATGTGTTTTCTAATGATTCTATTTGAATAAGGTTGTTTAGGGCCAGGCTGAACCTGGTTTAGGACAAAGTTGATAAAGGTGTAATTGTGTATAAGTAACATTGGTTAGTACTGTGGGAAAAAACAAAAAGAACAGACCAAGAAGAAATACCCCTAGACCATGACTTCCCAAACTTTTTCGCTCGCGACCCCTTTTAATCTTCCAAAATTTTTCGCGACCCTTTACAGCAAAAATCACAAACAGTGCGAAATATGCATTTGCGATAATTATTGAAAGGCGAAAACTAAAAACAAGTTACCGCTACTCAATTATTTATTTATTTTATTTTTGTGGCATATTTATCCTCCTATCACGAGAAAGCAATCAATGCGCTATACGAGCTCGCTCAGGAGTTGCCAGCCATCTGTTTACCACACCAACATGGGGTAATCCCGCTAAGTGCCTGTCCCACCGACACAACAAGTAAACTTGCCGGCTTGTTCTTCACACTGTCCCTTTATTGCTGAGCGTCAAGCAGGGAAGCTGTGAATACCAATTTTAAAGTCATTGGTTTGACCCGACTCGGAATTAAACATAAGTCCACAGATTCAGAGGCAGACGTTCTTACCTCTTGGCCATCTGAGCTGTGGATGCCTACAATGCCTACTGGTTTATACTTAAATAGCTTATTAGAAACAAAAAAAGCAAACACATTTATGTAATGTGATGGGTGCAATTGCTTTCTCCTACAAGCCTAATCCAACCGCGGCTCAATATTTGTTAATGCCGGTCTCACGGCGGTTTCAATGTTGCTTATGCAGGAACGATGTTTTGCCGTCAACGTTGAACATGCAGACTCGCACAGACACGTCGAGACAAACGGCCGGAGTGCGGTTACTGCCGAGGCCGATGATGATGGATATTCGGCTTTAATGCTAACTATTGATTAACCAGCTATCCATTGTTTAAATAGTTTTTAGTTACCGGTACTATAGCCTCTTGCCAGCAGAGTTCTACATGGCGTCGCCCAGGGGCGCCGAGAGAACTTTCGGGCCCCGGGGCAAAAAATTCGTTTGGGCCCTTTGGTCAGTGGTGCCCCAAAAGCACATGATTAGCAAAAAAAAAGGTCATAGCGTCCGCAGATGTTCGAATTTCGGCCTAAAATCAAGTGATGAGCAAAAAAAGGGTCATAGCCTCCGCAGATGTTCAAATTTCGGCTCAACATCTAGTGATGAGCAACATAAGGTCATAGTGTCCGCGGATGTTCGAATTTCGACCCGAAATCAAAAAATAACATCATCGCGCCCGCAGGCCGTAGTTTGAGCTGATGAATTTTGCATTCTAAACCTGACAATTCAGAACCCCGGGTCCCCCTGTGTCCCCGGACAGTGACCCTTTCTGCCCCCCCCCTCTCGGCGGTTCTGGCGTCGCCAACCGAAGCGAAGAAACAAAAAGATACATCCAGCTTTGTCACTTGATACCAAAGTGACGAAACAAAACAGTTCATAGTTATACAGAGAACTACAACATTCAACCGCTACCTCACCATTTCGTATTTAGCTTAGAGATAGGATAAAATCTACAGCTAAGCCTAAGTTAAGAATGCTGTTTGCGCAATTGCACCAGTTTTAAAAGTTTTAAAAATCACAACAGCATGCTACGCAATTGCGTAACACTGAATACGCAAATACTTTGCCGAAAATTTGTACAAATGTGTACTTCCTGCGACCCCTGAAGTTTGTTACGCGACCCATCGCGGGGTCGCGACCCCCAGTTTGGGAAGCTCTGCCCTAGACAACGAGGCCATCAAACAAACAACAGAGGAGTAAAGTCGTATCAAGGTTAAAGGTATATAACCAATTACCCGGAGCATTTGAACCCGGGATAACAACCCGTTACATTTTGGGGGCTCGCCCGGCTCCGGGTTCCAAGTTTTACTCAACTGTCTTCTCTTGATCAACTGGTTGGTTTTTATTTTGCCTAGTCTACGTAGTTTATACCGGCTCCCTAGTCTATAAATAAGGAAACAAAAACCCCAAAAATTCAATAATTGGAACTGCTGGTGGACTACGTTACGCATTGACATTTGATGTTTTTGAATTTGAATTTTTCTGCGACGTTTTTGAATATATATTTGAAGTTTTTAATTACATTTGTTTTTTTTAGTGTGTTTATTAAGATTTTTTTTGTGTGCGTTAAGTTTTGCATGCTTCAGGCTAACATTAGATCTACAGGGTTGTTTTTGCTTTTTACTGTGTTTTGGATAAGGCTTTTATACATTGCTGCTTTTGTTGTAATAACCATGGCCGAAGCCCCACTAATTGATCTTCATCAAGATGGGTCTAGTCCAGTATACGCCGTCCTTGATCAAACAGGCTCTGACACCACGCATTCTCCTTACACTACATCACAGATGCAACACCCACCCACAGCAACCCCTTACCCACATGCATCACCCGAATTGCCAGTTCCTTTACATTATCTCCAATCGCCTTCCAGCATTGCAGTATCTCAACCCACAACTCACCTTCACTGTCAACCGCCACTCTCATGCTCTCAACCTTCAATTTTTACCCAACCTACCCAAATGTTTCCATCACCCCCCTTGGGATACCCACAAGTCACACCAGCTGCTCCTCAGATACCGTATCCATCATCACCACAAGTGCAACATACACAGGCTCCCAATAATTCAGATTATACTCAGCCGTCGGTTCCCTCTGCACCTACTCAGCACCCATCTACTTCACCATATCAGCCTCCACTTCATCCTTATGTGCCATACTTTCACACTTCTGAACCTTCACCCCCATAACTAGTTCGCCCATTGGATTGCATTGTTTGTTTCCTTCCTTCCCCGTTTTCAATGGAAATCGTGATATTACATCAGACCTGGGCAATTATTTTTTCCATGGGGCCACATGAGAATAAGAAAATATTATGGAGGGCCGGACCGAAAGACCGAACTAAAGTCTGCATAATATTGTGTTTCTTTATATCAGGCAGTAAATAGCATTGTGTTGATAAGTTGGTAAGAGCGGTAAGAGAATATGTGACAATTGAGCAATGAAAAAGAGGGGTTATCTTAGAAAAAATGACATTTACTGAATAAAATTTCCCAAAACAATGGTTAACAAAATGTAAACATTTGTACAGTTTTTGAATTTTACACTGTATTAGTAACGATTTTCAACCACGCTCAGTAGGATACATCATATTAGAAAGCAATCATGTCTATAGCTGTAGTTAAATCATATTTACACTCATTCTGTGTTTTTGTTATTTTTCTTGTTCAATGAGAGAAATCTAGTCTCTTTTGGTCTTTAACAAGTGTATCAAAGTCCGGTTGAATGTCTGAGGTGGCGATACGAAGCACAGCTGACAGATGATCATCTGTGAGAGAGGATCTATACCTGGACTTGTTAAACTTCATCACTGAGAATGTTTGTTCACATATGTAGGTAGAACCAAAGAGAACAAACATCTTTTAAGCATGTCTCTTTATGTCTGGAAACTTCTCTTGCTTAAGAGAAGAGTAGTGGTTGTGACTTAAAATGCTCTGCCAGCACTGCATCAGACTGTAGGTCAATGAGTTCCAGCTGGACATCACTAGGTGCATCATCCACGTTGAAGGTAAGTGGAGAGGAAATAAAGTACATTTCACTCTCCATTTTTCTAAAATCTTGAAATCGCCTTGAATACTCAACATGCAGTGCTTCTAACATAGATGAGTACCTGTGGAGGTTATCATCTGATGGCGTGGCTTCTTTCAGGGTTTGCATGTGAGTGAGATTATTGCTCTCCAGTTGCCTCGAAAGAAACTGTAACTTCGTCATAAAAGCCTTTACCAGGTTGTGCATTTCATGGACGAAAAGGCCCTTGCCTTGCAGTTTAGTGTTCAGTGCAGTCACATCAACAGCAAATGCAAAATCTGCTATCCACCTCTCATCTGAGAACTCTGGGATGTCTTTGTCTTTCGTCTCACAAAACTCTCGGATCTCTGCTTTCAGATCCCAGACGCTTTTTAGCACTTTTCCTAAGCTCAGCCATCGGAAAGCTGTGTGATACCTAATGTCACTACGTTCAGTCTCATGCTCCTCTAAAAGTGCAACAAACTGCCTGTGATTCAATGCTCGTGCCCTGATTAAGTTTACTATTTTAGTTACAACATCAATCACACCATCAATTTTAAGCACTGACTTGCACAACACATGCTGATGTAAAATACAATGCAAAAATACCAATTTATGATCTGCATTGATTTCAGTAACTTTATCTTGCATACGTTTCAACAGCCCAACGTTTTTCCCCGTTAGATTTGGACAACCATCGGTTGTGACACTTATCAGTCTGTCCCATTTCAATCCCAGTGAGTCCATGCATGCGTTTACCTCCGTGAATAGATCGCTCCCCGTCGTTGTGCCTTTAATTGAGCGCATTGCTACCAGCTCCTCCGTAATCTTGAAGTTCGTTATCCCTCGGACAAATACAAGTAACTGGGCTGTATCACTGACATCACAGCTCTCATCCAAAGCCAAGGAGAAAAAGTCAAAATTTGCCACTTTGCGTTGCAGCTGAAGCTCCAAATTTCCGGCAATGTCCTCGATTCTTCTCGTCACGGTGCGCCTGGACAGTGAGACGTTTTCAAATGCTTCTCTTTTTTCAGGACATATTAGTGATGCAGAATCCATCAAGCACTCTTTTACAAACTCTCCATCTGAGAAAGGCTTATTCTTTTTAGCGATTTTGTGGGATATTACAAAGCTGGTTTTGGTTGCTGCTTCCCTATATGTGTGAAGCTTGGTAAATAACCCTTGCTGTTTTTTTAGCTTGGCAACCAAATCTTCAGACATCCGTGCCATTTCAGCATCACTCAAGTTTTTGTAGTTCTCTGAATGTTTTGTCTCATAATGTCGATTCAGATTGTACTCCTTGAACACGGCAATCTGGTCTCCACAAACCAAACACACCGCCTTGCCTCTGATTTCAGTAAACAAATACTTAGCAGTCCACATCTTATTGAAAACTCTGCATTCAGCATCAATCTTTCTTTTTTTAGTCGACATTTTAGGGATAAAATCCGTCTTGACACCCGTAGTCTTCTTGCAACAACTTCAAATCAGTAACACAAATCACTTACGTACTTTTGCGTATCTATGCACTAGGTAAAAAAAACCACAACTTTAAAATACAAGCAATGCACATTCAACCCACGCATAAGGTAAAATACGAAAATACGTTTATTTTATAGTTTCTTATGAACCTTACGCGGGCCGGTCAGAGTCGAGCAAAGGGCCGGGTACGGTCCGCGGGCCGTAAAATGCCCAGGTCTGTATTACATGGTGGCTACGACAGTTTGACGAAATGACCACTTTTTGCAACCAAAATGACAAAGGCCGACTGTTGATTTTAAAATTGGGAGAACGAGTACAAGACACAGTTGACATCCTCTCATACCAACAGCGCCAAAATTATGGGATGTTAAGGCGACAGCTTATGGAGACCTATGCCGCACCTCCAGATAGTGGTCTATGGTATGCTACGCTTATGAACCGAAAAAAATTAGCTGCAGAATCTGTCGCGGCATATGTGCGAGACATCCAGCGTCTCGTTGGAAAGTTGAACATTCATCCGTCACAGAGGGATCAATATGTGCGCAATGCTTTTCTTTCTGGCCTCTCTCCAGACCTCCAATTGTACTTAGGACCAAGCAGGACCGCAAGCCTGGCGAGCTACTGCAAGCGGCTACCTACTTTGAGCAGATCAGCAAGAGGCAATATGGTGGGGATTCTAACGCGATATGCAAAGTGTTTCAAGCTAACGTTCCAGCACCCCGACAACACCCATTTCGTACCCCTGGAAACTGCTATTGTTGTGGAGAAAATGGACACTACAAGCGCAACTGCCCCTTTTTGAGTTATGCGTATTGCCCCAAGTGCGACCAGAGAGGACATTATCCTCAAGTTTGTAACAGCTTCCAAAGACATAGAAGTAGGCCTTTAAACGGACAAGGTCTGGCATTATTTCGTATGACACACCCACCTCCCCATTCTGTGCCAGGCCAGATTCGTCCCAGTCAAACGTACCCCAACCAAGCTTAAACCGACCATCTGATCAAACTCATCCCAAAGATGACTCATCAACCGTACAACCTGTTTCTCTTGAGACTTCACCTCAGCAATCTGCACCTTGCCCTACCATCCGTTATACTAGTGAGACATTCTTGCCAAGTCTTTTTGCCCATTGTGATATGGCTGGTATGTCATGCCAATTTGAGTGGGACCCTGAATGTAGCTGCTGCCTTTTAAACTCTACCACATGGGAAAAACTAGCTAAAGCTGACCCCTCGCTACAGTTGGAACCAGCACCTCAGGTTATAACTGCAAATGGACAGCCCATGAATGTCATTGGAAAGCTATCACACAGTATCACACTGCCAAACAACGTGAGTTACCATTGGCAATTTATTGTTGTCAATGACATAGCAGCAGATGGCTTTATTGGTAGTGATCTAATGCAAGCTGCTTTTGCCATTAAGGATCATGCTCATAATGTTGTGTACTTTAACCATTCCAAGAAGTCACCTCCCACCCTGTCCGATTGCGCATGTATCACTCTTGCCTCTGCTCCCCGAACCCAGAATTTAACTACACCCCTAGAACTGCCAACCTCCGCCAAGGTTTATTTGACTTCATCTGTGTACATTAGACCTCAATGTAAACGAGTAGCAGTTATTTCCACCCAGTCCGTCCATCCCTCATTTCGTGGAATCGTTGAGCCTGACAGTGTGTTCGAGGACAAAGGATTGCTTGCCCTTCCCAATTTGTTTAGCCCCACTCATCAAAGCCAAATGCTGTTAGCAGTGGTCAATATTTCAGACCACCCTGTCAAACTCTCTTCTGGTCTAGAGGTTGGCATCATTCAAAGTACAGACTCTGTTACTAAAATACCACCTCTTAAGCTTGAACAAATATGCCATGCTGTCCAACCTATCGAACAGGTAGATATGTTACCGTCTCATTCAGTCCACCTACCCTTTGATCTGAATCTTAATGACACTGATCTTAACCCAGCCCAAGTTCTTATGGTGGAGTGTTTATTAGGTGAGTTTAAAGACATCTTTTCCCTTGGTTCATTTGATATAGGCTGCACACCTCTCCTACAGCACACTATTGATACAACCCAGGATAAACCTATCCTCGTTCGACCAAGGCGGCTACCCATCCATGTGCAAGCTGAGGTACAAGTTATCATCGATGACATGTTGAAATTTGGCATTATTCAACCGTCCCAGAGCCCTTGGTGCGCCCCAGTTGTTGTGGTAGCAAAAAAGGATGGATCCAAAAGACTTTGTGTAGACTTTCGAAAACTGAATAGCATAACCATTAGGGATAGTTACCCCCTTCCCAGAATAGAGGATGTCTTAAATGTTTTAGCAGGTTGTCGCTACTTCTCCGCTTCGGATATGAAGGCAGGCCTCCACCAAGTGGAGGTTGCACCTGCTGATTGGGCCAAAACTGCTTTTTCGACAGGCACAGGTCTTTACGAATGGGTGCGTCTGCCTTTTGGACTGGTCAATGCCCCTGCTTCGTTTTCACGGTTAATGTGCATCCTACTGGCTGGCCTGTCTTTCGAAGAAGTTGTGTCTTATTTAGACGACATTTATTCTCGGACATTTACAAGCTCTACGTCGTGTTTTTGAGCGCTTCCGGGCTGCTAATTTAAAATTATCTCCCGAAAGGTGTACCTGGTTCCAAAAACGGACCGCTTTTCTTGGATTTCTTGTCTCAAAGGAAGGCGTTGCGACTTATCCAGAAAAGATTGAAGAGGTAAAAGCATTCCCGACCCCAACCAATACAAAAACTGTTCATGCTTTCTTGGGTTTAGCCTCGTACTATCGAAAATATGTTCACCAGTTTGCCAAAATTGCTCACCCCTTGACTCAGCTGCTACGCAAGGAGAATCTTGCTAAAAAACAATTCTCTTGGACAGGCGAATGTGAAACAGCTTTTCAGACGTTAAAAAGCAAAATGATTTCTGCACCCATTCTTGCTCTGCCTCGCTTTGGCGAACCATTTCAGCTGTCTACAGATGCTTCAAACTTTGCTGTCGGATGTGTTTTGGAACAGGTCCAGGATGGTGAACTGCGAGTGATAGCCTACGCTAGTCAAGTCTTACCTCCGAACAAACGCAAATGGAGTGCTTTTCAACGTGAAGCATATGCTCTTTTATGGGCTAGCAGGAAATTCAGACCCTACATCTTAGGCGGCAAGGTATCCTTCATCACTGGCCATGCCCCTCTCACCCATCTTCGCAACAAGGAATCCATTCCCGAAAAAGTACAAACTTACTTCTTGGAGTTGGAACAATACGACTATACTCTTACCCACAGACCAGGAAAGAGACATGGCAATGCTGATGCTTTATCAAGGCTCCCCTTGGATGAAGCCAACGATAACTTGCCCCTAGAAAGTTGTCAGCGGTTGCGACTGACATCGGACTGCAACATTGATTGGAATACCGTACAAAATGAAGACGTGAATCTGCGAACAGTTAAACAGTGGATGCTTGAAGGCAAGCCAAAGCGCGAAGCTGCTGGAGAAAGCGAAGAACTGGGCTTGCTGTGGAATGTTTTTGCCAAGTTGCACATTGATAAAGATAGTGGAACCCTTTACAAGTTGAATCGCACCGGGAAGCACCAGTTTGTTGTCCCGCATAACAAGCGAGAAGAAGCGCTTAAAACATTCCACGATTTACCCACATCTGGACATCGAGGTATCACTCAAACCTACGAAAAAATTTGCGACCAACTTTGGTGGCCGAAATTAAAGGAGGATGTCCACTATTGGTGCAATTCTTGCACATCTTGCGCTCGGTTTAAGACCCACCACCTTCCCAAAGCCCCTATACAATCTTTGGCAGCAGGCCATCCGAATGAGGTTGTTGCAATTGATTTTGTAGGCCCTATGCCAGGACCTACCAAACTGAACAATGTTTATCTACTGGTAATGGTGGATCATTTTACTCGATATGCGGAGGCAATTGCCCTTCCCGACCGCCAAGCTTCCTCTGTCGCAAAAGCCTTAATGAGAGAATGGATTACTCGACATGGGCTGATGGAAGTCCTACACTCTGACCAAGCACAGGAGTTCGAAAGTGATCTTCTTGCCGAATTATGCACTCTTCTTCATATTAAGAAATCTCGCTCTTCCCCCTTTCACCCTGAAGGCAACTCCGTCTGTGAAAGACTAAATGGGACTTTGATTTCGATTTTGAAACCCTGCATGTCGGCTCACCCTGATGATTGGGATACCCTTGTTCCTCATATCCTTATGGCTTACCGGTCCACTCGACACTCTTCCACAGGATTTACTCCCAACTATCTTATGACTGGGCGTGAAATGAGGCTCCCTGCTCATGTTATTTTCCCTTCTCCAGAAATTGAACCACAATTAGTTACCGAGTATGCTAGACAACTACGTCACAACCTGCAAACAGCCTTTCGGGACACTAGTTTACACCTTTCCAGATCACACGAACATACCAAGGATAGGTCACAACACTATGCTCGTTACAGGCCTTATGAGATTGGGGATTTAGTATACGTACTGACACCTAAGGGTAGCCGTGGGAAGTTAGGTGAAGTTTGGTGTGGGCCCTTGGTTTTAATTTGTTAAAATTTTGTTTACCCCGTTCTGAAAATCGATGGGATCTGCCAAACTGTGAGGGTTCTGAAAAGACAAACAGTGATGACATGTTGTTTACACGCCGTATGTGCAAACCACCCGATCGCTCTGGGGACTGGAAATTTTCATGATTTGCGTGCATGTTTTTTTTTTTCTGCCTAGCTTATGTGACATGTTGGCTACACGGTTGAGTCTTAGTTTTAGAATGTGTGATCTGTTTATAGTCCAAGTGTACGTTGGTTATGTGCTCAGTTGCTTACTGTCTATACGTTTTGGTCTCTAGGAATGTAAAAGTTTTTTTTTTTTTTCCTGTTTTGTGGCTAACTTTGTGTATGCTTCGGGTTGTTAGAGACTTGCGGACAGGTCTTCTGCCGTGGGGGGTAGTGTACTGGTTGTAGGATTGTACGGAGTGTGTATTGTGACTCCGCTTCGAGTCGGTTGGCAACCATCCAGTAATGTTGTACCATGTGCTTTTTATTAAGTCTGCGAAGTGGTTACGTTGGTAGAGATCCCAGGAAGTGTAAAGTTTAGTGTTGTGTACTGTTATTTATAGTTAGTAGCTGAGTACTGTAGTATGTGAAAATTATGTTGTACTTGAGGCTACAGTCTAAGTGATGAGATGTGTTATTGTTAGCCTAGCCTAGTTTGCTAGTAGTGAGTGTGCTAGCAATCAGTGAAATGTGTTTTCTAATGATTCTATTTGAATAAGGTTGTTTAGGGCCAGGCTGAACCTGGTTTAGGACAAAGTTGATAAAGGTGTAATTGTGTATAAGTAACATTGGTTAATACTGTGGGAAAAAGCAAGAAGAACAGACCAAGAAGAAATACCCCTAGACAACGAGGCCAACAAACAAACAACAGAGGAGTAAAGTCGTATCAAGGTTAAAGGTATATAACCAATTACCCGGAGCATTTGAACCCGGGATAACAACCCGTTACAAATCTGCCAAACTGTGAGGGTTCTGAAAAGACAAACAGTGATGACATGTTGTTTACACGCCGTATGTGCAAACCACCCGATTGCTTTGGGGACTGGGAATTTCCGTGATATTGTGTGCATTTTTTTTTCTGCCTAGCTTATGTGACATGTTGGTTACACGGTGGAGTCTTAGTTTTGGAATGTGTGATCGGGTTATAGTCCAAGTGTACGTTGGTTATGTGCTCAGTTGCTTACTGTCTATACGTTTTGATCTTAAGGGGTGTAAATGTTTTTTTTTTTCTTTCTCTTTTTGCGGCTAACTTTGTGTATGCTTCGGGTTGTTAGAGACTTGCGGACAGGTCTTCTGCCGTGGGGGGGAAGTGTACTGGTTGTAGGATTGTACGTAGTGTGTATTGTGACTCCGCTTCGAGTCGGTTGGCACCATCCAGTAATGTTGTACCAATCAATCAATCAATCAAGTTTTTATTTGCCAGCTATACAAAATGCAACACGTACATTAAATGATACACCATGACTGGGAGCAACAAAATGACGATACGGTCTTCTAGTCAATTGCCACCCAAGGATGCAAGCATGCAATTTGTTTTGGCTATAGCATGAAAAATGAATAAAATAAAAAAGAAAACCAAAAACAAACAAATAAGACAATAATAATAATCACGAAAATGCACACTCAAAATACGCCAAATTGTCAATTATGATTAGAATTTAAATGGTAATTTAGAATTGCCGTTTCATTTCTTTTTGTTTTGTAAATCACTCATCATGTGTCATATTTAAGAATTAAATGCTTCTTGAAATTTTTCTTAAATTTGGGAAAACTAAGATTTTTTAGTTCATGTGGAACTTCAGACCATATAAGAGGACCACAAACTGACAGTGACCTTCGAGCAAATTTAGTATTAGTTCTTATTATATAATAATTATCTTGCACACTTTTTCTGGTTTCATAAGAATGAATTTTGGAGATGGGACAATAATTAATCAACTCAAGACCTGAGCGTTGATTCGTGCTGAATTTGTGCATATGTTTTGCAACTTCAATAGTATATATGTCTCCTAACTGTAAAATTTGTAGTTGACTAAACAAGGGACTCGAGCGTGCACGATATTCACTCTTGGCAATCAATTGAATAATGTAAATTTTAAGAGGTTTTAAATTACAACTTGATTTTTATCTTTTTATCAAGTCTGCAATGTGCTTTTTATCAAATCTGCAAGGTGGTTTTATCAATTACCTGATTACCATGTACTTTTTATTTGCAAGGTGGTTTTATCAATTTGCAAGTATCATGTGCTTTTTATCAAGTCTGCGAAGTGGTTACGTTGGTAGAGATCCCAGGAAGTGTAAAGTTTAGTGTTGTGTACTGTTAGTTATAGTTAGTAGCTGCGTACTGTAGTATGTGAAGATTATGTTGTACTTGAGGCTACAGTCTAAGTGATGAGATGTGTTACTGTTGGCCTAGCCTAGTTTGCTAGTAGTGAGTGTGCTAGCTATCAGTGAAATGTGTTTTCTAATGATTCTATTTGAATAAGATTCTATTTTATTAAGACCAGGGCTGAACCTGAATTAGGCTTTTAAGTAATAAAACGTGTTGGGTAAAAGTAAGCTTACAAGAGTCGGAGAAGATAGAAGAAAGAAAGTATAAACTGGTGCAAGAAGAAAGAAAGTATAAACCGGTACAAGAAGAAAGAAAGTATAACCCGGTGCAAGAAGAAAGAAAGGTAACTTCACAACCCGGAGCATTTGAACCCGGGATAACAACCCGTTACAATTATTTAAAACATTGTTTTTGGTTACAGAACAAAACTTGTTTTTTACTATCTCGGAACAAAACTTGTTTTGAACAAAAAAAAAAAAAAAATGTTTTTTGATTAACTTTCTGCTTGTGTTTGTGCTGCTGTTGCTATTTTAGCTTTAGCTCAGAAAGAGGCCAAACGGCAAGTGAATGTGGTTATAATTAACTTTTTACTTGTGTTTGTGCTGCTGTTGCTACATTAACTTTAACACAAAAAGAGGCCAAATGGCATGTAAATGTGGTTGTGATCTTTTTTTCTGTAACTTCAAGCCACTTAATTGCAGCTGAAGATTTTTGTGGTAGTGAAGTATATGCATCATGGAGATGACCTAGTTGAGCATCGAACCCGCGAAGCCAGCTTCGGAGCCCAATGCACCAACCACTCATGTTACAGAAGTGGTGTATGGCTATAGTTCTGGGGCGTCCCCTTGCGGATGAGTGAAATCAAGATAAGTTTTTAAAATGTTTTCTCCAGCTAAGCAACTAGTTGATGACCTCTTTGGCCTTCACTTTTTGATGCTGGGCTCTTAGAACTAAGGTTTCCTCAGTCTGGGTCTCCGCGCTTGGGGATACTGCAGTAGGAGACGTTCCAAATTAAGGTAGATGAGACTGTTGTTGGAGTATCAGCCACATTCCGGAAATATGCTCTGTAGGGAAAACTGTAAGGAAAAGTAAAGTAGGGAAAACTGTAGGGAAAAGTAAAGAAGCGCACATTTGTATAATAAGCTCGACTGAAACGTGATTTCGCTGGCTTATTTTTTTTTTGCTCGTTTCAGCTGTTATCTCACAATGACGCAAGCATTGGAAGCAAGATTAGGTGGTTCCCCATTTGGTCCTGCTGGTACAGGCAAGACAGAAACAATGAAAGCTTTGGGCAACCAACTGGGACGATTTGTTGTTGTGTTTAATTGTGATGAAACATTTGATTTTCAGGTTCGTTGTGTTTGCAAGCTTTGTTATTTAAGCAATATTTTGGTGCGCAATTTTATCTTTGAAACAAAATTAACATTTGATATCTCAAAGACTGATCGCAAAATTTTAAGTTTCTTGTTTTTATTGAGTGTTATGTTATTATTCTGATTCCAGTTTCAGTTTTTCTTAGATGTATATATCCGATTGGTGCATAAATAATTGAATGATATGTATATATCCGATTTCTGTAATCTGTAACGTGTTTAGAGGGAAAGGCATTATGCCATGCCTCCACCCCTTAAAATTTCTCGCTACGCCGCTATTTGTGATATGTAACAAGTAACAAACACAAACGTAAAGAAAGCATAATTTTGTGAAAAATTGCCATTGCAGAGCAAGGCTGCGCAAATACACATAACATGTTGTTGATGTGATTGTGAGTGAAAGAAGCTTGATTATTGAACTTTGTTTTTCAACAAGAGATGGGACGGATCTTTGTGGACTTGTGCCAGGTTGGAGCTTGGGGATGTTTTAATGAGTTTGACAGGTTGGAAGAAAGAATGTTGTCAGCTGTGTCTCAACAAATACAAGTCATCCAAGAAGCACTCAAATTATGTGCCGACCCCAATCATGATGCGTCTAAACCCGTCAAAGCAGAACTTCTCAGAAAATAAATACGATTAATGCGCTATCCGTCGATGATTCTGCTTCTACAATGGATGTCCTCTTTTGTGATGGTTGCACTGTTTTAAAATCAGCATTGTTGGTGTTTCTACTAGATTCGATAAAATGACAGCTTCGTTGTGTTTATGCAGATTTTTGTCTACTTCGTATTTTTGTCTACTGACTCGTATTTTTGTCTGACTCGTATTTTTGTCTACTTCCATTCTAATGATTCAGAATCCATTACTCACACAGTTCCTGTGCTATGCACCAGTGTTCTATGCACCGGTTCTATGCCCAGTGTTCTATGTGCTATGTACAGTGTTCTATCTGCTATGCACCTGTGTGCTATTTGCAGTGTTCTATGTGCTATGCACCTAGGCCTATGTGCTATGTACAGTGTTCTATGTGCTTTGCACCAGTGTTCTATGCACAAGAAAAACCAGTTCTATGCACCAGTGTGGGAAGTAGAAAACTTTCGGTGAGGTGGTTCTGCGAGCTTAATTTGCTTCATGACCTTGTTATTTGTACGAAATTCGGGGTCGAAGCTCACACGTTGCCGTGGTAAAAGCTGTTAGCCTGTGCTTTTTTTGTTTGTAAAAACTCGATGTTTGCAAAAACACAAGTTGAGCATCGCTCAACCTTCATTTTTGCTGGTCACCAAGCGAGTGGAATGTTTTGCTTTCCCTCGGGATGATAGTTTCTATAAGGAGGGAACACATTTCCCCTTCTCACTCTGTTAGACACTCTAGCAGATACTCTATCGTTGGGTTACCGAAAAAATGTCTCTGCGAAAGTTTGGAATTAGAGATTTGGGTTTGGGTTGTGATTAGGGTTCAGTGTGCTTCCTAGCTTACCGCGTAATTTGTAGTACCTGGAGGAAGATGTCGTCCCCACTCTCCGCGCAGTGTTGTTATATGCAAACTTAATTATTTGTTTCGTATTTTTTCCAACACATAATCGCAGGTATCGCCCCACGATGTGTAATTTCTAGAGTGTTATTGTGCAGGTGAATGTGAGTCTCGCCATGGCAATATTCATAACGATGAACCCAGGATACGCTGGTCGATCCAATCTGCCGGACAATTTAAAGAAGCTCTTCCGTAGTCTGGCCATGACCAAACCAGATCGTCAATTGATCGCGCAAGTTATGCTCTATTCACGAGTAAGTGGGATGTTTGATTTTACAGCTTTTTCCCGATTTTGGTGATAACCGGCATGGCATTCGCTGTTACGTCTGTTGTTAAATTTTATTGACATGACTTATTTTCTAAACCAGTGGTTTTCAACCTTTTTTAAGTCGCAGACCCCTAAGTTAAGCTATTCGTTGTTACGGACCTCACACAAATTAACACAAATAGACACGATTTTAGAATTGTTATTGAAAATAATTTGAGTTGAAATCAAAGGCCACCGTCACCAGGGATGCCTTTTTATTTCCGCTTGCCAAAAGCTATCCATTTGAGGATATGATGGGCGGCACTTATTTTTTCACGTAAAAATCTCTAACTGCACAAAACACGATTCGCTGCTTACGCGAAAACAGCTCAGTTTTTGGCGTTGGCTTTGATAACAAATTGTATTTTGGGAAGGACTAATATTGCTTATTTACTCATTCTTCTTCTTTCGGCTTTTCCCTATTTGGGAACGCCGCAGCGCGAAAGTCTTCTACATAAGATTCGTTCAACTTCGTCTCTATCGCTCTCTTGCTCCAACCATCTCCATGTCTTCTCTCACCAAATGCATCCATCATCTCTTTGACCTTCCTCGCTTTCTTCTACCAAATTGTTTATTTACTCATAATTACAAATTTATCTCGGAAACTCCATTAACATTGACAGCGCTGCCTGCTAATAATTGCGTCACTGAGCTTGATCTGCAGACTGTTGGTGTGTAGCTATTCTAGAGTAGAGCTTGGTACCGAGACGCTGTAGAATAGATGCGCCTATAATCTTTTTGATGTGAAGGTCTGACACAAGTTTGGTACCCACATACTTGCGCATGGAAACAGAAGGCGCACGCTCCAGCTGGATGTTTTGCAGAAAGCCCTTGCCAAAAAAAAAACATCCCTTTCTCTCTGCAGTACCAGACTTCAGGCGCAACGGGGGTGTTTTTTCTGAAACCAAACATTTTAGCATTACTGGCGGAAAAAGATCGTATTTAGTGCTTGACCTTCTTAAATCACGTTTAGATCGTTTCACGCCGCTACCGGTCTATTTCACACATTATTATTAGCACCAGGAATTCATAAACAAGTTTGAAAAAGTGGAGTACTGTATTGCAAAATTGGAGTAAACTTCGTAGTTATACGGATTTTGTAGTATTGAAATGCGGAAGAAATAAATATTAAAATTTACTAACACTTCAAATGTTTCTGCGGGCGATTTAACATAAAAATTTTGAAGAAACCACCGGCCGAAAAATTTTAATTGGCTGGATCCGCACCGCAGGTTGCCGACGCCTAACCTAAGCTTCGCGAATTTTGGCGCAATGACTTGATATCTGGATCAAAATTTGTGAATGCAAGGCGAAAATCATTAAGCAGTTACAGACGATTTTTTGCTTTCGTTTTAATGTGTTTTGAAGCACTGGAAGCAATTTTAGCAATGTATGTTTTCAAGAAAGGCAGAATTGTATTATTGCAGGCAATAGTTCTAAGTGTGGAAGCATTTATCTGTCATTTTTGTATCCAGAATTTGACATATCATTAACCATTCCTAAGTATGAAAGTTTCCACCGCAACTGCTTTTTTTTGGTTGCAAATTAAGCAGTGCCTCCTTATGTGTGAGTTTGCAAAGTTTCAATGATTCAGTCTTACCAAAAAAAATATCGGAAGAAGTTGCTTGGGTCTTAAAACTACCGGTGCCTATTTCATATTCTCATATTGTTCAGAAAAAGATCATTTTTTGGAATGCATTAATAATATTAAACACCGGTACTTCAATAAACTGCCCTATTTTTAATAAAATTTTCAGCACTTTGGCGGACCCTTGGGACCTTGCGGACCCCCATTTGCGGACCACTTGGGAGTCCGCTGACCCCAGGTTAAAAACCACTGATCTGAAAGGATTTCAGTGAACTTATAAAATGATCATTATTTGTAAACTAGAATGTAATTCTATAGGTAAGCCATCGGGAATTGGATTTATTATTCAAAAGTCATAGGCCTGCACTACCTGTTCAAATCGGTGCCTTGGATTGTATCAAATTTCCAAGATCAATTTGACGTCATTATGTCAATGGTCATCAATTGGTGCAGTGTCATGTAAAAGAATTGATGCTAGCCTGTAGGGCAGTGCTTCCCAACCTTTTATTGTTTGCGGCATTTTTTTAAAAACTCTTAACACCCGTGGCTCCCCCGCTCAGAAAAAAATTTTCTGTATGTTCACTTCAGATTAAGCTTCGTCAGAAAGGGGGGCCAGCGCCCCTTTTTAAAAAACTACCTAATTAAAAAACTATCTAATCAAAAAAACTACCTAATTTAGTTGCACCTGCGCCGATAGTCCAGACAAGGTAGGTTAGTGCTGGTAGCCTACTTGTGGCCCCCGGATAAACGTCCCATGGCGCCCTAAAAGGGCCATTGGCTCCCGGTTGGGTACCCCTGCTGTAGGGGTTTGTTATTATACTTACGCTTGGATAATCAGTAACTGAGGTTGTTTTCAAAATATATTAAACAGGAAGCTCAACGGTGATTGAGGAAAACTGCGAAGTGAGCTTGCGCTCTTCGAGTCAGCAGCCACCCAGTAAATATGTGAAATGCGATCGACTCCAGCCGTGAATCGAACCCGTGACGTAGGATCTATCACCTGCGCGCGGTACCGCTAGGCCATGTATTTTTTTGTATTTAGTTGCATTTATCCACCTACCGTGAGAAAACGATCAATGCGCTGTTCTAGCTCGCTCAGGAGTTGCCGGCCATCTGTCTACCACACCAAAATGGGGGAATGGTGCTAAGTGCCTTTCCCAACCGCACAACAAGTAAACTTACCCGCTTGTTCCCCACACTGTCCTTTTAATGCTAAGCGTCAAGCAGGGAAACTGTGAATACCAATTTTAAAGTCATTGGTTTGACCCAACTAAGAATCAAACCCAAGTCTACAGCTCCCGAGGCTTTCACCACTCGGTCACCTGAGCTGTTGCTGACAATTGCAATAACTTGGGCATTTGTAATAACTGTAGCACCCCTACTGCCTGGTCTATATTTTGATAGCATTTGTTAATTATGATGCAGGGCTTCCGCACAGCTGAGAAGCTTGCCAACAAAGTGGTTCCATTCTTCACACTATGTGACGAGCAACTGAGCAGTCAGCCTCATTACGACTTCGGTCTTCGGGCGCTTAAATATGTGCTGGTGTCTGCTGGTAATGTGAAGCGAGAGAGAATTGAAGAGATCAAGAAACAGAGGTTGGCACGTGATGAAGCGGTAGAGGAAGCAGAGATCGCTGAGAATTTACCTGAACAAGATACAGGTTTGTCGTTGTCTGGTATATTTTCGTTTTCGAGCAAGTGGTGAAGACTGATTTGCAAACAGTTGCAAGGAATTAATATACACCGATCAGAAAATTTTGAGCCTCTTCTGATAAACTGGTTTTACTGCGTATATATGAGTGCCACATTTTTCGTCGGCGTTTACCGGCGTTTGTGTTTGTGCTTCGCTGGGATGTTTGCTGTTTTCTTATTATACACAGAGTTAATTGTTCGGTAAAAATGAGCAAGCTGTATCTTACAGAAGTACAATGTGAACTTCATATGATTCAAATGTTTATGATTGATAAAAGCATAAATCACTCGGCCATACTCCACTTCTTCACTCTGCTTGAATTTGTTGACCATTGAAGTTGATTTATTAGAGTGTCACCGAGACGATGTTGCCCAAGCTGGTGGCTGAAGACATTCCTCTGCTGCGTAGTTTGCTCAGCGATGTCTTCCCCAACGTGGAATACAGAGAGGACAAGATGGCGGCGCTGCGAGAGAAGATTAAGATTGTTTGCGAAGAAATGCATCCGGTTTATGGGGAGTCGGATGAGACCGGTGCGTTTTTGTTTGCATGTCATGAAGCGCTGATCTTGCCGATCGCCATTTCTCGATCTAAATCAAACCTTCATCTTACTGGCGGTATTACGCTGAAGCGTGTAACGAGTGGCGGAGTCCATCTACGCTTTATAGCGCCTGGGCTACTCAGCTCTGAAGCAACGTCGCAGCGGTGGCGAGCCGTTGGCGACACTGTGCAGATTTGACCAACCCGGAATTGAAGCCCAGACCTCCCGCACCGATAGCGTGTACTTAACAACTGAGCTAACTGGCCGGTTTATTTTTCAATCTGTTATTAATAAATTGGACTTGAAGTTCATCGTTTTTGCGAGCTACAAAATGGATGATATGTGATTCAGCAAGGGATGTCAGTTTTTTTGGGATCACTTAAACTGATTCACCAAAAATCACTGAATGATGCTGTGAATTCAAGTTCATGAGGCTAGAGATATCAGGAAGATCTTCCAATCAAACCTAATCATATGGAATGAAGGAAAAACTAACGAAATGAGAGAAGTATTTGTTACATTGAAACAGTCATTGCACGTTTCTACCGTTTTTAAGTAGTTTTCTTCAAAACTTTCACGCAATTTGGCAATTGTTATTCTCATATTCGATAATTTCTCCTTTATTCCTTATGATTGCGTTTGATTGGAAGATCTTTATAATATTTAGTCTATTGTATCGTTTTCTTAACCACTGATTCACAAGAAAGCGTTCAGACTTTAGGCTGTTTGTTTTAAGCCCCACTCACACCTAGCGATACAATTGACTAAGTCAGATATGGTCAGTTTTAATCCGCGAGCGTTTTCCGCTGTTTGGTTCTGACTGGTCGCACACAAAAGCATTTGCAGTCACATCTGCAGGGTTCAGCGACTGATCGGAAATTGCAAAAGACTAATATTCGCCTTTCGCCTACTACACGTGTTCGAAGTGGTGTTGCGAACCGTTTATATTCACCTTTGACGACTGCCCATTGTTTTTTCGCTCTCCGACTATTCGAGCGACCAGTCGGCGACTGCGAGCAAAAAACTGCTTGTAAATTAGTCATTGGCTACTGGTCGCATCGTTAAATGAGACGGGGGCTTCGAAATTTTTTAATCTCTCCTGTTTTTCGCATACCATATTTTGATAATGACATTGATGCAGTAGTTGAAATAAAAACATACAATGTTTGAGTTGTTTTTGTTGCGTAACGTGAGATTTGTTTGCTTTGTTTTGTTTTTTGTATCAGTAAAGAAACGGTTTTGTCTGTTGCTGCTTCTATTCTTTTTTTTTTTAATCAATTCGTGAGATTCCTAATCGAGGGCGGCTTCTATTGTTTTTGTATTTTTAATTAATTCTAACAGCTCAGATGGCCGAGTGGTATGGAGCGTCTGTCTCTTGAGCTGCAAACTCGGGTTTGATTCCGAGTCGGGTCAAACCAATGACTTTAAAATTGGTATTCACAGCTTCCTGCTTGACGCTCAGCATTAAAAGGACAACGTGGAGAACAAGCCGGCAAGTTTACTTGTTGTGCCGTTGGGAAAGGCACTTAGCGTGATTTCCCCATCTTGGTGTGGTAAACAGATGGCCGGCAACTCCTAAGCGAGCTCGTAAAGCGCATTGATCGCTTTCTCGTGATAGGAGGATAAATATGCAAGTAAATGAAAAAATGAATGAATTCCTATTCGAGGGCGGCTTCTATTCAAGGAAATACAGCATCCACGGATCTGTGCCAACGTTAATTTGATGCTTATTATGTGTCCAGGAAGTGCATGGGTGGAGAAAGTGATCCAGGTGTACCAGGTGTCCTTGATCAACCACGGTTTGATGATGGTCGGTCCCAGTGGATCGGAAAAATCGATGGCTTGGAAGATGCTACTCAAAGCACTGGAGAAACTAAAAGGTGTAGAAGGAGTCTCGTATGTGATTGATCCCAAGGTTATCACCAAGGTGAGTGATTCGTTCGTGAACTCGACCAATCTTCAACTTTCAACTACAAACTGAGAGCTACTAATAAAAGACTAAAATGTTATTACAAAAGTTGAGTATTTTTTCAAATTGTTGAACAGAGAATTCACAATGCGTTGAAGGATGCTGCGAAGTGAGCTTGCGCTGTTTGAGTGAGCACTGAGCAGTCACTCGAAAAATCTGGTCCAAATGGAAATCAAATTCATTAAGGGCCCTAATTTACCAAAAAGCTTATTGCACGCCTCTTTTGAAGAAATTCCAAATCGTTTTTACTAAGTGCAAATCAATTTGGCACTCACTGCAAATCTATTTGTCCACTCGAAGAAATGTCAAATCGATTTGCATTTTACGCTAAATCGATTTGACTTTAGTACAAATCGATTTGACCCTGCATGCTTTTTCAGCAATTGCGTAGATCGTTTTAGCAATTAATAATTAATTGCTAAAACGATTAATTATTAAAAACGTTTTAGCCCCAGGTAAAACCGTTTTGACAAAAACTAAAATCGTTTTAGTTTTAAAATAAAATCGTTTTAGCATTAAAGTAAAATCGTTTTAGCAATGGGTACAATCGTTTCTGTAAAATCGTTTCAGCAATGAAGTAAAATCGTTTTAGCCCAAAGTGAAATCGTTTTAGCAAATAATTTAAAACGTTCTACCCTCAGGTTAAACCGTTTGACTCTAAAGTAAAATCGCTTTAACAATAAAGTAAAATCGTTTTAGCCTAAAGTGAAATCGCTTTAGCATGAAGTAAAATCGTTTTAGTAAATAATTTAAAACGTTCTACCCTCAGGTTAAACCGTTTGACTCTAAAGCAAAATCGCTTTGGCAACAAAGTGAAATCGTTTTGGCCTAAAGTGAAATCGCTTTAGCATGAAGTAGAATCGTTTTAGCTATAATAATTAAAATCGCTTTAGCATTAAAGGTAAAACCGTTTTAGCGTTGAGGTAAAATCGTTTTAGCATTTGGTTAAAATCGTTTTAGCAATTAATTAAAAATGTTTTAGCATTAAAGTAAAATCGCTTTAGCCCAAAGTAAAATCGCTTTAGCCTAAAGTAAAATCGTTCTAGCATGAAGTAAAAGCGTTTAGCAATGAATTAAAAGCGTTTTAGCAATTAAGTAAAAACGTTTTAGCATCGAAGTTAAATCGTTTTAGCAAAAGGCAAAATCGTTTTACTTCATGCTATTTTACTTTATGCTAGTTACTTCATGCTAGAACGATTTTACTTTAGGCTAAAGCGATTTTACTTTGGGCTAAAGCGATTTTACTTTAATGCTAAAACATTTTTAATTAATTGCTAAAACGATTTTAACCAAATGCTAAAACGATTTTACCTCAACGCTAAAACGGTTAAAGTTTCAATTGCGAAAAACATAGAAGTGCAGTGGATAAAATCAATCAAGGTTTGCCCACTAAATATTGTTAGCAAAATTGTGATCATAATGGTGAACCACTTTTAAATTTACACTTCATATGATTTCAAATTTTTGGAATTATCACCTAAGACATCAATTAAATCAAGTTTTCCCATGTTTTATCTACAGTAAACATAAAGTTTGCAGTTGTAAAAGAAAATGATTGTAGTCTGATGATAGGTTTGTAAAAAAAAAAATGGTTGCCTGAATGCTTGTGTTCATTTAAATGGCTTGGATGCTTGTTGTAACTTTGAGATGCAGAGTGACGAAGATAGTAGTATCCAAGACCACAATGGAAAAAAATTATACTGGAGTCAGTTTAAGCTTGCACCAAATTTTTAGCAATGTAAAACACTACGGTCAGCTTACTGCGAAAGAAATTGCTGTTTAGTAACCAGTGAACCTACTCTTGCATCTATCTACATCAGTTTTTTTTGTAAGTGTAGGAACTGTATAATCACCAATTTTGTGCAATTAAAAAATGAAATTTCTGCTGCTTGTTTCCCGAAGTCACAAAAATGTTCATTTTATGATGTGCATACGGCACAGTTTTTGACTCTAGGCTGGTTAAATCCGAATTCGATAACGACTTAGTAATTTATAATATAGAGCGAATTTCAAAAACTACCGATAGCCCAATCGCCGCAACTCGTCCTGAAACTGCATTTTTTGGTTGAACACCACAAGCCTATTATTTTATAAATAGCAAAACACGTTTTAACAATTTTTTTTTTTCTTTTCTGCTATCTTTTGATATTACCAGTAATTTTATGTTATTTTTTCTTCGTTAAAAAACTGTGCATCGTATTATGCTCTGTCCTATTTTAAACTTCGTGAAAAAGCAGACCACACCATGGGTCTGTACAACATCGTTAGAAAAAGCTGCAATTTGCTAGTTTTTTTTATGCAGTGGAACAATTTACGTAGTTCCTTACTTTTTGCACTTGTTATTTCAAGTTCGTGCTATTAAAAATAATATTGACGCTGCATAATCGCAAACAGCTCAACAGTGCACACAACGTTTATATTTTTAACAGTCGGTGACCTCGTTATTTTCTTATTGTTGTTTGGTGTTTTAATGGCGTTGTTCATCTTCTCACCTTGCTTGCTAGGATTTGTGCTACTCTGGCCACAGTATCCCGGTGCGGAATGTGATCATGTGCTCAGTATCGACATGTTGTTTGCCAATTACTTGACTAAACTACGTCATATCTGACTCGATGAGGGGAGGAAGCCGTGGTTGGATCAAATATATTCCAAGTTCAAACGCAACAAACAGGTTTTATGCGTTGTGCGATTGGCAGTTTGATTACACGGATGCAATGATCGCGATATGGTGTGTGTCAATAGCTCAGATGGCCGAGTGGTGAGAGCATCTGCCTCTTTAGCTATAGACTCTGGTTTGATTCCGAGTCGGGTCAAACTAATCACTTTAAAATTGGTATTCACAGCTTCCCTGCTTGACGCTCAGCATTAAGGGTAGAGTGTGGAGAACACGCTGGCAAGTTTACTTGCGTCGTTGGAAAAGACACTTAGTGAAATTCTCCCATCTTGGTATTGTAGACAGATGGCTGATAACTTCTAAGTGAGCTGGTTATGGCGCTTTGATCTGCTTCTCGCGATAGGAGGATAAATATGCAACTACATACTAATACCTTCGACTTGAAATCGTTCTTGCGTCGTGAGTTTTTGCTTGAAGGGCGTGTTATTTTTCATCTTGAGCAACAACCATCTTTCTTCAGTTTGTTATTTTAAAACACTTCAATTTAAACTGTGCTTGTTAAAGAACAGATGTTTGCTTCACTAGTTCGTGTTCACCGCGATGCTCATGCCTCAATGTGTGTTTTAAGCTCATGTGCATCGGAAAGTGAGCAGATTGTTACAAGTCTGGCTAATCACGTGGCTGATTAACTCATTTGCTTATCAATAAAAGGTCGCTTTACACAAAATGTGACTTTCATCTGATTTTTACGATATTTTATCCACTCATAGCGTATGAAGTTAAAGAAAAAGTACTTTATTAAGAATCATGCGGTTGGTTTCTATGAAACCGCACTCTCGTCATGTCCGACTTTTCCTAATTTTTTATGTGCTTAAAGATTACTTAACTGAGAAACATGGGCAGGGTTGCAATTCACAATGAACAGTTGCAGTTGTAACTGACGTAAAACTGAGTATATTGATAACAGTTCGTTTCTCTTCCAGACACAAACACATTATCTCCCAGCATGCAAGTTCAGAACGATTGCTATCATGTTCTGCTTCCATTTTTTTCATCCGATGAGTTCGTCGTGTCAACGTTAGACTTTGCTGAAAAACAGGCGAGTTGTAGCTATTTCGCAGCTTGTTCCCATGTTAGCAGAAATTTATGGTCAGCGACATGCTCCAGCGGCACCGCGCGTAGGTGTCAGATCCTACGTGACGGGTTCGATTCACGGCTGGAGCTGATCGCATTTGGCACCGGGTGGCTGCTGACTCAAAGAGCGCAAGCTCACTTCACTGTTGCCTCAATTACCGTTGAGTTTTCAGTTCAACTTAATTTGAAAATATAGACTCCGTTATAATAATCGTGTCTGTTTAGAGCGTTTATTCTTCATGTGCAGTGTTGCAGGTTATTGGCGAATTAGGATAAAACTAACGTAGCAAATTTGGCAAAGTAAAAAGTATTTTGGGCGTAAGTGTGGTAGAGTTTCGCATGCAAAGTTTTCGCTGAGATACTAGCAGACTAAATGTTGTTTGTGTTGACTTGTTCCATTCAGAATCACGTGATGGACTTCACTCGACTTCGGGCTTTTAGTTCATTATTTTCGATGATCGATAAAGGAATTCGAAACATCTAGCAATAAATTCAAATACATTTTGACTTCCCTATGCAAGTACGTGCTAACCGTACTATGGTATTTAGTATAGTAATTGCTTGGTTTTGGCTAGTATTGTATTTTTTTGTATTTAGTTGCATATTCACCCTCCTATCGCGAAAAAACGATCACAGCGCTATTACGAGCTCGCTTAGGAGTTGCTAGCCACCTGTCTACCACACCAAAATGGGGGAATTCAGCTGAGTGCTTTTCTAACGGTACAAGTAGTGAACTTGCCCCGGCTTGTTCTTCACACTTTCCCTGTAATTCTGAGCGTCAAGCAGGGAAGCTGTGAATACCAATTTTAAAGTCATTGGTTTGACCCGACTCGGAATCAAACCCGACTGTACAGCTCTGGAGGTGGACGCTCTCACCACTCGGCCATCAGACCTGTAGGTTAGTATTGTGATAAGTTGGGTAGAATGTTGCTTTTTCAACTTTAATCACTGCAGGTTAGTGGTCAAGGGTCATGTTATACAGAGCAATGAATCGCAATCGTTGGTTTTAATGTGAATTGACAAGAAGGATAATGTATTAATGAAAGTGCGAAATAAAGATTTGCTACCTTTACTTATTCTTTGCGTAGCGCGGCTCGTCGTACTGTAGAGTTGAAAAAGCATTATTTAGACCAGTGGTTTTCAACGTTGCTGGTGGAGCGGAATGAAATATTCCAGAGACTCGATGAATTTCTCTGCATTATTTTAACTCACTAATTTCCTTGAACTCAGCTCGAAATTGTTGTGAACTTGCTGAACCCGGTTGAAAAGTGCTGAGTTTGACCAATGAAGCGAGATTGATTGAACTTTTTAACCATTTTACTTGCTGCATGCAATATATCGGTGAGATCTATCTGCTCACGTTAGTGTATGTGTTTTAGTACAATACGTTGGAAAAATACATGCAACGTTATTTTCTATACTCACTACTCTGGTCGTTTTGTGGAGATGGAAAGTGGAAGATCAGGGAAACGCTGGGCACTTTCATCTGTTGCTCCACCAACGTTGCCTTGCCTGAGCAGAGGGACATGGACATGATTGATTTCGAGGAAATGTTGAATTTTCATTATTTATAGCAGTGTTTGTCCGCACCATCTAGTGAACAAAGTACATGGAAATAACGTATCATACAGTACTACTACTTTTCTAGACCTGCTTGGTGCTCATCTTTGGGGGGTCGCGCGGTCAGCTGCTCGAGTTGGAGGCTCCAACCATCTCGATCCTCAGCGACAAAAGGTAGATGCTGTGGTGGGATGCCAAGGCGATACCAACTAAGATTTTCAACATAATCTCGCCATCAAGTTGTGGGACGACCTCTACACCTTCGACCACTGGTGTTGAACGCAGCAGTTTTTTGGCTGTTTTTTCCAGGGGCGTTCGTGTCACCTGTCCATATCAGCGTAGTTGCGATCTTTGTGCAAGAAAAGAAAAATCAGCCGCAAAAGAATGGAAATTGCAGCAGGGATAATTGTAAAGTCGTGACGGTAGTGAGCATGATTACAATGTTCTTATTGTAATTGTATAAAGCGGAAAGATGTTTGACCATGTCAACACTTTTCAGGCTCATGTCTTACGTGGTCATTACGATTGATGGACAGTGGACAATTCGTTTTTGTTGCGAAAGCTGTCCACCTGAATGTCTTTTCCATGCACATAACTAGCAGATATTTATAACTAGTGGTTGATCGTTATTAATTGCATAATCACTAGCTTTTCCGCAGTAATTCGTAACATCGAAGTTTACGGCGCATCTGCTCGTTTTTCGTCAGGTCAATGTTATATGTGCAATGGCTTGCTTGTCTACTAATTCATGTACAAGTGGAAAGGAAAAACAATATTACCATAGTTACCATAGAGCGGTACAGCGCTGTTTCGGGCTATTATCCCTCATCAGCCGCACCAGGACCGACGTCGGACTACTGGTAATAGGAAGAATAATTGAAAGGACGACGTCGTATTACCATAGTAACATAAAAATGTGTCACATGCGACCTGTTCATTAATTTTCTGTTTCCTGCGCTGAATTGGCGATGGTCGTGAAACTATACTTTTGATGTTTTTGAAATTGCCAATGTGTGTTGTTCAGGTGTCAATGACTGGCGAGTGGGTGCCATGGGTAAACAAAGTGCCCCAGATTGAAGTGAAAACGCATAAAGTGGCTGCCCCTGACGTGGTTGTCCCCACACTGGATACTGTACGACATGAAGCATTACTATTCACATGGTTGGCTGAACATAAATCAATGGTGTTGTGCGGACCTCCAGGTAACCACGATTCAACCATGGCTAGGCACGATTGTGTTTTGGAAGTTGAGATCACGAACGTTCTGTGTGATTAGCTGGCGACCGACTACGTGTAGGAGAAACAAAACATCAAATTATTGTATCGCTAGGGAGCCACTGCTGTGTATCAAAGTATTAGTTGCAACTGCCAGTCTGATTCTGGTAAAACGTTAAAATAGCGTCTGCGCAGTTCAACATGCTGCTACAAGGAATATGTTGTTTATTTAACCAGTATGTTGTGTGACGTAAGGGACTGTGCGCAAATCACAGAAAATGTGTATTTTGGGAAGAAAAACAGTAAAAGCTTTTTTTAAGGCAGGTCCTAGCAAAAAAATTATATATAAATCTCAACTTATTAGTGCAGGTGCACCTTACACTCTCCTCGTGTGTTTAACTGTTTATGAGTGGCATATATTGCCACAGCTATTTTTATCTACGCTCTTTATTGAGTTATTTTGTCAATTCGATTGTGGATTTAACCCTTGGCTTATTTTTTGTGCTGATGGTCTGAATACTTGACGAATATTTGGTTTGTTCAAAACGTGTTGTCGGTTTATCACTTGTCGAGGCATCTACTGTGACAACACGTCACTATTGCTTTTGTTTGTTGAGCTCTTTTGCGAACTGATGCGACACATTTTTCTTTGTCAGGTTCCGGCAAGACTACGACGTTGTTCTCTGCTTTGCGATCTCTACCTGACATGGAAGTTGTCGGTCTAAATTTTTCTAGCGCCACCACTACTCAACTTCTACTCAAAACATTCGATCATTATTGCGAATACAAGTAAGTTTAATGCATTTCCCAACAAAGTCTTTTCGCCTATTGTCATTACTGGTCTTAGAATAGATGAAAAGTGATGAGCAAGGGATCTCCATGTTTTTCAGGGATCACCTGCACTAAACAAAAATCATGGAATGATGCAATGGGTTCATGAGAATGATACAATGGGTTCATGAGAATGATACAATGGGTTCATGAGAATGATACAATGGGTTCATGAGAAGGATGCAATGGGTTCATGAGAATGATGCAATGGGTTCATGAGAATGATGCAATGGGTTCATGAGGCTGGAGATTCTGGAGGTATCTTCCAGTCAAACCGTAATCATTGGGAATAAAGGAAAACTAAATAATAGGAGAAATAAATCTTGAATAAAAATTGTCTAATAGAGTAAAAGTTAAAAAGAAAATTACTACAAAAATGGTAGCGACGTGCATTAAAAGATCGATGCATCGCATGATCAATGATCTATGCGAGATATTGGATGTTGATGGTATCTATTTCCCAAACCTGTTACGATGCTTGTTGATATTGTATACACATGAGCTCTGCTTGCAGGTGGACGCCCAAAGGAACAGTGTTTGCTCCCATTCAGTTAAACAAGTGGCTGGTTTTATTTTGCGATGAAATCAATCTGCCAGATATGGACAAATACGGAACACAGAGGGTGATATCATTCCTCCGACAGATAGTTGAACACGGGGGATTCTATAGGACCTCAGATCGAGTCTGGATCAAGCTGGAAAGAGTTCAGTTTGTAGGAGCTTGCAACCCTCCTACTGACCCTGGAAGGAAGCCATTGTCACACAGGTATGAATTTCGAATAATTAGATCAAAATCAAATCTTCATTATATTCGCATTATTACGCCGAAGCGTGTAACGAGTGGCCGGGACCATTTCCGCGGCTTAGCGCCTGGGCAGCACAGCTCCGAAGAAATGTCCCAACGATGACGCGTCGTTGGCGTCACTGTGTCCGATTTGACCGACGTCAAATATCGATACTCAAGCGTCATATTGAAAGCGTGCCGGATCATGACATGTTATATTCGATGACATTTCTCTTGTGTGATTTGTTAGCTGTTTAGTTCCAAGTCTTAAGCACTGCATCCATTTTTTCCTCCACCGTCGTCAGCCAATCCTTTAAATTTATTGAATTTTGAGGTTATTTCTTGTAGATGTCTCCGTCATGTTCCAGTGATATACGTCGATCATCCTGCGCTGCATTGTTGAAGCAAATCTATGGCACTTTCAACCGAACTAGTGTTGCGAATTGCGAATGGTTCCCTCCCTCCGACCCTTCGCCGACCCCCTCACCAATGCTATGGTGGAATTTTACACCATGTCCCAAGAGCGGTTGACACAGGTGCGATGTTCAACTTTTCTGCAGTGGTTGGTTTCAACCGATCTAAGGAAGAATGAATCTAATACAATCCCATTAGGTAATTCTAGTTATTTTAAGCAATTTAGCCAAACGCGTAGTCGAAAACTGTTTCCAGTCATCTTCAGGATAGGTACCCTAGTTGAGCCTTAGTAAGTTTAACGAACATAAGTAGTAGGTGCGTGCTCCTATTGAAACAAGGCTCAACGAAAAACTCGATTGATTTCGTCGCCGATGAAGTAGCTTCATTCAATGTCAAATCAAGAATCAAATCTTCGTAATACTCGTGGTATTACGCCGAAGCAAATGGCGGGGCCCATTTCCGCGGCTTAGCGCCTGGGCAACACAGCTCCGAAAAAATGTCGCAGCGTTGGCTCAGATTGACGACACTGTGTCCGATTTGACCGGCCCTGGAATCGAATCCCGGACCTTCTGCACCGATATCAGTTGTGCGTCAGCGACATGGCCAAGTGGTACCGCGCGCATGTTACAGATCCTAAGTGACGGGTTTGATTCACGGATGGAGCCGATCGTATTTCACATTATATACTGGGTGGCTGCTGACTGGAAGAGCGCAAGCTCACTTCGCAGTCTCCCTCAATTACCGTTGAATTTTCAATTCAATTTGAAAATAACCTCAGTTATTTACTTATTATTATTATTATTATTTATAGCTGTGTCTTAGCAACTGAGCTAACCGACTGGTTCAGTCTCAAAGCATTTGCGTTGGGCTGCTTTGTAGATCAGTTGATATCCTCTGATCAACGAAGTAGCGGAGCTTTGTGCTTAGATTGACCCAAGTCGAATTATATTTCACTTGATGTGCCTGTTACGTTGTCAATTCAGATTTGTGTTGTTGCTTTACTATGTTGTAGCGAATCGAACTCTAGTTCACCTATTTATGTTAAACGCGATCGTTTTGTTGTTCTGCGGCAGTTGGTGCAGTAATCAGCGCCACAGGGTTTTCATAAGTTTCGTAATTGCGAAAAGAAAACTAGATCTATTCGGCCAATGCAATCATTCCAGTATAAGTGCTGAGATGAGTAAACGTCAAAATTGCGTGCTAGTTCAGATGTGTAAACATCACTTTATAAGCCGGTTATTCCAGTTATCTACAGTTGAACCTGTTGCTAAATTTGATTTAAAACCGGCATTGGCCAAGCAATGAGATTCAGTATATTTTCTATTGGAAGAAGAAGTTGGTGCAAACCAGAAGTTATTACATTCGTGCAATATATTTACTTTATTCAAGCCAGTCCGCGTTTTACGAGTGTTAGTCTCGCGTTTTGACAGGTGGCGCGATTGAGACGTAACATAAAGTTTTAAATCAAATCAAGTTTTGAAACAACTCGTCAATATCAACTACAAATCAAATAACAATGGAATCCGCTGAAGCAATAGATGAGTTCAGCAAATTAAAACAAGAGCTCAGCGGGTGCTACTTAGCTGCAGAAAAACTGATGGCTTTGCGGCAACCAGATTTGCTTCATTTAGAGCAACTTGTTTCCAAAATTGAGAATTTGTACAACAGACTGATGGAGGCTGTTAATAATCCTGAAGTTCCTTCTTTCTCAGATGTCAAGGGAAGTATTTTTCGCAACAAAGAGGAGTTTGACAGATACTACAAGTCATTCCAGCAGCGACGATCAGCTTTCGAACCGCAGCTCCCGTACGAAGGTATTCAGTCAACAACCGCGTGCGAAGTCAGGTCTTCCGCTTCCACCAAGTCTAAAGGGTCTTCGCGATCTTCACGATCAAGTGCTAAACTGCGAGATGCCACAATCGAATTTCGTGTTGCCCAGATTAAAGCTAAACAAGCTGCAGAAAAGGCGGAAGAAGAGGTCATTCTTCTACAGCAACAACAAACCATAGATCGCCTAAAGGCCGAAGAAGAAGCCAATCGTTTAAGGCAACAACAACAAATCGAACTTCGAAACGCCGAACGTGAGATGGAAATCGCTGCTGCAAAGATCGAAATCTTAGAGCGCCAGGACAATTTAACTTCCACTCATTCGAATGTCGGTAAGCGTGTGAACTGTATTGTCAACGAGCAATCGCAATTACCGAACACTTTGTCGCGCGTACTTGCCCATAATAATGTGATCTCAAACACCCATTCTACTACTCCGACGAGCATAAATGCGACTTCGAGCAAGGTAAATGTTACTCCTGTGTGTGAAGTAAGAAACAATATCTCGATTCCCCAACAGAGTGTTGCTGATAACACACGAGTTAATGCGGCGGCAATTAGCAGCGTTTCACATAATTTCAATAATAATGTCAACGTTCCCTGTGTGCCTGATTTGTATGGTGTAGGTCTACATTCGTACAATACTGTCGATTCTGCGTATGATAGATTTAGAATGCAATGTAATGTTACACACTCTATTACCCCTCAAGTTCCTGCATGTTACCGTTCTGCTAACGATTATTCTCAAACTCATCCTTTCTTTTCTGGTGTCGAGCTACCACAACCCTTATCATCTGCTGTAGAGCAATCTTTGCCTTTTAGAGCAAACGTTACGCAGCAAGCTATACCCACTACAGGAGGCGGGCCTTGCGGCTCTTTTTGGCCGCATGAAAGCAGGGCTTACCCAACCAGGCCTACTGTTCAACCGCCACCGGGTTTCACCCCATTTTCGTACTTGTCTTACGACGAGTTGTTTTTGCCTAGGCCAGAGTTTAAGAAATTTAATGGTAATCCTCTTGACTTCAGGTTATTTATTACCAAATTTGAGACTCACGTCGAACCTCGCGTTCACAATAAGAAAATGCTTTTTTGTTTGCTTTTGCAACATTGCTAGGACAATGTGAAATCTATGATTGAATATTTTGGCGAGAAAGACGATGACCAGGCTTATCAGCTGGCCAAGGAGAAATTGAAGCATGAATTCGGGCGGCCTTGCATAATAGCTGATATTTGTGAACAGCAATTAAGAGATGCGTCGCAAGTCAAATCTAATGATACGACGTCTCTTAAGTCTTTTTCCGAGCTGCTTGAAAAAACCTTCACCACCTTGCAAAATTTAAATGAATTAAGCAGTGTTAATTCTTTAGATGCTATTTCTAAGCTTGTTAGTAAGTTACCCTTTGACATGCGAAAGCGCTGGGTTCGAGAATCGGTTACGATCGAGAAAGGCGGTCGTGTCGCTAAGTTTGGCGATTTTGTAAAATTTGTCACCCGGGAATCGGACGAACAAGGTTCTTTGTACGGCAGACGTGTGTTCGCTGCTAAGCCAGAACATAAGCCGACCGGTTATGTCAAGGGTTTGAGTGAGCAAACTAAGAATAAACATAAGTCTAGTTCTAGTTTTATGATTAATTCAAATTTTAATGCGCGAGCTCAGTGTTGGTATTGTGATGACTGCGACCATCGACTGCATGATTGCCCCAAATTCAAGGAAATACCTGTGAAGGATAAGTCAAGCTTTGTTAAATCCAAGCGATTGTGCTTTAAGTGTCTTAGCAGTCAGCACAAAACCAATGTGTGCAAGCGTACCAATACCTGTTCAGTGCCGGGTTGCAAAGGTACCTATCACCACACTCTCTTGCACAACCCAAGGCCTGTTAAGGCGGATGCTCAAGCGCAAGTCGGAAGGGATACTTTTGAGGACGCTCAACTAACCAAAGAAGTTGAAGCGGGCTGTAGCGGTAACAACAGTGTAGTCGCTTGCAGCCACGATTCAAATAACTCTGATGGAGTTTATCTCTGCGTTGTTCCGGTTCGGGTTCATTGTGAAGGTAAAACTGTACTGACTTATGCCTTCCTGGACCAAGGATCGACGCACAGTTTTTGTGACACTAAACTGGTTCAAGCTCTTGGAGCAACGGGGCGAGAGGAAAACTTGACCCTTCAAACACTGTGCAATCCTGCTGCAAAATGTCGCGGCGTGACACTCAGTTTGAGCGTCTCGTCTCTAAATGACTCGCAGTCAATATGCCTTCCCAAGGTGTTTTCGATTGAAAACATTCCTGTCAATCCTAATTTGACCCCTGCAAAGGGTGTCTTGAGTGCCTTGCCACACTTAACTGGCATTACCTTTCCGAAAATACCCGGCGCGTCTGTTACGTTGCTAATTGGAGCAGATGTGCCAGAAGTATTTTGCTTTGTGGACGTGCGAAAGGGCGGTCGCGGACTACCTATTGCCGTAAAGACGCCCTTAGGATGGTCTCTTTTGGGGCCATCTCTTTCCCTCTCAGTTTCTACGAAGCATAAAGATGAAGGAGTTGAAAGGATGATGCGAACACTTTGGTCCACTGATTTTGGCGACGGAAGCTCAGTTCTTGACCAACCTCATTCCCGTGAAGACAGAGCAATGCTAAAATTACTTGACAATTCAATTACCGTAAATCAAGGACAGTATCTGCTGCCCCTGCCATGGCGATCTGATACTATGCAGTTGCCGAACAATAAAGAAATGGTGCTTCGTAAACTGCTCAGCTTGAAACGGCAGCTATCCAAGGAGAGCGAGTTGAGAGGAAAATATTCGAGCACTATGCAAGAATATTTGACTAACAACTATGCTGCTGAAATGCGCAATTGCAAGGAAGTTGTAGATTTGGTCTGGTATTTACAGCATCACCCTGTCATGCATCCACGCAAACCTAACAAGGTGCGGGTCGTTTTTGACCGTGGCAAGCCAATTCACATTTACAGTGATCGTGGTACCAACTTCATTGGCGCTGCTAAACTTTTACGAGCCTGTTTACAAGTTATCGACCAAGAGCAAATCAAGCGCTTTCTCAGTGAAAAGGAAATTGCATGGTCGTTTAACCCTCCTACTGCTAGCCACATGGGTGGGGCATGGGAGCGTATGATTCGCTCCATTCGCCGAACTCTAGATGCTCTTATGACCACCCAAACACTGACTGATGAATCGTTGGCCACCCTGATGGCCGAGGTTGAGGGCATCATTAATTCGAGACCCTTGGTTCCAGTTACCATGGATGCTCGGGATGATGAGCCGCTCACGCCAAACCATCTGTTGTTACTCCGTGGCAATCCTAACCTTCCTCCTGGGTTATTTGAAAGGAGAGACTGTTATGGACAGAGACGTTGGGCTCAGATACAGTATTTGCGCAGCTTTTTTGGTCGCGATGGGTACAAAGAATTTTTACCAAATTTAGCTCTCCGTCATAAGTGATTTAAACCTCAACGCAATGTACAGACTAACGACATGGTGTTGTTAGTAGAGGACATGCAGCATCGGTCAAAATGGCTCACTGGAAGAATCACGGCTACTCATTCTGATAAACATGACAGAGTAAGGACTGCGGTGGTACGCACCAAAAATGGCACACTTACCAGACCCATCACTAAGCTTTGTGTGATCGTTAACAATGAATCGCACTCCTAACTTCGCTTATCTCACCTTTTCTTTTCTTTTGACACCTTCACTCTTGTTTTAAAAAATGTGACTTCCGGATGCACATTTTGTGGGGGGGTATGTTACGTTGTCAATTCAGATTTGTGTTGTTGCTTTACTATGTTGTAGCGAATCGAACTCTAGTTCACCTATTTATGTTAAACGCGATCGTTTTGTTGTTCTGCGGCAGTTGGTGCAGTAATCAGCGCCACAGGGTTTTCATAAGTTTCGTAATTGCGAAAAGAAAACTAGATCTATTCGGCCAATGCAATCATTCCAGTATAAGTGCTGAGATGTGTAAACGTCAAAATTGCGTGCTAGTTCAGATGTGTAAACATCACTTTATAAGCCGGTTATTCCAGTTATCTACAGTTGAACCTGTTGCTAAATTTGATTTAAAACCGGCATTGGCCAAGCAATGAGATTCAGTATATTTTCTATTGGAAGAAGAAGTTGGTGCAAACCAGAAGTTATTACATTCGTGCAATATATTTACTTTATTCAAGCCAGTCCGCGTTTTACGAGTGTTAGTCTCGCGTTTTGACAGGTGGCGCGATTGAGACGTAACAGTGCCTCAGATGCGATAAACGGATAACTTCTGCTCCTTACTTCGTTGGTTACAAAACGGTCATTGTTTTATTAATTTTGTTGCTTAAGTGCTTGAATAAGTGTGTTGTTATTTGCGCTTTCCACAGTTTGTCACAGCGCTACGTCACGCTAATGAAAATTCGAAATGACAGGTTCGATTTATTACTGCAGCCGATCGCAGTTGACTTATTTCGGACAGTTGTCTGCTCGTAAGAACGTAAAGCAAAGCTGCTTGCTTGAAGTGTGTTGAATGTTTAGTTCAATTCTCTGAAGAAATACTTGGATTTTTTGTTTTGCTTGGTTGGTCGCAATGGCCAGTGAAAACTGCCGGGAAATGCAATGCCACTGATGATGTGTGGTAGTTCTTCCTTCGTGGTTATAATGATGACACCGTTCACTATCGTGTAAACGTCTAGCTCTAATTCAAACTCACTCGTCTTTCTGTTGCAGACCGATCTTGTACAGCAACTGGTTGAGCAAAAACTCCGTCCAAGTTGATCAGGAAAAATTACGTGAATTTATCAGAGCAAGACTCAAGGTATGCTCTTTTCTATTAACTTGCCCAATGTCCATGTTTATGCAGTGATCAGCGTGGGAGCAGCAGGCAAAGTAATACAAATCACATTTCTCATCATTTCAAAAGATATTAACTGTGAATTGTTGGTTTCTTCTAACTTAATAAACGTTATGCAATACCACTGCAATCACTGTCGCTTTTTTTGGCACGACGAGGTAATTAAAATCAAGCGATTGTCCTTTCCTTAGTTATTTTCCGATAAACACATTCATTGTTCGCAGGTCTTTTATGAGGAGGAACTGGATGTTCCTCTTGTACTCTTTAATGAAGTCCTGGATAACGTTCTACGGATTGATCGGATCTTCCGCCAACCTCAAGGTCATTTAACTTTGATTGGAGAGTCCGGGTCAGGGAAGACGGCATTGTCTAGATTTGTTGCTTGGATGAACGGCTTGAAAGTCTTCCGAGTGAAGGTGTGTTACTAGTATAATGGCAAGTGGCTGCGGATACTAATTCGTGAGTTCAATACCAGGCTCTACTTACGAAATATAATAATTGATACCTGTCATCTTAATGTGAATTTCGACAGGCATTAAGCTCTTTTAACCGTTTATTACAACGATACGTTATTTTGTCTTCGCCTGATCATAACCGGTGAAGGAGTGTATTCAATGAGTTTTTGGATCTTTTCATGTCACTTCCAATTACCTCATTCTTGGTAATACTGAACTCAAAAAGGTTGTACGGGTACGAAAGGATGCTTATTTAGTAAAAATTCATCACATTCTGAAACTATATGCAATAAATTGTGCGTGCTTACTGCTCAGCTTTTCCTTTTTGATTAGTCTTCAACGTTTTAAAATTCAAAAGGTGATAATGAAAAATGCTGCGGTATATTTTTGCTCATGCAGATGGAAAGCATCAATCAATTTTATGCTACTGCACGAGCAGTGTTTTATACAAGTCTCATGTTCAAGTTCATCGCAAGTACACGGGAGCAGAGTTCGATGAGGTTGTGCGTACTGTGTTGCGACGCGCTGGATGCAAGGGAGAACGCATTGTGTTCATCATGGATGAATCCAATGTACTCGACTCTTCAACGAGCGAATGAACAATACACTGTTAGCAAACGGGGAAGTACCTGGTCTGTTCAAGGGTGACGAATACGCAGTGTTGATGACGCAATGCAAGGAAGGAGCTTAAAAGTAATCGTTTTTTTTTTTTTTTTATTTGAGGAAATGCTTATCTTTTTGTATGTGATTGATATTTGTATATAGTTGCATGTTTATCTAACTATCATGAGAAAGCGATCAATGCACTGTACGAGCTCGCTTAGGAGTTGCCAGCCATCTGTCTACCACACTAAGTTGGGGCGATCCCGCTTAGTGTCTTTACCAACGGCACAGCAAGGAAACTAAGCATCTTGCTCTCCACACAATCCCTTTAATGCTGAGCGTCAAGCAGGGAAGCTGTGAATACCAATTTTAAAGTCATAAAATACATTCAAAAGAGTTCGGGCCCGTACAAGCCATTTCAGAATTTTGTCGAACACAACTACTGACAATGTAGCTTCCTAAAAGCCCCGAGCATTGAGCAATATGGGATGACGTGGTGAAACATACCTTACGTAGCATCAAGACAAATTGTGATCTAGCATCATAGTGTGCCATTCGGAAACAGTGAAAAATTTTTTTCATAACGGTCTAATGAGCTTTTTTCATAACGGTCAAATTCTCATCATCGCAATAATTAAAAAAATTGATTACTTGATAACAATCTGGTAAACGCAAAAAGTTCTTTGGTCTCCGAGAATTAACATGTGGACAAGTGGATGTCCAATTAACGGCTATTCAATACGTTCATAACTCGGTGTTTACCCCAATTTTTGTGATTTACAGGGTTTTCCTAAAGTCTTGGCGCATTTGACATCCCCATTATCTCCTTAACTATGAATGGTAGCAAGATAAAAGTTGTGCCATTTCAAAGCCAATTACATTAAGCTGTTTTAAGCCTGTTGATTAAGTTTTTGTAAGTTTTTATATTCTTACTGGTTTCCCAGATGTTCAATGCTAAATGTGCCCTAGAATTTTTGGAACACCCTCTATTACTAGCTACCAGTTATGAATCTCCTGTGCAGTGATTGTTTGCTTCGTTGCAGGTGAAGTATCCACTCGTTCATGTAATTGTGTTGTTCATCGGGTTGTTGTTGCAGAGAGGGCTTGATGTTGGACAGCCGGGAAGAACTGTATCGCTGGTTCACTGGTGAAGTCATGAAGAATCTACAGTACACGTTGTCTTCACAATAAATTCATTGGAGGAAGGATTGAAAGATCGAGCTGCTACTTCTCCTGCTCTTTAGCAGGTCTGTACACGAAAATCACTAGGACCACTCTGCCAACTAAGCATGCTGTCGCTCTCAAACAAAGTATAGTTTGTTCCATTTTGCCAGTGTACGTGGCATTGCATCAAGTTTAAACCAACTGCAGTCTCTGGCCTAAAGTACTCGGATGGTTGCAGTACATGTATTTTGCATTAAACCTCAACAGACCCTTGCCACACTTTAATTTCTAAGACCTTGCTCATTCAGAAGTTAACAAATTTTAACATGGATTTTGATTAGGATGCGTTTTATTTTTTAGATGTGTATTGAACTGGTTTGGTGATGGTCGATAGAGGCGCTCTTCCGAGTAGGGAAGGAGTTCACAGCGAAGATGGATTTGGAAAACTCAAGTTACAGCCCACCAGGCTATCTTCCTGCTGTATATGACAAATTCCCTGCTAATCCTACACACAGGTAGACTTTGCACGCTTGAGCGTTCTGTAATTGCTAAAATTTAAAAGGAAACTAAGAAGTGAAACTTGAAAATATTCCTCAATGAAAGTAGATTTGTCATAGTTTAGCGCTTTCATGGGTTTATTTTGAACAAAGATGGTTATGTAGCTAATAAATATGCATTGTCTTGCAGAGATGCAGTGGTTAATGCGTGTGTGTTTATCCATCAAACTTTGCACCAAGCCAATCAGCGACTGAGCAAACGCGGAGTCAGCACGATCCTCATTTCTCCCCGAGCTTACTTGGATTTCATTAAACACTACGCTAAGCTCGTGCATGAGAAAAAATCCGACCTCGAGAAACAGCAGCTATAATTGGAAGTTAAAAAAACGTAATTGTGGTGAAAACTAATCTCATTAGATCTGTTTGTTTATTTATGTATTCTTTTAATATTGTTGCACATTTAATATTTATTGTCCTGTCGCGAGAAGGCGATCAAAAGGCGATAACGAGATCGCTTAGGAGTTGCTGGTCACCTGTCTGCCACTTTAAGATGGGAGAATCCCGTTAAGTGTCTTTGTTAACATCACAACAAGTAGACGTGCCGGCTTGTTCTCCACACTATCCCTTCAGTGCTGAGCGTCAAGCAGGGAAACTGTGAATACCAATTTTATAAAGTCATTGGTTTGACCCGACTAGGAGTAAAACCCGAACTGTTTTTACAATGTGATGCATCACTTTACTCGTGGTGGTTTTGCTTTCCAAATATCGTTAAATTTTTTCCATTGCGTTATCCTAACCTATGGGGAGTTGATTAGTGTTAACTCGAAGAGCATTCGTTGCGTTTAACAGCTCAGATGGCCGAGTGAATGGATCGTCTGCCTCCGGAGCTGTAGACTCAGGTTTGATTCCTAGTCTGTGTAGTATTATTTATTGCAAACACTGCTACACGAAGCAAGCGCGTTGATTATTATTATTTACTGCCTTTAGTGCACGCTCACGTGATCTCTACTTGTTGACAAGATTACAGTTACAGTTGTGTTGTTACAACGCAGAGTAAAGTTGATTGTACAATATGTATAAGATTTTACTTAGTTTCAGCTTTTATTTGACATTTACTTTTCTGTTTAGACTAACTAGTATTTTGTTCATTAAACCTTTAAATTGGAGGATATGCTTTATAACTCAGAAATATTGCAGTCTGGTCAAACCAATGACTTTAAAATTGGTATTCACGGCTTCCCTGCTCGACGCTCAGCATCAAAGGGACAGTGGGGAGAACAAGCCGGCAAGTTTATTTGTTGTGTTGTTGGGAAAGACACTTGGTGAGATTCCCCCATTTTGTTGCGGTAGATAGATAGCCGGCAACATCAAGCGAGCTCGTTGTAGCGCTTTGAACGGTTTCTCGTGATAGGAGGATAAACTACTGTAAATGTTATTGCAAAAATCCATTGTTATGGAGTCATTTCGTAGCTTGGAAGCCTGGCAGGACATTTGCATAGATCTGTTTGTGGCAAAGCGTATTCTGAAACGGTGATGTGTAAAAGACAATTTCCGCCTGGTGGGTTGTGTTGAGTATGTAGTAACATGTAGTTATCAAACTGTTTAGATTCACTTGAACGTTGGACTTGGCAAGATTGCAGAGACAGTGGAGCAGGCGGAAGAATTGCGTCGCGAATTGTCAAGCAAGAACACGGAGCTACAATACAAAAATAATCTGGCGAATGTAAAGTTGAAACAAGTGGTGAATGATCAGCAAGAAGCTGAGAAGAAGACATCGAGGCAGATCAGGTCATCACCTTGTTTCTGTTTATTTTTTTTAGATCGAGAAACAAAAGATCGCTATGATGCTTTTGCTGATGTTATCGTAGACTGTCGAGATTATGTCTGGAACTGCATGATAGGTGGAATGATTATACCACAGCCAAAATGATTGAAAATAAAAACATTATTTTTGAAAAAAGTTGTTTTGGCATTAGGCGTCAAGAAACGCTCTGTCATATCTCTTGTGTAGCTACTGGGACAAACAGCTTTTTACAGAGCTGCACAAAAGCGCTTTTTGAAGCCTTATGCGAAAACAGCTTTTTTACCCAAGCTATTCTTAACAGGGAGTCGAACCGAACCCGAACCGGAGTTTTATAAACCGTTTATTTCGCCATTTTTGTCGAACCTTAACCGAATCCTAACCGTATTTTTTAAAACTGCTAAGAGCGAACCGGAACTGAACCGCATAATGTGAGTACTTGCGAACCTTAACCGAACCCAAACCGATTAAAAACGCGGCTCGCTCGGTGAAGTCACTCGCGTCACTTTGAAGCTAATTCGAATTCAAAATAACAGTCACTTATGCAAGTAATCTATGCTTGGTAAAGAAGTCTTTTACGTTTGATATACCCGGTCCCGTGGTACACGCGTAACAGACTAAACAAAGCGCTTCAACACTGATTTAACGCTACGTGTGGATTGAGTAGGCCGCCGGTGTCAGAGCATAGTAACAATTTAATTATCTCGAAATTGGCTTTACTACAAGTATTTTGTGCATTATATTGACCTGTCAATGCGAAGAAAAATTGCTTTGTACGTTTCATTTTCTATATTGTGTTACTAGAATTATACCATTTTTTACTGCGAACCTAAATCGGAACTTTATGAACCGGTTTTGAAATATTTTTTAATGGAGTGAACCCAAACCGAACCGTTTCAATTTATCTGAACCTCAATCGGAACTGAACCGAAATTTGAAACCGCTGTTGAACCCAAACCGAACCTGAACCGGAAAAATTAAATGGTTCGACGCTTTGATTCTTAAGTTCTGCGCCGCCAATAAATTATTCAAACATTATTTTTATGAAGGAATAATAGCACCGTTTTGTATATTAATTTATTGCTTTACTAATTGTGGAAAGAAGGGAAATAGGTCAATAATTGGTCATTAGTTGCTTATCACTAGATTTAAATATTGGAAGTTGGTACTCACGGTTTGATTAAGTTATTCTCATGTTAATAATACGGGAAATGCTTGTACTGATTGCAATTATGCAACTAACATCAATCAGATGGCCAAATGGATAAGGATAGAGCGTCTGCTAGGAAAGCGGTAGCTTCGTAGCCAATTCCGAGTCATTGGGTCAAACTAGTGATTTAAAAATTGGTACGCGCAGCTTCTCCGCTTGACGCTCAGCGTCGTAGGGATAAAGTGGAGAGCGATTGATTGACTTCTTTTTTATCTCACGTCACGAAAAAGGTACGGAGACGCTATACATGGAAACAATCCAGACTCGCTTAGGAGTTTGGGAACTGACTCGCTTGAACCGAATTGAGAAATAGGTAGAAACCGACTCGCTTGGCAGGATTTTCATCAACTCAACTCAATTTGGACACTTTTTAGAATCCAGCTTGAAGAACTGAATCTTCACATTTAACAAGAGACGGAGAAAGTTGTTCATGAGTTGGACAAAGTCGAACCAGCTGTGCAAGATGCAAAAGCTGCTGTGCGATCAATCAAAAAACAACATCTGCTCGAGATACGATCTATGACCAACCCACCTGCTGGTATGTCCTGCTATCGTGTTTCAGCTTAAATTATCACTTGCTCTATATATTGAACCAGTGATTGGCGTGCTAGTCATTCTTGGTTTGCTATGTTAAAAAAAGACTTTAATTGCGTTATGGCAACTGCTAAGTGAAGTACATGACAGCGCATGTGGCCGAGTTGATTGAGCCTCTGCCTCTGGAGCTGTAGACTTGGGTTTGATTCCGAGTCAGATCAAGCCAGTTACTTTAAAATTGGTATTCACGACTTCCCTACTTAATGCTTAGCACTAACGAAAAAATGTGGAAAAAAAGTTTACTTGTGCCGTCAGGAAAGGCACTTACCGGGATTCCTACATCTTGGAGTGGTAGACAGATTGCCGACAACTCCTAAGCGTGCTCGATATAGCGCTGTGATCGCTTTCTCGTGATAAGACAATAAGTGTGCAACTAACAAAAAAGTAAGGCGAAGACTCAGAACTCATTCCTTATTTTGACCCATACAATGGTCATCAATGTTTTTCGATGTAAAAATAAACAAACATAATGTTTTAGGGAAACACTTGACGTCAATCGACTAATTGCTAATTTCGAGAAAAGCTACTATCAAACCTTAAATTCATCTTAACGAATCAGAAAATGTCGGTGTTTACTTGCTTCTCAGTACTGTAGTATGAATAAAGAAATTTGAAAAAAATGAGAAATTTGGGACAAAATTTTCCAGTTTTTCTTCAAGCTTGCCAGATGGAATGATGATTTTTGGCCGAATTGGAATTATAGTGTGCAATATTTTGGAGCCGGACTAAAGCTGTATACTCTGGAAACTCTTGAGGCAAAAATTTGATCAAGTTTTAATTATTAATCCCGGACCGGTCATGCCGGACACAGTGTTGCCAACGGCTGGTCAGTAGCCATCGCTGCGACGTTCCTCGGAGCTCCTTTGCACAGGCGCTAAGCTGCGGAGATGGATCCCGCCACTCGTTACTACGCTTCGGCGTAATACCACGAGTATGAGGATTTGATTTTTGGTTTGATTATTAACTTGTTGTGAACAAGTGCGCATGTGAACTCATCGCTGCTTCGTGTATCGAGTAGCTTTCATTACTTATTCGTCCTTTTGTCTTTTTTTTGCCACAAACTTTTTCAAGAATTACTTTTCGATCGTTATGTTAAAAATTTGATTATGACACATAAATCTGAAAAAATGGCCATGTAAACAGACTAACTTGTTCCTTTGCATTACTGAGTTGTCTTCTGCCTTGATACAATCTCACATTTTGTTTTCACTTCAGTTCTCCGTGATTTACCTGGCTGTTGCGATAAACTAATCCCCAACTCTCTCCACTCCAACTAGACAAAAATGTTTTGAATAAAATTACTATAAAAAAACGTAAAAACCACTGCAGTCCGACAGCTTTTAGGCGAAACAGGCTGTAGGGATTTTACGTCTTTTATAGTGATTTTATTCAAATATAATACAGCTCTAGCTAGCCATAGTTATTGAGCATTCTGCCAGAAGAGATTGAGCCTCACTCAGACTTGTATGCAATAAGAATATTATACTAAGCAAATATATTGTTGCAAATTGTTATGCATAAATTCTTAGTTTAAGCAACTTTTTTGACATCATTTTGTGAGTTACGAACTTCACTTTCAGGTACATTTCTAACCCTGCGTACAAGTACGAATCTATCAACCGAGCTAGTCAAGCGTGTGGTCCGCTTGTCAAATGGGCGATCGCGCAGCTCCAGTATGTTGATATGTTGCAGAGAGTCGAACCTCTGCGCCAGGAACTACGTACATTGGAGAATCGTGCTCAGAGCAACCAGCAAGAAGCTGACGAGGTGGAAACACTCATCATTAACTTGGAACAGTCAATTACCAAGTAAGTGAAATGTTGGTTGTGAACAATAGATGGTGGTAAATGCAGGAACAAACCAGTCATTTGGTGAAATAATCAAAAACGGTTTGAGTGGTTTCAGGGTTCGGTGGTCAGAATTTTGACGATGACTTACCATCACTCTAGCCTTGTTTTTGTTCGTAGCTGTGTTGTCGAGATGCTAGGTCCAGGACTTGTGAGATGTAGTAGTAGTGGTAGTATCTTTTGTTTTTGCACCGTCAAAATAAATTAACACAGCAATATAGGATTTCAAATACAAACGGACACAGAAAAGGGAAGAAGCGACAAAACGATCAACGTTGTAACATGCTAGCGAGAGTGAAACTTGAAGATGAGGGGATTAGTAGGCATAATCGCAACACCCGATTAATTTAAAATAGGGTAAAAAAGAACAAAAAGCAAACATATGACGGCGAGATAAAAAAGACACTGGAGAGACCACAGCTCCAACACCGCTATGATATAGTGCAATGGTAGGAACCATCACAGTGTACGGCATTTCGAGGTTACTCAATGTCGTCACAGTGCAACTAGAAAGAAAAAGAGTCCCAACCTAACCCCATACCAAGCGTCGTTGAGACCATAGAGTAACCACAAAAGGCCAGACAGGCAAAGAAACCTACCTAAAGAAATCCTGTCCAGCATGACCGCAGATTTACGACAACCATCACAAATGAAAATAAAAAAAAAAAAAAAAGATTATATCTCCTAATTGAAATAGTTTTATTAGGATTTTAACAATGCACTATGACTATGCATCCCATGCAGGAGTGTGTACAAAACTTCAATGGAAGCCGTACTATACGGATACACTAGAGGTTTTCTATCAATGGAGATTTGATTGTTAGTTAGTTTAGTTAGTGTCTTTTATTTTCGTACCGTCAACACAAGAATAACATGCATAAATAACATACAGTATAATTGGACAGCACGAGAAAAGGGAAGAAGCAACAAAACGATAAACGTTGTAACATGCAAGGGGAGAATGGAAGATCAAGAAAAGTAACATGAGAAGCATGGTTGCAGCACCCGAGTTAAACTGTTGTGGCATGTGCCATTCTCACGCAAGTTATGATGTTGCAGATATACTGAGGAATATGCGCTGTTGATCAGCGAAGCTCAAGCCATCAAACAGGAACTGGTCGCAGTGGAAGCAAAAGTAACGAGGAGCAGCAACCTTCTGCAGAGTCTAGCGCAAGAACAAGATCGATGGAACAGACCAGTGACTCGTTCATGGGACAGGTCACTAATCTGTGTGCAGCTATCAAAATCAAATCTTCATTATACTCGTGGTCTTACGCCGAAGCGTGTAACGAGTGGTGGGCCCATCTCCGTGACTTGGCGCCTGGGCAACACAGCTCCGACGAAATATCGCAGCGGAGGCGAGCCGTAGGCGATATTGACCGGCCCGGGAATTGATCCCCAGACCTTATGCACCGATAGCGTGCGCTTAAACAAGTGAGCCAAGCAGATACCGGCCACGCGTTATGCTTTTGATTTAATATATTCTTGTAATTAGCCTTTTGCTTATCACAAAAAACTATCCACGCTTAATAAAACGTCCTCATTTCTATTTATTACTTGTTGGTTTTAGTTATCAACGATGCCTTGAGATTGCCTACTATCTGCTGCATTCCTAGCCTATGCTGGTTGCTTTGACCAAGCAATGCGAAGTAACTTGTTTCTTGCTTGGACCTCTCACCTTCAACAAGCTGGCATCGAGTTCCGGTCTGACCTGGCCAGAGTGGAATACTGGTCCACTGTGGACGAGCGATTGCAATGGCAGCATAACTCTCTGCCCGTGGATGATCTATACACGGGCAATGCAATCATGCTCAAGGTAAGTCGTGGGCTGCTTCATATAGCAAATCTATAGACGATTATTACACAACTGTGCTTTGATGTTAATAGATTAAGTAGTAAACCTCTACTAACACTCCATACAGTCGGGGCTACGAACTCAAACTCGCTTAACTCGATCTTTTCTGCCGGACTCGAACTTGAAATCGAAAAGTAAAAATCCCTGAACTCGTTCTCGTAAAAAATTGTTCAAGTGTTGAACAATCCTGAACTTGACAAGAACCAACTTAAACTGAGCAAAAACTGTGTAAAAAACACTGAACTCGAACTTGAACTCGAAAAATCAAAAATAAAGAACTTGAACCGGTCCAGCAAATTGTTAGTGAACTCGAACTTGATTAAGAAGACTTGCGAGTTGGCAGCCCTGGCTGCATTGTTGAAGCAAATCTATGGCACTTTCAACCGTGCCGTGTTGCGAATTGTTCCGACCCTTCGCCGACCCCCTCACCAATGCTATGGTGGAATTTTACACCATGTCCCAAGAGCGGTTGACACAGGTGCGATGTTCAACTTTTCTGCAGTGACTGGTTTCAACCGATCTAAGGAAGAATGAATCTAATACAATGCCATTAGGTAATTCTAGTTATTTTAAGCAATTTAGCCAAACGCGTTGTCGAAAACTGTTTCCAGTCACCTTCAGGATAGGTACCCTAGTTGAGCCTTCTTAGTAAGTTTAACGAACATAAGTAGTAGGTGCGTTCTCCTATTGAAACAAGGCTCAACGAAAAACTCGATTGATTTTGTCGCCGATGAAGCAGCTTCATTCAATGTCAAATCAAGAATCAAATCTTCGTAATACTCGTGGTATTACGCCGAAGCATATGGCGGGGCCCATTTCCGCGGCTTAGCGCCTGGGCAACACAGCTCCGAAAAAATGTTGCAGCGTTGGCTCAGATTGACGACACTGTGTCCGATTCAACCGGCCTTGGAATCGAATCCCGGACCTTCTGCACCGATACCAGTTGTACGTCAGCGACATGGCCAAGTGGTACCGCGCGCATGTTACAGATTCTAGGTGACGGGTTCGATTCACGGATGGAGCCGATCGTATTTCACATTATATACTGGGTGGCTGCTAACTGGAAGAGCGCAAGCTCACTTCGCAGTCTCTCTCAATTACCGTTGAATTTTCAATTTAATTTGAAAATAACCTCAGCTATTTATTTATTATTATTTATAGCTGTGTCTTAGCAACTTAGCTAACCGACTGGTTCAGTCTCAAAGCATTTGCGGTGGGCTGTTTTATTCATTAGACGTATTTTAAGAATGATTACACTTAGCTATTGCAAATTTTGGTAATGCGAATATAAAATGTAGTTGCTGAAATTTGTTTGCAAACTGGCGCTACCCGACTCACTGAAGGTCGTTGTTTGGGCAGGACATGCAACCGCATTATATCTACTCCCCCCGTAAGATGTTGAGATGGGTTCGAGGTATATACGAAGCACTGCGGCATCTTGAATCTCTTGCAGTCGAAGGTTTGGTACGAATATGGGCGCATGAAGCATTACGCCTCTTTCAGGTATGCTTGCGTTTTGGATGTTGCATTTTATATCGTACGTTTGAAATCGTGTTAATTTTAACTAAACGACGTTTGTCCACATGTGAAAATTATGTTGATTTGAATCTCGCAGGATCGTTTGGTTCATGAGGAGGAAAGACGATGAACGGAAGAGAATATTGATATGGTTGCAGTCAAACACTTCCCTAATGGGGACAGTGATCGTGCACACAAGAGGTCAGTATATTGCAATAATTTAGTTTCTTGAATCTCATGTCTTTGTTGATCAGTTGGTATCCTCTGATCAACAAAGTAGCGGAGCTTCGTGCTTAGATTGACCCAAGTCGAATTATATTTCACTTGATGTGCCTCAGATGCGATAAACAGATAACTTCTGCTCCTTACTTCGTTGGTTACAAAACTGTCATTGTTTTATTAATTTGGTTGCTTAAGTGCTTGCATAAGTGTGTTGTTATTTGCACTTTGCACAGTTTGTAGCAGCGCTACGTCACGCTAATCAAAATTCGAAATGACAGGTTCGATTTATTACTGCAGCTGATCGTAGTTGACTTATTTCGGACAGTTGTCTGCTCGGAAGAACGTCAAGCAAGCTGCTTGCTCGAAGTCTGTTGAATGTTTAGTTCAATTCTCTGAAGAAATGCTTGGATTTTTTGTTTTGCTTGGTTTGGCCGCAATGGTCAGTGAGAACTGCCGGGAAATGCAATGCCACTGATGATGTGTGGTAGTTCTTCCTTCGTGGTTATAATGATAACACCATTCAGTATCGTGTAAACCTCTAGCTCTAATTCAAACTCACACGTCTTTCTGTTGCAGACCGATCTTGCACAGCAACTGGTTGAGCAAAAACTACGTCCAAGTTGATCAGGAAAAGTTACGTGAATTTACCACAGCAAGGCTCAAGGTATGCTATTCTGTGTTAACTTGCCCAATGTCCATGTTCATGCAGTGATCAGCGTGGGAGCAGCAGGGAAAGTAATACAAACTCGCATTTCTCATCATTTCAAAAGATATTAAATGTGAATTGTTGGTTTCTTCTAACTTAATAAACGTTATGCAATACCACTGCGATCACTGTCGCGTTTTTTGGCACGACGAGGTAATAGACCTTTTTTCCGGCGCCGCTAGTGGCGAAAATTTGTTGCTACGGTGGACAAGCTATCAGACTTCGCACAGTGAAAAGCATAGCTTTTATGGTACGTTGGTTGGAAAACTGCTGCAGAGAGGTTAATTGAATATATCTACTTGATATTTCAATTGTGCACATCGAGTTAGTGCATGCATAGGATGAAGAGCAGATGATTAGTTGGAATTTGCTAGAAAACATTTTAAGCTTAGGGCTTAGGCTAGTGGATTTCATAGGACCAACGACCAACCGGTGCAAAGCTGTACGAGGCTGTGCTTTAGTATGTATTGCAGCTGTACAGTACAATACTGATTGTGATATCAGCTATGCTATAGCCTAGATGAAATACTTTCCTCTGGACTGTCCTAACAGCAAACTAGCGTTCAGTCAATGCTGAGTTTGACTGCAACAAAATTATGAACTGCCTACCGGTACCTCATACTCTCAGAGCCCTGGCTATAGATTAGATTTTAACTTCGAAGTGGATAAGGTTACGTGATCGTAACATTTGTCTCTTTGCTTTATTGTCACTCTGGTACAACTGGGGAGAGCGTGAAGGGATAATAAAATAAACCAAAGTGACAAATGCTACGGTCATGTAACCTTAGCCAATGCCTTTTAACTTAAGCTATGGCACGCCGATCACCACAGAAAAATAAAATGAAACTGGTAGGATAAGGGCTGAGCTAGGCCTGCAAACCATATTATGCTGCTAACCTGTAAACTTCATCTACAGTGCTTACGGTAGGCCTACTTCAGTTTTTGTATCATCCATTATCAAAGCCATAGCTTTGCCAAAAACTTTGGTTTTTTTGTCACGCATTGACTACACGTTAGTTTGCAATTAGGAGAGTCCAGAGGAAAATATTTCATCTAGGCTATAACACAAGCTGATATAACAACCAGTGTTGTACAGCTGCAGTACATACACAAAGTAAAGCCTCGTAGAGGTTTGCAGCAGTTGGTCCTATGAAACCCACTAGTCTAGGCCCTAAGCTTAAAATATTATCTAGCAAATTCCAACTAATCGTCCACTCTTCACCCTATGCTTGCACTAATCGATGTGCACAATTGAAATACCAAGCAGATATCTTAAATTAATCTTTCTGCTGCAATTTTTCAACCAACGTACCATAAAAGCTATGCTTTTCACTAAGCGAAGTCTGATAGCTTGTCCACCGTAGCAACAAATTTTCGCCGCTAGGGGCGCCGGAAAAAGGTCTATTAAAATCAAGCGAGTTATTGTCCTTGCCTTAGTTATTCTCCGATAAACACATTCATTGTCCGCAGGTCTTTTATGAGGAGGAACTGGATGTTCCTATCATACTCTTTAATGAAGTCCTGGATAACGTTCTACGGATTGATCGGATCTTCCGCCAACCTCAAGGTCATTTAACTTTGATTGGAGTGTCCGGGTCAGGGAAGACGGCATTGTCTAGATTTGTTGCTTGGATGAACGGCTTGAAAGTCTTTCGAGTGAAGGTGTGTTGCTAGTATAATGGCAAGTGGCTGCGGATACTAATTCTTGAGTTCACTACCAGGCGCTACTTACGAAATATAATAATTGATACCTGTCATCTTAATGTGAATTTCGACAGGCATTAAGCTCTTTTAACCGTTTATTACAACGAGACGTTATTATGTCTTCGCCTGATCATAACCGGTGAAGGAGTGTATTCAATGAGTTTTTAGATCTTTTCATGTCACTTCCAATTACCTCATTCTTGGTAATACTGAACTCAAAAAGGTTGTACGGGTACGAAAGGATGCTTATTTAGTAATAATTCATCACATTCTGAAACTATGCAATAAATTGTGCGTGCTTACTGCTCAGCTTTTCCTTTTTGATTAGTCTTCAACGTTTTAATATTCAAAAAGTAATAATGAAAAATGCTGCGGTATATTTTTGCTCATGCAGATGGATAGCATCAATCAATTTTATGCTACTGCACGAGCAGTTCTTTATACAAGTCTCATGTTCAGGTTCATCGCAAGTACACGGGAGCAGAGTTTGATGAGGTTTTGCGTACTGTGTTGCGACGCGCTGGATGCAAGGGAGAACGCATTGTGTTCATTATGGATGAATCCAATGTACTCTACTCTTCCTTCCTCGAGCGAATGAATACACTGTTAGCAAACGGGGAAGTACCTGGTCTGTTCGAGGGTGACGAATACGCAGCGTTGATGACGCAATGCAAGGAAGGAGCTTAAAGGTAATCGGTTGCTTTTTTGCTTCTTTATTTATTTGAGGAAGTGCTTATCTTTTTGTATGTGATTGGTACTTGTATATAGTTGCATGTTTATCTAACTATCATGAGAAAGCGATCAATGCGCTGTACGAGCTCGCTTAGGATTTGCCAGCCATCTGTCTACGACACTAAAATGGGGCGATCCCGCTAAGTGCCGTTCCCAACGGCACAGCAAGAGAACTTGCCAGCTTGTTCTCCACACAATCCTTTTAATGCTGAGCGTCAAGCAGGGAAGCTGCGAATACCAATTTTAAAGTCATAAAATGTATTCAAAAGAGTACGGGCACGTACAAGCCATTTCAGAATTTTGTGGAACACAACTACTGACAATGTAGCTTTCTAAAAGCCCTGAGCATTGAGCAAAATGGGATGACGTGCTGAAACATCCCTTACGTAACATCAAGACAAATTGTGATTTAGCATCATAGTGTGCCATTCGGAAACAGAGAAAAAATTTTTTCATAACGGTTTAATGAGCTTTCTTCATAACGGTCAAATTCTCATCATCGCAATAATTGAAAAAATTGATTACTTGATAACAATCTGGTAAACGCAAAAAGTTCTTTGGTCTCCGAAAATTGATATGTGGACAACTGGGTGTCCAGTTAACGGCTATTCAATACGTTCATAACTCGGTGTTTACCCCAATTTTTGTGATTTACAGGGTTTTCCTAAAGTCTTGGTGCCATTGACATCCCCATTATCTCCTTAACTATGAATGGTAGCAAGATGAAAGTTGTGCCATTTTAAAGCCAATTACATTAAGCTGTTTTAAGCCTGTTGATTAAGTTTTTGTAAGTTTTTATATTCTTACTAGTTTCCGAGATATTCAATGTTAAATGTGCCCTAGACTTTTTGGAACACCCTGTATTACTAGTTATCAGTTATGAATATCCTGTGCAGTGATTGTTTGCTTCGTTGCAAGTAAAGTATCCACTCGTTCATGTAATTGTGTTGTTAATCGGGTTGTTGTTGCAGAGAGGGCTTGATGTTGGACAGCCAGGAAGAACTGTATCGCTGGTTCACTGGTGAAGTCATGAAGAATCTACACGTTGTTTTCACAATGAATCCATCGGAGGAAGGATTGAAAGGTCGAACTTCTACTTCTGCTCTTTAACAGGTGTGTACACGAAAATCACCAAGACCACTCTGCCAACTTAGCATGCTGTCGCTCTCAAACAAAGTATAATTTGTTCCATTTTGCCGGTGTACGTGGCATTGCATTAAGTTTAAACCAATTGCGGTCTCTGACATAAAGTAATCGGATGGTTGCAGTACATGGATTTTGCATTAAACCTCAACAGACCTTTGCCAAACTTTAATTTCTAAGACCTTGCTCATTCAGAAGTTAACAAATTTTAACATGGATTTTGATTAGGATGCGTTTTATGTTTTAGATGTGTATGAAACCGGTTTGGTGATTGGTCGATAGAGGCGCTCTTTCAAGTCGGGAAGGAGTTCACAGCGAAGAAGGATTTGGAAAATTCAAGTTACAGCCCACCAGTCTATCTTCCTGCTGTATATGACAAACTCCCTGCTAATCCTACACACATGTAGACTTTGCACGCTTGAGCGATCTGTAATTGCTAAAATTTAAAAGGAAACTAAGAAGTGAAACTTGAAAATATTCCTCAATGAAAGTAGATTTGTCATAGTTTAGCGCTTTCATGGCTTTATTTTGAACAAAGATGGTTCTGTAGCTAATAAATATGCATTGTCTTGCAGAGATGCAGTGGTTAATGCGTGTGTGTTTATCCATCAAACTTTGCACCAAGCCAATCAGCGACTGAGCAAGCGCGGAGTCAGCTCGATCCTCATTTCTCCCCGAGCTTACTTGGATTTCATTAAACACTTCTTTAAACACTACACTACGCTAAGCTTATTTGGATTTCATTAAACACTTGGAGTGTCCGGGTCAGGGAAGACGGCATTGTCTAGATTTGTTGCTTGGATGAACGGCTTGAAAGTCTTTCGAGTGAAGGTGTGTTGCTAGTATAATCGCAAGTGGCTGCGGATACTAATTCATGAGTTCAATACCAGGCGCTACTTACGAAATATAATGATACTGTACCTCTCATCTTAATGTGAATTTCGACAGGCATTAAGCTCTTTTAACCGTTTATTACAACGAGACGTTATTATGTCTTCGCCTGATCATAACCGGTGAAGGAGTGTATTCTATGAGTTTTTGGATCTTTTCATGTCACTTTCAATTACCTCATTCTTAGTGATAATGAACTCAAAAAGGTTATGCGGGTACAAAAGGATGCTTATTTAGTAATAATTCATCACATTCTGAAACTATGCAATAAATTGTGCGTGTTTACTGCTCAGCTTTTTCTTTTTGATTAGTCTTCAACGTTTTAATATTCAAAAGGTGATCGTGAAAAATGCTGCAGTGTATTTTTGCTCATGTAGATGGATAGCATCAATCAATTTTATGCTACTGCACGAGCAGTTCTTTATACAAGTCTCATGTTCAGGTTCATCGCAAGTACACGGGAGCAGAGTTCGATGAGGTTTTGCGTACTGTGTTTCGACGCGCTGGATGCAAGGGAGAACGCATTGTGTTCATCATGGATGAATCCAATGTACTCTACTCTTCCTTCCTCGAGCGAATGAATACACTGTTAGCAAACGGGGAAGTACCTGGTCTGTTCGAGGGTAACGAATACGCAGCGTTGATGACGCAATGCAAGGAAGGAGCTTAAAGGTAATCGGTTGTTTTTTTTGTTTTTTTTATTTGAGGAAGTGCTTATCTTTTTGTATGTGATTGATATTTGCATATAGTTGCATGTTTATCTAACTATCATGAGAAAGCGATCAATGCGCTGTGCGAGCTTGCTTAGGATTTGCCAGCCATCTGTCTACCATATTAAGATGGGGCGATCCCGCTAAGTGCCGTTCCCAACGGCACAGCAAGAGAACTTGCCGGCTTGTTCTCCACACAATCCTTTTAATGCTGAGCGTCAAGCAGGGAAGCTGTGAATACCAATTTTAAAGTCATAAAATATATTCAAAAGAGTACGCGCACGTACAAGCAATTTCAGAATTTTGTCGAACACAACTACTGACAATGTAGCTTCCTAAAAGCCCCGAGCATTGAGCAATATGGGATGACGTGGTAAAACATCCCTTACGTAACATCAAGACAAATTGTGATCTAGCATCATAGTGTGCCATTCGGAAACAGTGAAAAAAATTTTTCATAACGGTTTAATGAGCTTTCTTCATTACGGTCAAATTCTCATCATCGCAATAATTGAAAAAATTGATTACTTGATAACAATCTGGTAATTGCAAAAAGTTCTTTGGTCTCCGAGAATTGATATGTGGACAACTGGATGTCCAATTAACGGCTATTCAATACGTTCATAACTCGGTATTTACCCCAATTTTTGTGATTTACAGGGTTTTCCTAAAGTCTTGGTGCCATTGACATCCCCATTATCTCCTTAACTATGAATGGTAGCAAGATGAAAGTTGTGCCATTTTAAAGCCAATTACATTAAGCTGTTTTAAGCCTGTTGATTAAGTTTTTGTAAGTTTTTATATTCTTACTAGTTTCCGAGATATTCAATGTTAAATGTGCCCTAGACTTTTTGGAACACCCTGTATTACTAGTTATCAGTTATGAATATCCTGTGCAGTGATTGTTTGCTTCGTTGCAGGTGAAGAATCCACTCGTTCATGTAATTGTGTTGTTAATCGGGTTGTTGTTGCAGAGAGGGCTTGATGTTGGACAGCCAGGAAGAACTGTATCGCTGGTTCACTGGTGAAGTCATGAAGAATCTACACGTTGTCTTCACTATGAATTCATTGGAGGAAGGATTGAAAGATCGAGCTGCTACTTCTCCTGCTCTTTAGCAGGTCTGTACACGAAAATCACTAAGACCACTCTGCCAACTTAGCATGCTGTCGCTCTCAAACAAAGTATAATTTGTTCCATTCTGCCAGTGTACGTGGCATTGCATTAAGTTTAAACCAACTGCGCTTTCTGGCATAAAGTAATCGGATGGTTGCAGTACATGGATTTTGCATTAAACCTCAACAGACCTTTGCCAAACTTTAATTTCTAAGACCTTGCTCATTCAAAAGTTAACAAATTTTAACATGAATTTTGATTAAGATGCGTTTCATATTTTAGATGTGTATGAAACTGGTTTGGTGATTGGTCGATAGAGGCGCTCTTTCAAGTCGGGAAGGAGTTCACAGCGAAGAAGGATTTGGAAAATTCAAGTTACAGCCCACCAGTCTATCTTCCTGCTGTATATGACAAACTTCCTGCTAATCCTACACACAGGTAGACTTTGTACGCTTGAGCGATCTGTAATTGCTAAAATTTAAAAGGAAACTAAGAAGTGAAACTTGAAAATATTCCTCAATGAAAGTAGATTTGTCATAGTTTAGCGCTTTCATGGGTTTATTTTGTACAAAGATGGTTCTGTAGCTAGTAAATATGCATTGTCTTGCAGAGATGCAGTGGTTAATGCGTGTGTGTTTATCCATCAAACTTTGCACCAAGCCAATCAGCGACTGAGCAAGCGCGGAGTCAGCACGATCCTCATTTCTCCCCGAGCTTACTTGGATTTCATTAAACACTACGCTAAGCTCGTGCATGAGAAAAAATCCGACCTCGAGGAACAGCAGGTATAATTGGAAGCTGAAAAAACGTAATTGTGGTGAAAACTAATCTCATTAGATCTGTTTGTTTATTTATGTATTTTTTTTTTATATTGTTGCATATTTAATATTTATCGTCCTGTCCCGAAAAGGCGATCAAAAGGCGATAACGAACTCGCTTAGGAGTTGCTGGTCACCTGTCTGCCACTCTAACATGGGGGAATCCCGTGAGTGCCTTTGTTAACATCACAACAAGTAGACGTGCCGGCTTGTTCTCCACACTGTCCCTTCAATGCTGAGCGTCAAGCAGGGAAACTGGAAATACCAATTTTATAAAGTCATTGGTTTGACCCGACTAGGAGTGAAACCCGAGCTGTTTTTACAATGTGATGCATCACTTTACTCGTGGTGGTTTTGCTTTCCAAATATCGTTAAATTTTTTCCATTACGTTATCCTAACCTATGGGGAGTTGATTAGTGTTAACTCGAAGAGCATTCGTTGCGTTTAACAGCTCGGATGGCCGAGTGAATGTAGACTCAGATTTGATTCTTAGTCGGGTCAAACCAATGACTTTAAAATTGGTATTCACGGCTTCCCTGCTCGACGCTCAGCATCAAAGGGACAGTGGGGAGAACAAGCTGACAAGTATATTTGTTGTGTCGTTGGGAAAGGCACTTGGTGAGATTCCCCCATTTTGTTGCGGTAGATAGATAGCCGGCAACATCAAGCGAGCTCGTTGTAGCGCTTTGAACGGTTTCTCGTGATAGGAGGATAAACTACTGTAAATGTTATCGCAAAAATACATTGTTATGGAATCATTTCGTAGCTTGGAAGCCTGGCAGGGCATTTGCATAGATCTGGTTGTGGCAAAGCGTATTCTGAAACGGTGATGTTTAAAAGACAATTTCCGCCTTCGTGGGTTATTTTATGTTGAGTATGTAGTAACATGTAGTTATCAAACTGTTTAGATTCACTTGAACGTTGGACTTGGCAAGATTGCAGAGACAGTGGAGCAGGTGGAAGAATTGCGTCGCGAATTATCAAGCAAGAACACGGAGTTACAATACAAAAATAATCTGAGGAATGAAAAGTTGAAACAAGTGGTGAATGATCAGCAAGAAGCTGAGAAGAAGACATCGAAGCAGATCAGGTGATCACCTTGTTTCCGTTTTTACCACTGAAGAGTGCGTCACGAAAAGCTTCTGGGACAACAGCTTTTTTCAAAGCTGCTCAAAAAGAGTTACTGGGACAACAGCTTTTCTCAAAACTCTCTAAGAGTTATGACAGAGAGTTTCGTGAAGCCTAACGCGAAAACAGCTTTTTTCAAAGCTTTTCTCAAACTATCTCGTTATTTTTAAGCGACCGAACAATGTCTGTGGTGGCTGCTTGAGTCGAAGACCTTCCATGGTCACTTTGAAGTCTCCCGTCTCGGCAATATTGTATCGACTTATTGTTTGTTTTTTTGTTAAATTTGAAATTAAACTTTGACTTTTCGATTTGTGTTCTGTTTTTTATGTGCCTGGTAAATAAATAAATTACTACTACTACTACCAGGCGCTAAGCAGCGAAGATGGGCCCCGCCACTCGTTACACGCTTCGGCGTAATACCGCGATTATTATGAAGATTTGATTTTGGTCCATGGCTACATAAGCAAAACCCGTTGTACCATGCACGAAAACGAGTGCCGTGTGTCTGTATATCTTTCATGCAATTATGCAATGCTCGCTTTGTTTCTTGAGTTCTATCGATGCGAGCGAGTGAGTAGAAAAAAAAGCAGGCGCTTTGCATTTTCTTTGCTTTTAAAACAACGCATCGTTTCTTCATTTTGTAGTTTGTAGTCGTGTTGTAGAATTTATTCGTTTTGAAGTGAAAAGCTGGAGATTTAGTCTATAGAAGTGAAAAGCTGGAGATTTAGTCTATGGAAGTGAAAAGCTGGAGATTTAGTCTATGGAAGTGAAAAGCTGGAGATTTAGTCTATAGAAGTGAAAAGCTGGAGATTTAGTCTATGGAAGTGAAAAGCTGGAGATTTAGTCTATGGAAGTGAAAAGCTGGAGATTTAGTCTATGGAAGTGAAAAGCTGGAGATTTAGTCTATGGAAGTGAAAAGCTGGAGATTTAGTCTATGGAAGTGAAAAGCTGGAGATTTAGTCTATAGAAGTGAAAAGCTGGAGATTTAGTCTATGGAAGTGAAAAGCTGGAGATTTAGTCTATGGAAGTGAAAAGCTGGAGATTTAGCGATTATTCTGAGTTTTTTTTTTTGGGGGGGTGGGGGATGCTATGCTGCACTGATGAGACCTAATAAGGTCGAAACGCGTTTGCAGCTGCAAAACGGGTTAGTTAAAGTGCAGAAACTGGTTGGGAGATTAGCTATAGGTTGGGTCAAAAGGGTTTTTATGGCGTGGAGTTGCTATTTCCCTGCGAAGTAATTTCATTTTCTAAGTTTGACTATAGGCCATCAGATCAAGCTGATTTTCTGAAATTTAGAAGTTTATGACCGTACATCTTCAACATCAGCCAGAGTAAGTTGTTTTTATGGTTCTCAAAACTTCAAGATATCTTATTGTGACCACGATGTCATCTTGCGTGGTGAATGGTGATGTAAACCACTTCACGTTTTCAATGTTGCCTTGTTAACATAGCGTAGTTTGTGGAATTAAGTAGACAGTTTTAATCGGTCGTCCCTCTTTGATTCCTGTCATGCTGCACTGATGAGATTTTTCGAAACAGTTGTAGTCTTCGCAATTGCAGAGGCTGCAGTTGTCTGTATTATCACAATAATTTATTCGTTTTGTAGTCGTAGTTTTAAATGTAGTGGGCTTTTAATTGCTATTGAAAGGGTGATCTGGGCCGCGTTAAAAAAAGGTCGCCGACCACTGCGATCAGGTATTTTGATCTAAAATTTTGTTGATTGTCACTACACAGTACAGGAATAATGCCGTCCGACTATTTCACTGTCTGGTAGTAATTAGATTATTGCATTTCCATTGATTTGCTTTTTGTGAAGTAAAGTTTTGTCACTATTTGTGACCATTTTAATAAATCAATATTATTTGATTCATCACTTTTCATAGCTGCTGTCAGCATATTAGCTTTATCTTCGCTATCAGCTCGCAGCCTTATATAAGTTAAGGAGATAGGAGATCTCTAATATCCATATTGTAGCAACACATAATAAGTTCAGAACATAAAACATTTAACGTTTTTGAATAGAAAATAACATGCAAAAAATATGCTAAGCGTTTTCAAACAGCTCCACCGTTCTTGATGATGATTTTATTTTATCCTTCTACCACGAGAAAGGGACGGAGATGCTATGAATAGGACGAATCCAGATTTCCAGACTCGCTTAGGAGTTGCCCTTGTTTCCGATTTTTCCGCTTGAATTTTGCTTCTGACTTCTTCAATTTGCGTTTTGTTAAATTCCTCCAAGCAGAGGTAATTGCCTTGAAGCATCTTATTCAACAACGCAACAACGAGGCTTGGGTGCCAGTTAAACCGTCAACCTTGCGATCATGGCCGTCGTGAAAACGACGCTCGGAACCACTCGGCCACGCTCCCGTCCTTCATCAGAACATGATCGAAAATGGAAAACTAATGCGCCCAGGGCAAACTAATTCAAGCGAAAAACAAAACCGTACCCTTGTTGTTTTGCTTTTCCCTTAGTTAGTTTGCCGTGCGTTAACTTTTTATTTCTGATCATGCTGTATTGAAGGACTGACGATTTGTCCGAAAACGTTCAGCTTATTTTCTGTACCGGCATGTTATTTTGTAAATATTGTTCAAGTCTATAATAGTTGAAGAAGTTCATAGTCTCAAAACTTTTAAAATTAAATAACGTGCAAAAAAGAATAGAGGTAGAAACACGGTCTTGACGTTTTAGTTGATGGTGCAATGATTCATCACCCCCAATAATTTCCACAAATATAACCATTGAGCATGACCCACCGGCCACCGCGGAACCCTTAAAACTGCTTCAATAAGCACTTAGATTTTGAAGATATAAGAACCATTGGAGATGGGGTTACTGTCAGAAGCCAAGAAATAGCAAAGCACAATCAGTATTCCCGCTTGCAACAAAATTTGCAAAAAAAACGATTTTTTTGAGGTCATGTTTTTTGATAAAAACAAAGTCCAAAAAACATTTACATCTCTAAGGGCGAGTACCAGCTTCGATTGAGACAACTTGAAAAATCCTTGCTTCAAACATTGAATGATGAGAAAGCAAGGATATTGGACGATGAGCGAATTATTACTGCGCTGGAAACTCTCAAGAAAGAAGCAGCAGAGGTAACCGTGCAATTAAATTTGCTCTCGAAAGGTTAATGTGGGACATTTTTTGAAGCATGGCTGATTTGCGTTGCATCATTGCCGATTCTGCGGAAGAGTTGTACCGATGTTCACCAATACGGTGTTCAAAACTATTGTAGTGTCGCAAATCGTGAAATTCTTTTTTTGGCTGCGTAGAAAAAAACAAAGTTTGCCTTTACGATTTCTCTCACTTTTGTTCATTTATTGTGACACCAACTTTATCGGGAAATACATTTCCAGCTTCTCTCTTAAATATTTGAAAGCTTATGGTATTTTTGCCGTCAAAGTGAGTTATTTTTGCGAAACAAGTTGATCAACCAGATAGAAAACATCAATATTGTTGCGTTAATTTGGTAAAAACTAACTTTTTTTGATTGATGATGTTTAGATCCAACGTGGAGTGGAAGAAACTGCTGTGGTGATGCAGGAGGTTGAGATGGTTTCAAGCCAGTATGTTCCCCTCGCATCCGCTTGCTCTGCGATCTACTTTACACTGGAGTCGCTTCCGCAATTGCACTTCTTATACCAGGTACGATTCAATCTGAGCGAAGATGGAAAAAAATCTTCATTATACTTCCGGTCGAAGCGTGTAACGAGTGGTGGGTTTATGTCCGCTGCTTAGCGCCTGGCCCACATAGCTCCGAACAAACCTCGCAACGGTGCCGACACTGAGCCGATTTTACCGGCCTGGTAATCGAACTCCCGCACCGATAGCGTGTGTTTAACAACTGGGCTAACCGGCTGGTTTTTATGAAAATGCAAAGTAAACGTTGAATTTTTCTCTTGGTTTTTTCTTGAACGTCCACCACATCGTCTTGTATGAAAACAAAAACCTGGTTCAAGTCGATAATTACAGTGAGAGACTTGATATGATCAGCAAAGGAGTTTTCCAAGCAAGTTCCATCTATTTATTTTTAGCCAAGATAAGAAATTATTGTTGTGGTCTTATTTTCTCGCGTGCAATGAAATTCCAGTCGTTTGTGAGGTCACTACTTTAACAATCAGTTTGGTTGATTTATTTGGTCACAGCGGACCTTTCACGTCAATGCGATTGGCAGTGGATCTAAAGCAAAGTGAAATCTCAAGTACTTACCTCGCCCAACAATCATCAACGTCGTATTGTGACCTCATAAATTCACGACCAACCTTTGGAATGGTTGGTGGTAGCAGGCTCGTACTTAGGGGAAGGCGTTGTGCTCTGCTCCCCTTTTTGATTTGCTTTTCAGTAGAAACAACAAATGTTGTTAAACGTCGCAGACTTTTTTGATGGCTTTGTGGTTCGCCTCCCTTGTAAAATTTCTCCCTGCGCCACTGGGTGGTAAGATCTACCAGGTGTAGCTCATCCCATCAAATACGAACGCGAGGATGAGGCAGACCTGTGCTTCTACCTAATTACCCCCTCCCCATTCATTGGCCTTAGAAGCGTCCTTCTTCTCTAATAAGATTTTCGACGTTTGGTCGCCCGTAATAACTTGGCAGTTATGTTGCAGATGTCATATAATCGAGTAGCCCGGTCACTCTTGCACAACGATCGAGTCACATTCGCTCTGCTGCTTGCTCGCATATACTTGCGTGGTTTCAATGCGAGCGAAGCGATGCAAGTTGATTCCAACCAGTTCTTGCGAGGAAATCGTTGTTCATTCCAGGTAACTTGCCACATACAGATGGAACTTATTCGTGCTTTGTCAATTGACTAGGTGCTATGCTGAGCTTGTAATGTTGATGTTTGTTTGAATTGGTCCTTTCGACTATTATCGGATTCAATGTATTCACTAATTTGTTGACTTCGACTGTCAGGCAAATTCATCCAGACATCAAAACAATCAAAGCATTAAGCGATGGACAGAGAGAGAATCTGCAGCGACTTGCCCATTTAGATGATTTCAAAAGTTTGCCATAGAAAATCCTGGTAAGTGTCAGCCTTGTCCAAACGTCAGAAGGAAGACACTTTGATTTAATTTTCTTTGATTCTGTTAATGTCTGGCATCGTATCTTACTCCAAGCAATTACTGCTGATCCTATGCTCTTCTTAAGTAGTTTATCTCTAGCTTGCTTGACATTTTTAATTACAATATCATGAAACACCTTTTCATATTATTACATCATCAATAAAATTTTTTTACGATGAACAAATAACAAATCAACAAAAAAAGACGTTGTTTAATGAATGAGACATGTGATTAGCAACGCATTGTTTCTTCTCAGGCTTCCAACGAAGAGTTTGAATTGTGGATGAAGAGTTCGCTTCCTGAGATGCAAGTATCGATGATATGGAGTAGTTCAGCCAGGGAAGCAGGGAAGAAGGTGATGTCCAGATGTGTTTTATCGGATTCGTCTGCTGCTCGACTAATGTCAGTGGCAGTCAAGACAACTCAATTGGATCGACTTGAGAATCGAACTGGTGGCTTGCATTTGTAGCGTCTGACCCAAACACTGAACGACGTTTATAAAATCCGTCGGCATGGCGAACATAAAAGTTTCATTCAAGATTTTGCTTCAGCAATAAAAATTTGGATTGTTTTTTTCAAATTTTAGCGGAGCAGTCAAGATTCGACCGGCCGTTAGCTCAGTTGTTAAATACGCGATATCGGTGCGGAAGGTCTGGGATTGGATTCCCGGGCTGGTCGAATCGGCACAATGTCGTCAACGGCACGCCACCGCTGCGTTTATTAGGAGCTGTGTTGCTCAGGCGCTAGGCCGCGGAGACGGGCCCTGACACTCGTTAGTCGTTACTGAGATGAATCGTTAGTTCGCTTCCTGAGATGCAAGTATCGATGATATGAATAATAATATCGATGATATGAATAACAACATAACATGAATAATAATATCGTTAGTTCGCTTCCTGAGATGCAAGTATCGATGATATGGAGTAGTTCAGCCAGGGAAGCAGGGAAGAAGGTGATATCCAGATGTGTTTTATCGGATTCGTCTGCTGCTCGACTAATGTCAGTGGCAGTCAAGACAACTCAATTGTAACGACTTGAGAATCGAACTAGTGGCTTGCATTTGTAGCGTCTGATCCAAACTCTGAACGACGTTTATAAAATTTATCGGCATGGCGAACATAAAAGTTTCATTCAAAATTTTGCTTCAGCAATAAAAAATTGGATTGTTTTTTTTTCAAATTTTAGCGGAGCAGTCAAGATTCGACCGGCCGTTAGCTCAGTTGTTAAGTACGCGATATCGGTGCGGAAGGTCTGGGGTTGGATTCCCGGGCTGGTCGAATCGGCACAATGTCGCCAACGGCACGCCACCGCTGCGTTTATTAGGAGCTGTGTTGCTCAGGCGCTATGCCGCGGAGACGGGCCCTGACACTCGTTAGTCGTTACCCGCTTCCGCTTCGAGTAAGTTAAAGATTTGATTTGATTTTTTTGGTGAAGATTTGAGTGAGTGAAAATGTTTGCATAGTCTAACAATCTAGTGATATGTGGCATTGATGAAGATCGTGTTGCCGACCATTGATGCTCTCCACTCCCTCCTCATCACTCAGACGTTGCGTCCGGACCAAGTGCCAGCTGCTGCAGGAGCTCACGTGCAGAGTGTGCTGGGAGAGGAGTTCATGTCAGACGCTGAACAGGAAATGGATTTTGCTGAAATTGTGGAGAGAGAAATCAAGGTGAGCACTGCATGAGCACTTTTACTAAGGTCCGAGTAAAATGCAACTTTCTCCACTCGATCATCAGCGACAACCAACATTAGCAAATCCACCTGCTTGATTTGAGATCCGCTTTCATCAGCAATCTGCATTAATCAATTTGATTTTTTGTTGCGTTTTAACCCAGTAAGAACAAACCAGCTTTGTAAGTTTTCTTTGTCACTGACGGTACCTTTTCTATATTTTGAATTCCTGTGAGAATTTTTTCGTACATTGTGTGGATCCTGCTTTGCAATTCGGTGGCGATTGTTAGACTTTTTGCCATTTTTCGGTGTAGTTGGATATTTTTTTTACGGAAATAAGAGCCGAGAAAAAATTTGTGGCTTAGCTCAAGTACTATATAGTAGGAGTACTTTCATCCAGACTGCTTGTTTGACCAAGAACCTGCAATTTTTTTCATCATTTTTGTTATAACTTCGTGATTATGATGCGGATTGCTCACGAGATGTGGGCTCGAGAAGCATTGACGTTATTATGGGTTGTTAACCAATGATGCGGTTTTATTTCAGGCGAATGAACCGGTGCTCATGTGTTCGCTTCCTGGTTACGACGCTAGTAGCAAAGTTGATGACCTCGCTACGCAGTTGAATTGTCACATCACTTCAATCGCTATCGGGTCCCGCGAAGGATTCGAACAGGTGAGTTATTGAATACAAGCTCAACGTTCTCTTCATGTAGCAATGGAATGTTTGACTTGATTGAGATAAGGTTTGATTGAAATGAGATTTGAAAAGTTCTTCTCTCTGCTTCGTGCGTTGCAGTTGGATGCCTAAATTCAACACTCGGTCAAGTCATATCCAATGTCAACTTTTAAATCGCTTGTAAAAAGACATGAACATTTTGTCCATATCCAACATAACATGAATTTGTATGGAGAATGAAATAGAACTGATAAAATAAATGAAATAAATTGATTGAATTTTGCGTTGCATGATTTTAAAGAGCCAGATAGCAAGTTACTATTTGACTTACTGTAATTGCTTGATTGACTTTGGTGTTGTGTGTGAGAACTAAATTCAAGTGAGTATAAGTTTCAAAGTGAGGACCATTTAACAGTGCATTCCGGCGGTCGACGAACTGAGTTTTGGTCTAGAACTACTCGTGCTACAACGTTCCGATAGAGCAATGTTGAACGCAGGGGCGTAGCCAGCGAAATATTTAGGAAAGGGGGCAAATAACAATAGGCCAAGGACTTCAAAAAATGATCTGTTCGGGCCAAGGCGTTAGGCTCACGCTGTCTTCCCGTATTTCAATTTTTGCCTCAAGTTATTGGTATTTATTTTGTTTACGAATTAACAGTATTCGTTGCTGCTGCTGCTGCAACACTTTCCTGCACTTGCTGCCTATTCTTTTTCAAATGATTTTCAATTGAACATTCCTTCCTTTTGCTCGCGATATTCGACTGCCTTTTTCAGAGGTGCCTTGGTAAAATTTGAACAAGGGGGACCCTGGATTATGCAAAATATCTAATAATTTATACCAGATGTTTATACATTTTTTCAGTCACGCTCCCTTTGGGGTTAGTTATTTTTGCCCACGCCCCACTACCAGTGCCGTGTGAAGACTTTTGGCCCTCCCCCCAAAAACTCCAGATGGGGCTCTTTAATATTTACAAGCATTTTGGCAGTTGCGCGTTTTTTCGACTCGGTTACTAACTTTCATCATTAGCTGCATTGTTTCAAGGGACGTATCCAGGAATTTCCTCAGGATGGGCGTCCCAAACTTTCGTGTACTCTGTTTCTTTTAGTGTGTGGCAAAATCAGAGCAAATTTGATGCAGAATAAAAATCAATGATCATTCTAGGGGATCTAGGCGGCATGCTCTCTCGGAAAACTTTTGAAACTTTAATTGTAATTTACGTCATGTAATTACAATTATTATACCGGTAGTGCTTTTTCAACAACTTTTTTACGAAACTTTCTATAAAGTTTATTTCCTCTAATTTTGAGTTTAATAGCCTACAATAATATTGTGGGGCCCCTACAAATGACCCCTCCTCCGAATGGGGGGACCGAACTTCGGTGATGCCTCAATACGGCACTGCCCACCACGCTGTAAAAAACATGCAGGAAATTTAACAATTTATTTGCAATGTTTTAATCGACTTAATGGGAAGGATGCAGCTGTTTTGCGGAAACAAGTTTTGATATTTGACGAAAAAAAGATTAGAAAATACATATTCAGTCGTTAAGCCACTGCTATGCTCACGCCCCCCTTGCAAACCTTTTACGCCTCCCAGTTTAAGAACTTCTGCTTGAAAGTCTAAACGTTCACGAGGACTTGGCCGATTGTAAGAGCCTCCTGTGCCCCCCTTACAAACAGTGTTTTAGAACTAGGGGGCCGAGCCCCCCCTGGCGTTTTTGCGATACAATCTTGCTTTTTTGCTGTACTTACACTTAAATATTTGAACCCATTGCGCTGTTATGATGCAATAATGCTTAACAAGCGTTTTTTGTTGAGAAGTTATGTCGAAATTCAAATGGCGCAAAAATTAACCGTTAATAAAAAAGTGGTAAAGATGGGGTGCTTTTGAAACGAAGTTTACGGTATTTTATAAGAATGTTTTAATTTACACTTCAGATTAAGCTTCGTCAAAAAGGGGGGGCCAGTGCCTCGGTGCCCCCCTCCCCTTGGCTACGCCACTGGTTGAACGAATGGCATTGTGTATATATTTTTTTAGGTATTGTAAAATATAATAAGAGCCGACGACGGCGAAACAGGTTGTAGTGGCTGTTTGTTAGTAGTGGTTTTATTTGCTTTGGAAAAAGCTATTTTCAGATTAGGCATCAAGAAAAGTTCTGTCATAACTGTTTTGTGTAGCTTTGAAAGAGAGTTATGACCGAGTGTTTCTTGAAGCTTAACGCGAAAACAGCTTTTTTCAAAGCTATTCTTAAATTCTGTGCCGTCAATCAATAATATTATATTTTATAATACAAGCTCGAGCTATTGACAGTTATCAAGCATTCAGCTAGAGGAACTTGAGCCTCGCTTTTAACTTATAGTTTCATAGGTAATTTAGTAGAAAGCATTGCTGTGTGTTTCATATGAAGGTGGTTTATAAAGACATTCCTGTTAACTTGTGGTCTCTTTTACGCGTAAAATTGATCTTATGTGAGGTAGAAATAAGTAATTGGAGAAATTTTGTACAGTAAATTTTTGGATACAAGTTCATGTTAAAGTTTGTTTTTTCGTTTAAACTTTTCGAATAAGAGTCGTTCTACACTTGCGCTACCTTAGGGTGAATGTGCTGCTTCCATTATTTTGCGCACATGGTCAACGAATTTCCACGTTATCCAAGCGGCATGTTAACACTGCGTGGAAGCAGCGCCAGCATGACGGTTAGGTTGCGCAAACATTCGTTGACCATCTGCGTGAAATAAGAGAGTTAGTTTTAAGATTGGAATTTCTTGTGCACTCGTACGTGTATTCTTTCTCTGATGCAATTTCAACATCGATTTTCATCGCTGACTGGTCGGTTAGCTCGGTTGCTAAACACACGCTGTCGCTGCGGGAGGTCTGGGATTCGATTCCCGGGTTGGTCAAATCGGCTCAGTGTCGCCAACGGCTCGCCACTCGTGCGACGATTTGCCCAGGCGCTAAGCCGCGGAGATGGGCCCCGCCTCTCTTCAATTTTTGTTTCACTTCGACGGCGATTTTTTATTTACATCTTTGATATCGCTTGGATTTTACTTAAAGGTAGGTCTATCGATACGTTGACGTGCCTTTTTAAGTTCCTTTTTTTTTTCATTATTCAGGTTCTTACACTATAGAGCAGGGGTGGGGAACCGGCAAAGCATAGCGGACCGCATTGATTGCATGATACTTTCAGCGGGCCACATTCACTCTCAATTTGAAAGTTTTGTCCTAAAAATACACAATATTTCGTCGCGAATTTATTAAGCATTCATGCTCAGTTGTGTTTTACCGCAAAAATCAGAGACTTTTGCGCGTTTTTTATGCCACGAAAACAACATGTCTTTGAATGTGAAACAGTTTTTAAGAAATCTTAACGTTTTCTATTCTACCAGTTTGTTGTACACTTAACAAAGTTTTGACGCGGTCCACATTCAAGACTTAAGTGGGCCGCATATGGCCCGCGGGCCGCAGGTTTCCCACCCTTGCTATACAGCGAAGCTAACGAAATTCAATTGTAAAAAATTCCGTTTACCGTATGTGCAAAACACGAAACTGACGAAGGCGTCGTTAAGGTCAAGTAGCGTTACGGCAGCTATTCTCTTAGGCATAACAATTGCATTGTTTTTTGAGACTAAGCAGATTTCAGAAATTTGTGAATTAAAAAAAAGAATTATTTTGAAGTATTGCAGTTTTATCAGTAGAGAATACAGCCGACGGTTCTAAAGTTTCGGAAGTTCCTCGTTTTTGCGAAATATACCAGTAAAAGACAACTATAAGAAACCAAGAAACGTCAAAAGTAACACCAATGGCACAGCTCCCGAGATATTTGAATGAAGTATGGCAACAATAACCGTGCCTTCAAATGTTTTTGAATTTTGGGAACAGGGAAGTGGTGAATTCCCTGCTCTTTTTAAACCATTCAAACACACACTATGTATATCAGCTTGTTCGGCTCCGGTAGAAAGAATTTTTAGCACAAGTGGATTGATAATGCGACCACAGAGAGCAAGACTCTCTTCGGAAAAGTTACAAATCCTCATGTACTTGAAATGTCATAGTAACTTTTTGGAAAAATAAATCGATTAAACTTGGTGTTACGCGTATTTTTAGAGGCCGATTAATTGTCGGTCTTGGTCTCGATTATTCCTGGTCTTGGTCTCTAACCAAAGGTCTCGCAAAACGACCGGTCTTAATCTCGGTCTGTCTCGAAGCAAGTGGTCTCGACTACAACACTGGAAAAGACCAATTTTTTTAGAAATCAATGTTTTAGAGCACTTCGTACAATATAATCATACTTGTATTTATGTTTGTTTTTTCAATGTGCTGCAATCATGCATTAATGGTGGGTCCAACGATCACAGTTTAATGATCGTTTTTGACGTGAAATTGTGTTCACTTGTCAATTTCCTGTTGTTGTTTTTAAAATCTATTTTAAAAAATTACCAAAATATCAAGTAAAACAGTCAAAAAAGTACCGACGGTATTTAAAACGGTACATTTTTAAAAAAGCATCAACTTTACTGATAACGGTATTAAAAATGTAGCGCGTTACAGTCGCGCTGTACTGTTGTTTTTGTTGTTGTAAAAAGTTACTTTTCAGTTGTGCAATTATTTGTAGATAAATCGTAAATTCTAGTTCTTTTAGTTTTATACTGCTTTGCTTACACTGCTGATGATGACATTGAATCTATGTTGTCGAAACGTCCAGTTCTAAGAATCGCCGTGATTTTCTTTTCCCTCATTAAGCTATTTTCCCATTGTACCATTGTACTAGTCCCATTCTACTATTGTAGTGTTGTATTTAAAAGCATGTAGTCCCATTGTACTGTTGTATTTAAAAGCATGCTTGTTTTCAAGTATAGCTGTCTGGTGCTGGATAAGACAATAAATGACGCATGCACATTATTCTTGCAAAAATTTGGGTATTTCCCCGACAGGTAACTTATAGTTGCTCCCAATTGGTGAATGACGATCTCTCTCGTTAATTGGCTGTTGGTTTGACTGTTTTTGTTTTGTTTTTTTCATTTGGTTTATCACCAGCTTTGAACAGTCGTTGTGTATGTGTTTGAGAAAGTTTTTATTAATGGCTGGTATTGAGCGAGGTGGATTTTGTGATCGCGCTTCTACCATCATCTACATGTTTAGAAGTTGCATTGCACCAACTAATTGTTGGAAATTAATTCAATTTTACTGCACCACCAAATCTCGTTTGCTTAGGGTTGCCATATTTTCACTATGCAAAAGGAGGACAGGATCTTTGAGGGTTATCATGTCCGCAGATGTCCATTTTTCTGCTCAAAAACAAGTGAAGACCAAAAAATAAAAAAAAAAAAGTACATAAGTCCGCAGATGTCCATTTTTTGCCCCAAAGCAAGTGAAGAACAAAGAAAAGGTCATCACGTCCGCAGGCTGTAGTTTGCACTGAAACTTTCCAAAATGTTTTCTGGAAGAATGATTTGACATGTTTTCACTGTTCATAATGCTGAAAAGGAGGGCATTTTTAGGCGTCCTCGGAGGACAAATTTTTCTTTTGTCAAAAAGGAGGACGTATGGTAACCCTACGTTTGCTAATACGATACTTTTCAGTTTTGTACTGCTTTGTTTCCACTGCTGATGATGACAGCTGAATCTATGTTGTCGAAACGTCCAGTTTTAAGGTTTACTATTGCTTTGTTTTTTTCCTTGCGTGTTGCTAGTTTCAGTGCTGATTTGTTCGCAGCTTCCGGAGCGTCCACAGAAGATGAGGAGCCTACAGTGAGCAGCAAGTTGTCCAAACTTACGATCAATGATGCTCCATCCAATGAACCACAGACACACAGCAGAAGATATCGGGAGTGAGTGAACAAACTTGTGAATATTCCATTGCACGCAAAGTTCCATTCCATGCTTGTAAAAACGAATTAAGCTTACGGAAGAAATATAAAGCCACAGTAGTTCTTTACAACATGGATTCAGTCATCATCAGAAGTGTAAGCAAGAAAGTACAAGACTAAAGAGCAGAGCTGGGCACTCGGCACTTTAAAGGAAACGACGATACCGATATTTTGAAAAAAAGTAACGACGGTGACGTTGCTCAGTTCCAATTTTCAATACTTTTCGAACGATAAAGTTTTATATTTTTTTTTTCTCAACAAAATTATGACTTAGATGGTCCATTTCCTAGAACGCGTACCGGTAGCAAATACATTTGATCTAGAGACGCCATGTTTTTAAAGTGATTTTTTATGAAACGTAAAACGAAACTGGTTTCTTTTAGTGGCTTATTTGTTAATTGAGATAGTTAGTCAGAAATCCTAATAGTTTCCATATAGGTCCTCTCTCCTACATTGCTGCGGAGGTGGTGGATCACAATACTCAACTTTCGTAGCATGGCCGTTAGTTGTTTCGAAAAAATTTTAATAGTTTGCTTGCGAAGATGCGCGTAACCAAGAATTTTCTTCAGGGGGCTAACGATGCCGAAGAAAGTAAACACTAATTGTTTAGAAATCAAAGTTTTGAAGCACTTAGTACAATACAATTATTACCTACATGTTTTTTGAGTCTGCTGCAACAATGCATTAATGGTGGGTCGAAAGATCACCGTTTAATGATCATTTTTGAAGTGAAAATTGTGCTCACGTGTTAATTTTCCGTTGTTGCGTTCAAAATCTATCCCAAAAAAATCAATCAAAATGTCGAGAAGAACAGTCAAAAAAGTACCGACGGAAAATCTCGTTAAGTTCCATTAAGTCTCACAAAAATGTCTCATTAAGCTATTTTTATTCCATATTTATTTATTTATTGTATTTAAAAACAAACTTGTTTTCAGATATTGCTGTCAAGTGCGGGATAAGAAGATAGGTGACACATGCATATTAATCTTGCAAAAACTTGTTTATTTCCTAGACAGGTATACTAGCTAATAGTTGTTGCCGCATTTGTTGAATGACGGTTAATCTTATTTTGTTGTATGTTTTTTTGCTTTTGACTTATCATCAGCTTCAAGCTGTGGTTAGATTTATTTTCTTATATCAGCTAAGAAACGGTTTTGTGGCTTCTATTCAAGAAAATACGGTATATCAGAATGCAATTATGCCTAGAGTTGTTTTGTATTTTTTGTTTTGTTGATAGACGTTTAGACCGACTTGTTCTGATCAGGACGCAATGACGTCGTGTCTAATTTGAATTTTTGATTAGTTAAGTTTTTTCGCGATTTGTATAAAAATTAGTTTGTTTAATTGTGTTTGTTCTCATTATTATTCCATTCGCTATAGTCGAGTGCGTTCCGTGTAGTCTAGTGTTATCGTATGACGCTTATCATATCCCGAATTAAAAGGATATAAAAAGCACAATATGTTTCACGGGACTTCATAACACGAATGACTAAGTATTGAAAGTGGTGATATTTTACATCGTTGATTATGATTAGTGTTCTGAAAGTAATGGTTTTCTAGTTGATTTCTGAATTATTAAAAAGTATTTTCTGAAATGTTATAATTTTTTCATTAGTACCGAATAATTGTGCATTTGTATAGGTCGTAATTGTGTTTATAAAACTCGTTATCATGCTGTTGTCGTTCATATATTCATAACTTATATAGATTCCACTGTTGGTGCATAGTTTTCACGCATTTCTTCAGAACACTGTTCTTGACTGAAATAAACTGGTGATGTAGTTTTTTTTTTTTTTTGAACCGTTTGCTGTTATCAATAAAACGTTCATATCTTGAAAAGTTGCCTCGGTTTCTGATTGCGTCTTTTTCTCGATTGCTGCGTTGGAAAGGTGATATTCAGGATGTTACTAGAATGATGGATAAGGGGCAGAATTCTTTTTTTTTTTTTTATTATCCAAAACTCACACGTAATTAATGTGCATCAGCGTTTAACCACTTTTGACCTCTGCAATTCTTCGTAACACTTAACAACGATCGCTTGATCCACTCCGACGACCATTATTCTCGAACCTGTCCACATCTGCCTGTCTATGCTGTTGCTGCAATGCTTGCTCCTGATTTGGCAAAAACGCGCTTTGATGGTGTGTAGCGGTTTTCTATTAACATAAGACAAATGCATTAATAGTAAAGCAAAGGAAAAATAAATACATAAGTACGCGCGAACTGAGGTGGACTCGTAATATCTACGAAAAATAAAGTATATAAGCATGCACAAGAAATATAAAAATAAATAACATACACTGCAAAACTACCGCAAAGGAAACGAACTAATTCATCGGTAATAAACACAGGTTCAGTAAAATTACGTAAAGAAAAAAGGGTGTTACTGAATAATGATAATTATTTCATAAAGTAACTTATACAAAATAAGAAACGTGAGACTTACCGACTGTTTTTATAACAGGAGCAACAACTTCAAAACAGCTCGTAACAGTAACTAATATCAATGATATTGCAACAACTAGCACAGACATTCGCTACAGTATCTGTAACTTATTCAAATAGAATCACTCTTTCAACTGCAATAACGGTTATATGGTATTTTAAAATACATCTTTCTATTTCTTTACACAGTGGAAATCTAACAGCCTCGAACAGTCACATAAATTAAGATTAAAACCTGTTGACTCTACTGCAAAATAGCATTATTTGCTTACTCTGAAATTACGTCCGGCCGATGCAACGGCGACTTCAAACTGTTATTATTATTATTATGAAGTGGTTTTACGGCGCTTTAACTAAGGAGTCTTTTAGCGCCTGGGCTTAAACAATATAGCCTACGGTACGTACAAACAATGAACTATAAAGGCACACAAAACAAAATAATCGAACGAATACACAAAACATGTAGAACACTGTTAGGTGAACTAATTATCAAAGAAACATCGAGAATCGGCCTGTGGTCGGAAGCCATTAACTTAAAATATATAAATAAAGATCACGTGAATAGTTTAAAGAAAAGATTCAGTGCCGATTGCGGAGATAACAACGACGATTACAAAATAGGAAACGGCTCAAATTAAGACGACCGCTTTACAGGCACACCACGCAATACAAATAGGTTCAACAAAAGGTTGCGACTCAATTCCATAGCTTAGTTTTTGCTAGAAGTCCTAATCAGAGGTTTAAGTTCGATTCTAACTTACGACTTGCCGTAACACTGCCAATTCATCTACGGCTGGACACTGCAACTCTCTGACTTCGCTTCACATCCTGGTTGCTGCTCTTCTTCCAGATCTTGGTTTGCTGACGTGTCGTCTCTGTTGTCGTCCACGTTATTGTAATAAAGCTTCAACGACTTGTGATCGGAATTCCTTGTATATTAATCAAACACGAGTTATAAGCTTATTGTGTGGAGGCTATGCAATACGCTAGCCTACTATAGCTCTGAAAACTTTTCGTCATCGCCAGCAATAGCATTTTTTGAATAATTTCGAAAAAGCAATGGAAAACTTCAGGAAACATTGAAATACTTTCCATAGGTGCTGCGCTTCTCAGGTTAAGTTTATCAGCTTTTTGCTATTGACTATCCTACTGTAAGTTGATGAATTAGTTACTGCTATGCTTCAGGAAGCTTGAGTTTACCCAACAGTCTTCCAGCAGTTGTCACTTCTGCTATCTAACAGGGGCGCCGGGGGCTAACGAATTAGAAAATCAAGTTTTTTTTCTAAAAAATCGAACGCCTTTGATAAATCATGCTGATGCTCCGACGATCAAATCCAAAATGTGCGAAAGCAAAATGCTTTTGTTTGGGCAAGGAATCAGAATTAAGTGCAAAAAATTTGAGCAAACATGAAAATTAAACGAAAAGCGTTGAAAATCACAATAACGGAAAGCGTATGTAACTGTAGCCTAATTTTTCGAATAATTTCCTGGAGAACATGCCCTAGGACCACCGAAGAAGTGGGTTCGTTCCTCATTATGTATCTAATTGACTCTTCGGTTGAAATGCATTGGAGAAAAGTTGGCATAAAAAGAATTTTCAAAATTTGTTTCTGCTCGGAGCAAATTATTAAATGCGCTTGTGATTGAAGTAAATTGCTTAAACGTTGGTTTGTTTCAGGGCATCGAACCGCTTGAAATATCGCTCCGGTTTTGGTTCTGCGAAATTCATTTTTAGGGGTTTACCTCCGGTTCAGGTTTTTGTCATTTGATTTTGAAGGTTTAGTTCCGTTTAAAATTAAAAATACGAAGAAATATAGGTTCAGGCTCGCAGAAGCAAAAACTTTCAAGGGTCTCTAAACTAAGCTTTCGATATAAATTGTTTTAGGTTTTTCCGGGAGTAACAGCTTCAGCTTAGTGTCCCACTACAATGCGAATAGGCTACTGTAATAAAACATAGGCTACGCATTGTCAGTGTGAAAAAATCAAAGGTGAAATTTAGCCTAAGACAAATTTGTTGCACCCATTTATCCGTTAGGCTACCATTAAAATCGTCTAGCCAGAGCGTACTTTTTCGTTTGCAGATGCTCTTATGACAGCATATCATTGGAGATCAGGCGCATTAACTTTCGATTGACAAACATGGCCAGTGAGGAACCAATTGGATGGCCGAGTGGATAGAGCGTCTGCTTCTGAATTGGTAGACTGAGGGTTTGATTCCGAGTCGAGTCCAACCAATGACTTAAAAATTGGTATTCACAGCTTCCCTACTAAACATTCAGAGTTAAAGGGATAGTATTAAGGAAGCCGTTAAGTTCGCTTGTTGTGCTGTTGGAAAAAACACTTAACGAGATTCTCCATCTGCGTGTGGTAGACAAATGGCCGGCTACTCATAAGCGAGCTCGTGCAGCGCCCCATTGCTTTCTGTGATAGTTGGATAAAAATGCCAATACTGTAAATGAAAAGTAAAAAGATAGTCTGTTGTTTGCCATATTAGATCTATTACACTGAGGTTTCTAGGGCTCCGCCCCGGAACCCGCTGGGGTAGCTTACTGATTTCCCCTCAAGCCCCTTGCTTTATTTACTAAACAAAAACCTGCCTAAAACAAAGCTAATGAAGTTTTCAAAATTCTACCGTTGATAATTTTTGTTCATCATGCTGGTGGTATGCAAACACGCAGTACGCCCTCCACCACTGTTTTAATTTGGTCATTGACCAATGACATGGCCCCAGAGGCGTATTTAGGGGGGGGGCATTGTGTCATGACCCCTCCTCTTTTGACTTTGCCTTTTAGTGAAAAAAGAACAAGTGGTGCCAAGTGACTGAAATACGCCAGACTTTTTTGATGGTTTTTGTAGCTTAAGGCTAGGGGCAAATCCAGGGGGGTGGGAATGGGATGAGGGAATGTTTTCACCTCACCAGCCATTTTTAACTACGTTTTTGTTAAATACAATTTTTCCATAATTTCGAACCTCTTCGATAACAATAAGCCTTACGCCTTAAGCACGCACAATTGAAAATGTGCGAACAAAATGCACCATATTTGGTGAAGTACTCAGAATTAGGGTCAAAAAATTAAAATTAAGTTTTCCTAAAAAGTGTTCAAAAAGCACTAAAATAGCCATTACAGTATGTAATATTTCAAAAATTTCCCAGGGGAGCATACCCCCGGACCCCCTAAAGTTTTTCTGTTTTTTAATTTGCTTCAGGCTGCTCTGCTGAAAAAACTACGCTTAAAAAAAAATCGTGAAATTTTTTTAATGGTAGAGAAATCGTCCCCCTTTTAAAATTTCATCTCCATTAAAGCCCTCCACCCCTTTTAAAATTTTGTGCTACACCACTGCATCGCCCCATTAACAATAAATACCATTTTCGCAACATTGTCTTGTTATTTGGGTTCAGAATTCAAGCAAAATTGTAGACAAAACCATGCCCTCAGTGAAAATTTTCTTCTTCGCACACTGCCTACGCCTGCGCAATGTCAAGACCTTTTCTTTTCCAGAGAATTTAATTTTGGTACCGAGGGGGCCTGCATCATATCTCTGCTCCGGGGCCCGGATTTTCTCTTGACGGCTCTGGCCATCTGAGCTGTTATTATTATATTTGAATATGCATCAAATATTTGAAGTACCGGTACTATAGGCAGAGATGGACATTTATCGAAATAGTTTATCGGCGATAAATTACTACCGATTATCGTTATCGCTCAAAATAGTTTGGATTTATCGATTACCGATATCGCTTTTATAATATATTTTGTTATCGCCGATAAATTATCGCGATAAACGATACTTTATGCACACGGTGTTCAAAGTTAGTGAGTTGGCGCTATGGAAAATATACTGTGTCCATAAAGTCTTGTTACAATTTAAAAAATCTCTTTTTGTTTGTTTGATACCACGGCAGAGTTCGTAAACTGCTCGCTTTTTTGAAAAATTAAGAAAAATACTTTTGCAATTTGACTTCCACAAATAAAACTTCGTCTAATACATTGAAAATTTACCGCAACGTTTATCGGAAAAATTTATCCGCGATAATTTATCAATTACCGACATCGCTTCAAGAAATGGAGATTCATCGATTATCGGTACCGCCCAGGGCCTTTTTGAAATTATCGATTATCGTTATCGCTTTAGTACAGAAAGGTTTATCGTGCCCATCACCGACTATAGGTTCCAGCCGTGAATCGAATCCGTCGCAAAAGATCTGAACCAAGTGACTGAAATACGGTCGAGTAATGTCATGCGGCGCAGCCAGACCATGTCGCTGACAATGACTGTAAATGCACGAAGCTGCGGGTGGAAACAGCAACGAAAAGACAGAAGCGACATCACGTGTCAGCTTAAAACTTTCCAGTATCGACATAATAGCCTGGTCAACCAGTTGTGTAAAAAAGTTTGCTTTGAATCTTTTCCTCAAAAGCTACACGTTAAACATTTGCGTCGCAAGTAAACATTCTCTTTTTCTATTTTCTTCCTCTTTTTCTTTTTACTTCTAGTAAATATGATGAAGGGATGTGCCTCAAGGAAAATTACTCGGACTCACCGAGTAACGAGTATTCAAGACATTACTCGGCCGAATCCGAGTATCTACGACGTCAAAATATGAACTCAAAATTATGTGAAGAGCAAAAAAAAAGATCATCACGTCCGTAGAAGTCCCAATTTCATTTCAAATTCGGATGAAAAGCAAAAAAGGTCAAAATGATAATGCCTTATTACTCGGCCGAGGGCTCGGACTCGACTCGGCACATCCCTAATATGATGCTACTTCGCTTGTTGTTGTTGGAACTCTGCAGCGGCTTCCTTTTTCAAGTCCTACGCGCACTCTTACACACAGGATATTCTTTATGACATCATTACGCAGTTTATGACGCTATTTACAATTTTTTTACTTCATTCTCTTTTTTACTTATGGGAAAGCAGATGTTGTCGCAGAGCCGGGGCCAGAGCAGTCGACTTAGGGGGCCAAGCGTTTATCAGGGGAAGGGAAGGTAAAATTTGAAATTAAGCACAAAAGCCGCTGTCTTCAACAATGTAAGCTTGTTAATTAGGGGGGCCAGGCCTCCCTGGCCTCTATTTGACGCCGGCCCTGCGTTGTCGAACGAGCAAAACTTCTTTTAATGGACTTTTGTATTCGGTGTCAAGATTATGGTTACTGACACAGAAATAGAACAGGATTGAACTTAATTTACCGATCGGATGGCCAAGTGGATAGAGCGTCTGCTTCTGGATTGGTAAACTTCAGGGTTCGATTCCGAGTCCGGTTAAACTAATGACTTGAAAATTGGTATTCACAGCTTTCTTGTTTGACGTTCAGCATAACAGGGATAGTGTAAAGCAAGCCCTCAAGTTCGCCTATAGTGCCGTTGGGAAAGGCACTAAACGGGATTTCCCCATCTATATGTGGTAGGCAAGATGGTCGGCAACTTCTATGCGAACTCGTATAGCGCCTGTAACTTTCTCAAGATAGAAGGATAAAAATCCGCTCACAAGTTGTTAATGAATTTGAATTTAATTTTTTCAGAAGTAATGATTTTGATTTCAAAATTAAAAAATGATGAGATCCAACTCTGCAGCGACCTCCTTTTTCAAGTCCTTATACACAGTATATTATTTATGACATCATTACGCAGTTTATGACGCTATTTAAGAAGAAACGACAGCGAAGAATTTCAAAACTGAAACATAGAATCTGAGCATAAAAATCTCATTCAACGAGATTCGTAGAGCAACAATTTGTATTTTGTTTTTGAATTGATGCAACTTTAGGTTTTTTAAGACAATTTGGGGCCTTTTTGTCAGTGTGCCCCCCGGAGCCCCCCTCCCCCCGATTGGGGGGCGGCTGCTACGGCTCTAACTCTTAGATCAATCGATTTATTTTAAATAGTAATGAAGCACTAATTGCATGCATCACCGTTGCTAACTACACCGTTACTTTCATCCTCCAACCAGAACTTTGACCATTATGACGTAGGTATGCAACACAAACGCGCCAAGATGAATGAAACGAAGCTATCAGAGTTCAGAAAAGGATCGCAGTCCCAAAAAAGCACTCCGGTCTGGGTTTGGGTTAGACAAAAATTAACGGTTCAAATCCGGTTAAGGTTCAAGATTTTTAATGATCTTGGTTCAGGTTCAAGTTAGGTTCACGTCTATTTAATTATAAAGGTTACGGTTTGGTTCGGATTCGATGAAAGGAAGCGGTTAATATGGGTTTTCGGTTTACGTTCGGTTCGACGCCCTGGTTTGTTTGTTGTTGCAAACTTTGTTTAATTTTAAATAATTTGTTGCCGATTATCGATTGGCGTTAGTTGCTGTTCTACGAAAGAAGTAGCCATGATTTCCGTTATTATGCGAATAGGCTAGTTTATTTTATCGTCTTTTATCTCTGATGCTGGTAAGTTTGCTAATTCTGTTCAATGTTCATTAATTTTTATAGCTTAGGAAATAACCGCAATTTTTTTAGTGAATCTTGTCTGAATCTTTTTAATTTGTGAACTTTAGGCTATGGCTACTGGACTGGCGGACCGCGGTCCAAATGCGAACCTTCTCAATGCTGAAGCTGGACCACAATACTGCAAAGTTTTAGCATAACGAATATTTTCCAGCTGATAACACAAAACTTTATCATAACTTGAACAGAATAAACCTTGAAAACGCGCGAGTCTTTTATTTGTCTTATTGTAACCTTCTACGTGGTTACGATTGAAGGGTTGTGTGTTACGCTATAAGCCTAAATAAGAAATATTTTTAGCGCAGTGGTTAAGGATGACGTTATCGTTGTGGTGGTTCTTGGGTTCGATTACCGAGCTAGTTACATCTGACACAGTGTCACCAGCAGCTCGCCACCGCTGCCATGTTTCTACGGAGCTGTGCTGCCCAGGCGCTGAGTCGCGGAAATTGGCCCCACCATTCGTTACACACTTCGGCGTCTTCTTCGTGTGGGAGCGATGCTGCATCGCGAAGTAGCATCTTTCTAAATGGCTGGGCACGTATCAGACAGCCACCTTACCAAGCTCTCGTTCACAGTGAGCAGGCCCCGAATCCCATTTAGATGGCGGTATATGGGACACAATGTTGTAATATGATCTGCTGTCTGTTCCTCTGCACCACACTCACAGAACGCCGTGGAAGCTATGCCATTTATGCATTATTGATCGAAAGAGACCGACTTCAGTGCGTAGACTATTTGATGACGACATCAACATATTGACTATGAATCAAAAAAATGATTATGACGCAGAGCACGTCGGTGTTTCAAACCACTTACACTGGACACGTGGGAGGGTACCTATGTCCGATTTGGTAGGCCCGAAAATTCAAGACTAACCCTCCCGCACCGATAGCAATGTCTTTAATCACTCAGCCAACCGGCTGGCAGAGTTGTTTTTCCGGGATCAAACCAGATTTTTCTGGACCGGTCCTGATTATAGTTGAACGTCCCTGTTCTAGACTATAGCGTGCTATTCGGTGGAGTGTTTTTGGGGTTTGCTAGTTCTGCAGTGGCTCAATAAACTCCGTGGTCGGCTCTGCAGTGCTTCGATTCACTTTGTTCGCCTTGTTCAAGTAATCTCAGGTTCAACGTCCAGCGCAACGCACTACAAAAGTTTGACCACCAACTTTATTGCATCACAATGAAAGTTTTTCAAGATTACATAAGCAAGTTGGATAGCACAGAAAAACATAACAGCAATTTCGGCAATCTCTGTATAAAAAAGGCGGATCGTTCCAAAAAGAGAGGTTTTCGTTTCTTTTCATATCTTCAATGGGGGGGGGGAGGTTGACAACTCCCCGTGCGTACGCCACTGGCTCTAGTTCTGTCTAATTACCTAAGATATTGGCATCTTAATGCGTTTAAAAAAAACATAATTATTTGCGGATAATTTTCTTCCATTTTACAGCGTATAACTATGCTGTATTGAAGGGGGTTAAAATGTAAGCCTTTGATGACCACATGACTCCAGGCCCATTGAAGCACGGCCCTGGCAGAATGTAACATCTATACAGCATCTCTTATATCATTGCTTAAATCAAGGTTTGTGAATATTTTGTGGAACTACATGTTACAAGTTAAGCATTTTCAATCCAAACTTTGTTGCAACTGTATTGCGTAACCCATGTTGAAGCATGTTCACATAAAGATCAAATCTTCATTGTACTCGCTGTATTACGCCGAAGCGTGTAACGAGTTGCGGGGCCTACCTCCGCGGCTTAGCGCCTGGGCTACACAGCTCCGAAGAAACGTCGCAACGGTGCCGAGCCATTGGCGACACTGTGCCGATTTGACCGGCCCGGTAATCGTTTCCCAGACCTCCCGCACCGATAGCGTGCGCTTAGCAACTGAACCAACGGCCGGTCTTTACATACATAAAGATGCACACGCATAACATCCAAACCTCTCTCGTATTGCAGCAATCTTTGAGAGCTGATGAATAAAACATATACACAAAATTACGCTTATTGACACGACAATAAATTCTTGTAAACATTGTCATCTGACTGATTGTAAATGTTGCTAGTAACATATATATTTTATAAACATACGCATTTAATCTTGCTTAGATAATAATAAGAACAATAAGAGCGCTACATATTTCGATAGTAAGTTGTTACTAGTTCACTGCTGATGTCATATTTCATGCAAGATAATGTCAGTAACAATAACAAATCAGCTAAAAACACTATGAGTGTTTTGTGGTGAAAACATTCATGTTGTTTCATTGTAGCAGGCAAATTTAGTTTCTCTAGTTCAAATACAATGTTTCACACTTGCTTTTGCATTGCTCAAGTTGCTTTCGTGCTTCTTCTTCTATCAAAGATGGGCAAAGCACAGCAAGAACTTCCATCTGTAATGCATGAAATAATCTTGCATTCTGTATCAGCTCCTTTAAATTACAGTGTAAATCAAAGGTCGGCCACCCCCTGCACGGGGTCGGCAAACCCCGGCACGCGTGCCAATCAATCAACGTGTGCGGCACGCGTGCCAAAGCCAGGGGTTGGCAAACCAGGCACGCGTGCCAATCATGGCAAGCGGAATCATGAAAAATTTCCAAATACTTTTCAAATGTTATAATAATGAAAAAAATTATATTCAGGGCGAAACAAGTGGTTGATTTGCTGTGTTTTGTTTCATTGTTTAGTCACCATTGTTTTTTCGTTACTATTATTACTTTACTATAGCATATATTTGCGTTTTATTCAGTTAGTAACTCAGAAGTTAACCGCGATGTCTGCGGCCAAGAAGTCAAGATCAGATGCGCGACAATTTCAAGAGTCGTGGACTGCAGAGGTTTTTCGGTTTGTCGGTCGTAGTGACAGAGTCGTGTGTACACTCTGTAGTGAAAATGTCGCTTGCCGTACCTCAAGTACTAAACGTCATTTCGAAACCAAACACGAAAGTTTATTTAGAAATGATTCAAAGAAGAATGAGGCTTGAGGCAGTTTCTCGTTACGAAAAACAGAGAAGCATTTTAAAAGTCGTTCGCAGTCAAGGCCGTTACTACGTCAGGCGGGGCCCCGGAGCGAACATTTCATTTGTGGCCCCTATTTTTTAACATTTTTTTTACCACAGAGTGGGACAGCGTTGTTTCGGGCTATTAGCTCTCATCATCCGCCCTCAAGGTTTAGATACACTTATTCTTCAGAATGCTTGACCTAGATCAGCCAAACACCCTTCCTCCCCGAATTTGTATTCCCCAAAAGAATTGAACTTTTGTGGTACCTAACATGTTAGATAACCGCTCAAGTTAAATTCCCCATGTGGCCAAGGTACAAGAATAAGACAAACATTGCCTCACCTGGTTAAGGTACATGTGGCCAAGGTACAACAATAAGACAAACACAAGGAACTCGTTCTGACTTCCCACTCAGCAGACTAGGTAGGACGGCGTTTGTCTTAACATTGTTTTTATTGTGCAATAAGCTTAGCTTGATCAAATACATATGCGTCGTAAACTAAAATCTTTTGACTTTTCACGCAAGGACGCTTTGAGAGCTATATCTACGATATTTAAGCAAAACGGAGATGAACTATGCGACGCGGATAAATTGTTCAACTTTTTTGCGAAATCCATGATCACAACTCACAAGTGATAAACCCCATGGATAAACTTTTAACAAAATAATCCCCATAAAATCGTCTCATTAAAACAATAAATCCGAATTCGTATCTGAAGTTTTATTCACATTTTTTTCCCTTTTTTTCGTCCGTACAATCAACAGTGTAATTAGGGAGGGATGGGAAGATCTCCAACTTTTTAAAGAGTGGGAAAAGAATGGGCCATACTGGTGCCGCTCCTCAAGCAGACTTGCTATTCACTTAACCTTTTTATTTGAATTTTTTTTGTGCTTTGTTGCTATCCTCTTACCACGAGAAAGCGATCAATGCGCTATAACGAGCTCGCTTAGGAGTTGTCGGTCATCTGTCTACCACACCAAGATGGAAGAATTCCGCTTCGTGCCATTCCCAACAGCACAAAAAATAAACTTTCCGGCTTGTTCACCACACAATCCCTTCAATGCTGAGCGTCAAGTAGGGATGCTGTGAATACCAATTTTAAAGTCATTGGGTTGACACGACTCGGAATCAAAAAGGGATACATAGTATCCGGTATATATATACAGATATGTTCAATATATCCCTGGAATCAAACCCGAGTCTACAGCTCCAGAGGCGGATGCTCTTACCACTCGGCCATCGGAGCTACTGTTGTATACATCATGCGTGCCGCATACACGTCAGGATAATTTGTAGCAAGTGACACGCTTTCGATATCGAAAAACAAAGACATTTTTTTACCGATTTTAATTGGGCAAGTTTATGTCTAAACCACAATTGGATTTGAACATCTGACTAGGAAACAACGGACAGACGTCATCAGAACATTTCAATGCGCTTCGATTTGATAAATTTCTCTTCATATTGCAATCAACTGGTCGCAGTTCTACAGTGTGGTTTCTCAAAATCACCACGTTGAAATAAATTTAGACGAGGGTCAGTTAATTTCTACCTATTTACATGAAGCGGACAAAATTAACCAGAAAAAATTAACAACTTCGCGTGGATGGACCTAGCCTATAGCCTTAATAATTAATTTACTCGATAGAAATCAGCCAGACAAAGTGTGAAGTCAGGATGCATCAAGCTATGCTGCATCACAAGACATTACGTGTAACTACGTCATACAGCACATCTCACTGAATAAAGCATATAAATCCGATGTTCCCAAACAGGCGTAAAACAGCGGTATGTAAAAAATATTTGAAAATACTAAAATGGTTATACATTTTTCAAATTTTAAATTTTGAAAAAATTTTTAAAAACATTGATACATTTGAATTAAAAAAAAAAGAAAAAATTATAATGCGATGCCTCGGGGCCCGCTTGTGCTGGAGCCCCGGTGGCGGTGCATTGCATCGCCGGTAGTTACGGCCCTGTTGGCAGTAGAAGTCAAAATACGGAAAGTAGCCACAAAGTTGCAGAATGTATCGTCAAGCGCGGGAAGGCTTCTACGCCGTTATATAACGCAATTTTTTATCGGCACGCAAACATATATTAGAAATTAAATTTTACAAAAAGTTGACACAAGCTATATAAAACGTTGCCGACCCCTGATTTGCACAATAACGTTGAAGACAAACTTCAGACATTGCGAGAATGTAAGAAATTGTTTTGAGATGAAAACTAGTATTATGATGAATTGACTGTTTGCTGTTTTAATGGAAGAAGCTTGAACAGTTTCAATATAATTCATTAAGCCAATATAATTCAATATGATCGAATGGAATAAAATGTAATCCAGGAATAGTCAAGTCCAAAAAAATGACTACTACGCAGTGATGACATCAACTTTGTAAATCGAATATGAAATCATGTAACAAGGGATTGCCTGAACGTCTCCAAAAGTTTTGCTGCACGACTCACTATCTAAATCAGCAATACATGATGCGAGCACGTTGCGGCTCTAACCAGAGCAAAGTATATCTCATTTGTTAATTATTATGCACAGTAGCTTAATGATATTGCCCAATACAAGGTAAAGCAGCAGAGCTGTATCAAATTTTAGTGTTAAGCAGTCGCAGTAGGTAGGGCATAAATCAATTAACTATCTGTAATTGTGTAGTAAACAATTAGTTGCTATATGACCATTTTTGATTTTGTCAAAGCAAAAAGTAGCTTAATCGAAGCCATCATAATACTGAAAAATGATGCAAGCACTAAAGAAACGTAAATTCTCTGAGCAATATTCACTTAACCCGTTTCACCCTCATTGGAGATCATCGGAAATGGAGTAATTGCGAATAGTAGTTTTGTTACATTCACAATTACTCCATTTCTGATGATGTTCAATATCAGCGAAACGCGTTAAGTGGATATTGCTAAGTGAATTTAGGTTTCTTGGTATCATTTTTCAGTATTATGATGGCTTCGATTAAATTACTTGTGATGCCTTTTTGTTTTGTCAATTTCATTTTCGTTTCTCACCTCGCGGTTGACGTATGGCCCTATTGCCTACTTTCGGGTGCTTCTCTGATTTTTGATTTGATTTTTGTAGCAACCAGTTACCATTTAATGAAATGAATGCCAACACTCTAGGTCAAGCTAGCACAGTTTGAAAAGTTATTTAGACCATATTGACAGCAGAACACTTGGCAAGGGTTACAGGAGAATTATTTTTGCATTAATTAACGAAATATCACGTTGTTTCGGGCACTTTTTAACCACTCAGATGAGGTTTTGCCATGACTAACTAGAACTTGTTTTATATTGAAACTAATTTACATTTTACCATTTTTATTTCAGGCTCCCCACCAGCCTTGCTGCTGAGCGCTAAGCTGAGTAACTGTGCACTGATACCACTGTTTGAGTCTGTTTTAATTTGACTATATCACTTCCGGTTTACTGTAGTTGAATCACATTTAGTCGTACCAGAAAATTAATGCAAACCTATGAATCAAAGCCAAATTTCCATATTACTCGCTATATTACGCCTTAGCGGGTAACAACAGGCGGAACCCATTTCCGTGATTTTGTTTTCATTTTCATTTTGCTGTGATTCATGACAAACATCAGTTGTGTTTGTAGGTTTGAAATAGGCAGCTAAATTTAGCTTTAAATTAAGCGTCTTGTCATGACAGAAAAAGCTAACACAAAATGCAATTTGTGCATAAAATTGATTGCTTTCGACAATTGTGATTCGCTGCACGAATAAAGTGAAAATTAATTTTTTAGTGCAGCAAAACCAGCAATCACGTGACCTCAAGGTGTATTCGATGCATCGGCGGAGCTTACGACAGAGTGAGAAAAGACGGACATGCAGGACGAACAGCTAAGACAATTAATTACAATGCTTATTATGAAGCTTGAATCATGATCAAAAAATTGCTCAAAAAAAATAAAAGTCAAGAAACTAAACTTTTCAGCGAGTTTTATTAAACGCAAAACTTTAAGCTTTTCGCGTGTGAGACTAAAAGCCTTTCGAAAGTAGTTGATGGTTAATAATAGAATTAATGACTGGTTTGTATCAGTGGATTTCAACCCGGTTCCACCAGCACAGGCAGCGAACTCCAGACCGCCCGCACCGATTGCGATGTCGTCACCAACTGAGCTAACCGGCCGGTATACTACTATTCCAGCTAAGCTAAAGTATGTGTATCAATATGAGGTTTGGTGATGCGATCATTACTCCTTGGGTATGATATGACTCTTTGCTGAAGCACAGAAAGAAATGTGGCTCTTAGCATCTGAATAGTTGGCCACCCTGCACTAGGCCGTCTGTGCTGATCATAAATGTCAGTCTTCACGGAAATGTAGCCGATTGTATGCCCACAAAATTGTTTGACGAGGAATTCATTATTCCGAAAATAATACGGGTGTTAATAAACCCGTCGTAATATTTAGTACGCAGGCAGTAAGCTAAATGAGCGCACTGAGCAAACTTTAATACGGCTGCGCTGCTTTTCGGCCTCTGTATTAATATCAGTATTGCTTTATGGTTATGGCTGCGTTTTTTTCTCTTTTTATGTTGTTGTACCCTACAAGCTTTTGCTGCAATTGGAGAAGAGGCTCCGTACAATAAGCCCAGAGACCTACCTATACTGTTAATATGCACCTGGCCATAATCGCGAAAAACCTCTTTTATTAAAAAAGAAAACGCGCACAGTTGTAACTTGGTTTTATATTGGTTAAACAAATGCATCATGGAAGATGACCTAGCTGAGCATCGAACCTACGAAGCCCGATGCACCAACCATTCAGTCAACTCCGTGTACAATACAATACAAAACAAGATATAGAGGACAATCTCGACATCTTTATGACGTCATTGTAATAACTGAGAGGTCACGTGATCACTGGCAGCGAAGCCAGTGCTTTCACAGTTGAACATTGCGTTGCACAATTTTATTTTGATACGATTTTTCCTAATGACAGTGAAAGATAAAATGCAAGTTAGTGACGTGTTTAAAAGTTCCAATTGGTAACCGCTGTCCAACAAATGAAGATAAGCAGATTTGCGAAAAACCTTACATACATGTAAGTATTTTCGAGAACAACGAAAAACTATCATGAGTTTTAAGCTTTGTTTTACCCGTGTACTAATGTCGATATTGAACTTCTATTTTGTGATGTTCTTTAAATTACCCTGAGTCAGCTTCAATGTTGAATCAGTTTTGCAAATGAAAAATCCAACAAAAACATCTCTGCAGTTATTACGTCAAAATTTTAGCCGGTGCTAACATTTTTGTAGACCACGCAAACGGTTATTTTATGCTTTCATTTGCGGGTAGAGTTAGTTTGAATTTTTATTCAACTAATAAGCGTATATTGTAATATTTTTTTTCCATATTTTATTGTTGCAAAAAGTAATAATAAAATGGGTATCAACACGAAAACAATACTCTACAATTTTTAAAGTCAAATAATTAAGGCGTTACAAAATAACGTCGCTAAGCACGTACAGATACAGTAGTACCACGATTCAATGGATACCGGTATTCCATTTTCGAAAATGTTTTTTGAAATCTCAATTACATTTAGCAATTAAATATTCTAATTGTATACTGAGTTGATCTAGTTTTTTTTTTCGGTCATTGACCGAATTTTTTTGGCAATGTTCAAATTTTTTTAGGCAGTGTCTAAAGCACCGACCCGGTTTCCATAATCAAAACGCTGCTGCACTGCACTGCACTACTTGTTTGTTTCTATAATGACGTCGCTGTCACGTGGGACCGCTTTCCCCGCGCTGCAGCGGACTGCTTGTTTGTTTCTATAAAAGGCTGCCGGTGTTCTAGACACTTTCATTTTTTAGGGTAGTTCTGTCATAGTGACTGAAATAAATTTTGAATATTTTTCGCATTTTTTTGTTTTATAATATCATATTTGAAACTTCTTCATAAATATGACGCAAATTAGGACACCAAAATTTTTTTAATATTCTGACACCAAAAGCTAAATTGTGACGCAGAAAGTCGTTGGTCCTTTGAAGCGACTTAAACTGGACACGTGACCAGGATGCTTAATCGGTTGCTCGCAATAATTTCAGGTGGCGCGCTGTCGTTGAATAAAAATAGTTTATTGACGCGAGCGTTAGAGCAGTGGTCAGCAAACACCTGGCCGCGGCCCGGTGCCGATCTGCAAGAGGTTCGGTACCGGGCCGCGTACTTTTCCAGACCAAATGCTTTAGATCCAATGTCCGAGAGCAATTTTTTTTAGACATGACTATTTCTGGATTACTTTTTATTTTGCTACTTTAAGAGTTTAAGACTCCATTGCTTTCGGACGTTTTGTTAGATTTGATTGCTGCTTGATTTTTACACTTTGGGTGCGTTGAGACTTACAGCAATTTGGTGTCTAAAAGTGTTTTCACATGTCTTCTTTGAATGGTGTTTATTTAAGCGTTATTGCATATTATGACTAGAGCGATTTTTTTATGACCCATTAAATCGAAAAATATGACTTTAATGTTTGAAACGTATGACTTTATATGACTTTATTTTTTGAACCGCTCATGTATGCTCTTTTTCCGTAAACAACATCTCATATGTAAGTCTAAACATATATTTTGAACAACTCGAAAGAACGAAGAATTTACTTAAAATCAGTGAAAAACTCAAATGTGCATCTTACAGCAAGTAAGATATTCAACTGTTGAATGCAATTTTATAACAACTTATATGGAATGCGACGTGTGCATCGATAAAATTTCGGTTTTCATGAATCATGGAGTTTAACATCGAAAATGACCGTTCCACAGATGCTGATGTAGGCTGGTACGGTATGTTAACAACTTGGCATACAATGCAGGAAAAATATCTGGTCTACTCATCCCCACAATGGTTTTGTAAAAGTCTTCAAAAATGCTTCGTGAAAGTCAGCGCGAAAACTTGAAAATTCTTATTGCCCCTCTCAACATAAAGTTATCAAGTTTAAAGACTACAGGAATTGTATCCACGGTGGTACAGGGATTTAATAATTTGTATTTCGCTACAAAAATCAATGGACATATTATTTTATGACCCAATAAAGAAAATCTGATTTTATAACTCCTTAAATAGACCTCGTATCATCGTAGTTTTTTGCGATTACTGGTTTCATTAGTTTTTGCGTTACCAAAAAAATATAACTTTAATGACTTTTATCTCCCCTAATTATGACATAACAAAACAAAAGGGCAGTATATCTAATTAATTATTTTTGTAATGTGTTTATATAGCAATAATTGTTGCGATTTTGTTGTGTTATAGCTCTGTTGGGTTGATGAGGAAGATAAGTAAGAAAATAGCGACAGAAATATTACGGCAAATTGAATTCAGAATTAAAATAAATTATTCCTACTGAAACTTGATACCTAAAATATTTCAGTTTTAAAGTTTCAACGTAGATATTTTTAGTGTGAATGAGTGAAAAACAAACATCTTTGCTTAGATTTTTGGAAATAGGTCAGCACCATCTCAAAGAGTCTGACGTCGATGACGAGGGACCTACAACATCAAAAAACGTCAAGGGACACATGGCGGGTATCGTTGAGTCCATCATTCCAAGATGGGAGAATCTGATTGCTGCAAAGCAAGCTCATGATTTTTATTGAATCACCATTGTAATATGAGCTGAAATAAAATTTAAGTGCTCAATATTTATGTTTATTCTGAAGGCCGGTCCGTGAAAAATTTTCGACTTAAAGCGGTCCGCCATGCGAAAAAGTTTACCTAACCCTGGTTTAGAGGAAAAGCGCCGTTTTCTTCAGATGGTAATAATCACCATTATCAGGGGTGGATCCAGAGAGGGATGCATTACCCCACCAGCCATTTTCAACAAAGTTTTCAGTGAATACAATTTTTCCATAATTTCGTACTTCTTCGATAACAAGCGCCTCAAGCACGCATAAATCGAAATGTGTGAACAAAATACATCTTTGTTGGTGAAATATATCAAAATTAGGGATAAAAAAACTAAACAAAACTTGCATAACAATTGTTTAAAAAGCGCTTAAATGACCATTGCATTGTTGGAATTTTCAAACCCTTCCCGAGAGAGTTTTCCTGTGCCGCGTTATATTTCCTTACTCCTATCGTATTCTTTTATTGTGTTGACGGTGCGGTAATAAAAGACACTACTACTACTACTATGGTCTTCACGTCCGCAGAGCTCCATTTTTCCACTAAAATCAGGTGAAAAACATCAGCAGAGCTTCTTTCGGAAGATCATTGCATATGTTGTTGGCAATTCTGAAATCGCCCCCCAATTTCAACAATTGTTACAATCGCCCCTCTGAAGGTCCAAATCGCCCCCGTTGAAGAACCATGGTGTAGCGCAAATTAGTTTTGTCGGCAGCATTTTTCGTTAATACGGCGACTATTACCGATGAATAAGCTATACTGCCCTTTGTTATGCCAGATAATTACTGGTAATTTTTATTCGTGCATTGTTGTGACAATTTAGGAAAGCTTCATGATTTAATGATTGAAAAGTTTAGGGAAAGTGTGCCAATTACGGTAATACACAGCAGAAGCATACACGCACGCAAAGGGGGTCACGGTGCCATGACCCCCTTTTTGGCCCTGTAAAAAGGTACTAGCCTACAACATAAATTTCAGTCTTTCTCAAGCCAATATTGGCTGCAGCTTCTTTTCATTTATTTTAGCCAAGCTACTGATTTTAGACAAAAGCTGCGAAAGAATTTTTGCGTTGTCCACAGTGACTGCACTCTCTGCATGGCCTTTTTCCATACAAAAGACTGCCAAAATGAGTGTTTTTTTATGTCAAAATCGTAAAAATTTGTTGGCAGACCTCTAGTGCCTCCGGAGGCTGGGGCCTTCACCCCCAAACTCCCGGTTATTGCCCCGGTTTTAAATTACCAATTTACATCGCCCTATATATCAAAAAATGATCGATTTTACTAAATCATCCCCCCCGTCAATATCAAAAAATGGTCAATTTTACTAAATCATCTACCAATGCTCAATCTAGATTTGCACCCTTCCGGGCGAGCATTATGTTTTGGCTTGTGTTTTATTCCAGCAATGCATACACTGCATAATTAGCAGCTCACTACTTTTTATGAGCTTCAAAAGATATACTTTTTCAAAAATGTATCGTTTAAATTTTAAAAAAATGTGGCGAGTGAAGCCATTTTCATGACTAGACGCAGCTGAATTTGGACTAGAGTCAAATAAAGCAAAATTCAAGTTACTGACCGCTCAAGCGTAGTCACAGTGAAATCAGTTGCATAAGTTGCGGGAAACTATTGTTAAATACTCAAGTTACGCAGCAATTCGCGGAAAGTGATAAAAATAGTTTCAAAAATTAGAAAAATGCGGAAGTCATGACTAACCCTAAGATGTACCAAGCATCAAGCTTACACAGCTAAAAAAGTCGAATACAATTTACAAACCTGATTCAAGTTTGGAAAAAATAAAACGTCAACGACACTGCTTTGCTTTTGATGGATTTGCGCCCTCATGCGTTTATATGCAAATTTAACTACCGGCCGTTAGTTCAGTTGTTAAGCGAACAGACTATCGGTGCCGGAGGTTTGGGGTTCGATTCTCGGACCGCTCAAATCGCCCCCGTGTCGCCAACGACTCGCCACCGCTGCGACGATACTTCGGAGCTGTGTAGCTCAGACGCTAAGCTGCGGAGATGGTCCCCGCCACTCGTTACACGCTTCGGCGTAATCTCGCGAATATAATGAAAGTTTGATTTTGAATATTACTTAACACTTGTGGAAGCTTGTTAATGGCATGACAACGATGTTGTTGCAGCGGCTGCTCATAAAATCATGCGCTTACAGGTTTGTTTAACTTTTTCACAGCTTCCGACAACGCTGTGATTCCGGTCAGTGTAAGATCGTCGTCGTTGTTGCTTCCAATAAGGAGACGTTCCACATTATGAATGGATGACGACATTTGCACGAAGCCGTCATCACCCATGTTGCAGCCAAGCATGTTAAGTCTTTTCATCTGCAAATTACAACAAAAACTGATTATAGATGATGAACATCAAAATCAATACCGATAGAAAAGCGCGTTTACCGATACGCGACAGGCGGCACAGCGACACGCGACAAAATTTTTCGCACCTTGTTTGTTTTATTTTACTGTTCACCAATCACGCAAAAACCTGCAAAATCCTTAACATTTACTGACATTATAATTTTAGTCGCGTGTCGCGTATCGGTAAACGCGCCTTATGGAAGAAAAGTAAAACCACAGTGAATCTCAAAACTCTAACTCCGTTAGTCTTTTATTAGCTTTTAGTTTATGACGATATAATTACAATACTTATTTTTGGGTTGCGCTATAACTTGTAGTTAGGATGCTAAAAGCGGGGTGAAGCGTAGCGAAATCTATTTTCAACAAATATCGTTAATTTTTCCTAACCCAACGCAAAAAAACTTTCCAGTTTTGACGACATAATTTGACTGCTTTGACGCCATAATATGACGGAGTTAAAATGGATTTTTTTGATTATTTCAAAACCTAGAAAGTTTTGTTAAAAATTGTTTTCTGCCTTGGGTTTAGAAAAACTAATGCAAATTTTTGAAAATGCATTTCGCTAGGCTTCACCCAAGCCTTTTTTACCCCATCTTACCAAAAATGAAAATAAACTATAGTATCTCAAAATGTAGGTATAATAACTACTGTAAATTGAAACATTATTTCTCCAGTTACGCTCTTTCAATGTTCTACTACTCAATAGTTTATCCTCAAATTTTATACGAAATTATACTTTGGGGTTCAACGTTCAACGAAATTATACTTTGGGGTCAACGTATACATCGCATCTTAAGCTGCAATTGCTACAAAACAAAGCTGTGCGTGCGATTTGTTCGTTAAATTGGCGCGAGCATGTGACACCGTGTTTTGATCGTCTAAAGCAGGGACGTGCAAACTGCGGCCCGCGTTGGAAAATTGTGCGGCCCGCGAATGGTTGCTATTTTTACTAGACTGCGGCCCGCGAACGTTTCGCAAGTTTTTTTAGGTGTGCGATAAAATTAATGTCACAAATAAAGCGTTTGAAACACAATACTGTCGTGCAAATCAAAAACATGGTAGGTTAAGTCCACTTTTTTGATTTTTTGTACTCAAGAAAAAAGAAACGAAGATGCACCTTCCCACTAACTTTGGGAAGAAAAAGCCACAAGCAAAAACAAATGGCCTACAACAGTCAAAAGTGCCTGTTTTCCAAGCTTTATTTTCGCATTTAAACCAAACAAAGCGCAGTAGGCTACATGGCTGTTAACGGGCGGGAAGATGTTGTGCCCGACCCGAACCCGATTTTTTTAGCCCGAAGCCGAATCCCAATTTATCGACCAATCTGAGCCCGATTTAAACCCGAAATCAAAAATACCACAGCAAATTTTAAGATCTTGCAATAAAAAAAAGAGAAAAGGAACCCATTCACAGTCGCACTAGTTACGGACAGCAATGATTATTACAGTCAAGAACACGGAATTAAGCAGTATACGCACTGAATAATACCCTTAACTTTTTTGTATTTAAGATTTAACTATGGCGTCCGGCCCGATTAAAACCTGACAAAATTTCGAAATCCAAGCTCGACCCTACCCGACCCGAAAAGCCCGAGCCCGATTGACAACTATGGCGCAGTATGTCCGTTGACTTACCGAAAAATGAATTTTCTTCTTCATGCCAACTTACTGTTTGCTAAAAGGTAAAAAGATATGACTTAAAATTTGCACCAAAATAAAGCGTAAGCATTTAGTATTTCGCAAAAAATTGAGCAAAATCCGTTGAGATTTTTGTTTTAATTTGTAAAAGTTAGCTTACGCTACAAGCCCTTTTCCAAAAAAAATTGAATCTTCATTATCCTCGTGGTATTACGACGAAGCTTGTAAAGAGTGGCGGGTGCCCATCTCCACGGTTGAGCGCTTGGGAAACACAGCTTCAAACTCCGAAGGAGCGTTGACGTCGCTTTGTTCAATTTATCCGGCTAGGATTGAACCCCAAACCTTCCGCGCCGACGGCAATGTCTTTTACCACAGCGCCAAATTTTCATAACTTTCTTTTTGAACTTTGTGCGGTTTGCCAAAGCTAGAGTAATTTTCTTCATAGTGGCTGGACGTTTTGACAGCATACAGTAGATTCAGCTTTCGTTATCAGCAGTAGATTCAGCTGTCATGAACTCATGATCCCTTACTGCTTACTCTTACTGCGTAGGTTTTTTACTGCTATGTTAGCATACACCGCTGATGATGACAGCTAAAGTTCTGTTGTCAAACATCCAGTTACTGCTATGAAAACAATTACTATGAAGATAACTAAGGTGCGGCCCGCAGAATATTGCGCTTGTTGCTATTTGGCCCGGTTTCAAAAAAGTTTGCACCCCTGGTCTAAAGCATTCTAAAAGTAAGAGATGTCACGGCCAAAATGAATATAGCGAAATTTGTTCACAAATCTGTTAACCGCTCCCTTCCACAATATTTGCAAATTTGTTTTCGCAAGGTTTCATCGGCACACAAACGTTCTGCTAAATCTTCCTCTTAGTGATAATTTAGCAATCCCTCTATTTCTGACAAGCCGTGGGCAAAAGTTCATCAAGTATCAGGGGTCGAAGGTTTGGAGTTCGATACCAACTGCTATTCAACTTTTAAAAGTTTACGCAAACATATCGCGAGCAAATATTGGTTGCATATAAATATTAAGCTACTAGATTCTTCGTTAGTTTTCTTTTAATTAGCCAAATGCTAAAAAAATAAAAAACGATATGGCGATCTTATTGCTGCTGCTAATATGCGGATTGAATGTGAGCATCATTCTGCTGATGAAAGCAATCAAAAGGTAGTCGTTTGACTACAAGACTTCACGTCTTTTCACGGTTTCCTCATATTGCGAGTAATGAGCTTCAGTTGTAGGTATGTTTACAATAAATCTATTGTATTTTCTTTTTTTAAGTTTTTCTGAGTGCTTGATAGTTGTAATATGAAAATAAACTTGTCTATCTGTCTGCTTGAATTCTAGTTATTACAGTTTTGAACTACCTAACATACTGCTGATGATGACAGCTGAATCCATGATGTCGAAACGTCGAGTATTGAGATTTACTGTAGCTTTACTTTTCCACCTTAAGCTATTTTCGTCCCATATTACCGGTATGTATGATTGTGATGAGTGAGCGGCAATTATTGCGAGCTGGTAATAGTGGGCATGAACTTATTCCTACTCCAAAGTAAAGTAGATATAACTTCAGCTGCGATTTATCATTGTATGTAGTGTTAAATTGCATATTTATCCTCCTACCACGAGAAAGTGATCAAACTGATATGACAAGCTCGTTTAGGATTTACCGGCTTCCTGTCTACCTCAGCAACATGGAGGAAACAGCAAGATGGGAGTGCCTTTCCCAACCTCACAACAAGTAAACTTGCTGGCTTGTTCTCCGCATTGTCCCTTTGGTTCTGAGCCTCAAGTAGGGAAGCTGTGAATAGTAATATACAGTCATTGGTTTGAGCGACTTGGAATCAAACCCAAATTTTCAGCTCCAGAAGCAGACGCTCTTTCCACTCGGCCGTCTGAGCGGTTAAAGTAAAATGGTATAAATACATGTCGTTGAAATAATTATACCATGGTCAACTTTTTTCAGAAATTATGCAATAAAATTTTCAATTTATACAACGCGACTGCGTCGTCAAACTTTAAGAAAAAAACAGCTTAAAAATTGCAGTCGTGTATCAGAATCCAAACGCATTATGCTGTGCACGTCAGAGTCTCAGAAATGGAAACAGGTTGGGTCGAGATTCTTCGACCGGCCGGTCAAGCCGGTCAAAAAAACGGTCAAATTCTCCTATTTTGCAACTGAAATACACCTAAACACCAAATTTTCAAATTGTATTGAACTGAAAATTCAACAGTAATTCAGGGAGACTGCGAAGTGAGCTTGCGCTCTTCGAGTCAGCAGCCACCTGTTACATATGTCAAATGCGATCGGCTCCAGTCGCGAATCGAACCCGTCTCGTAGGATCTGTCACCTGCGTGCGGTGCCGCTAGGCCACGTCGCTGACAAACCGAAATATACATACCGATATGTGTTTCTCAAATATTTTATGAAAAACGGCATTAACAGATCACACTATGTGAAAACAAAAGTTTGTTTTCTGATTACTTTCCTTCAAATTCTTTTTTTATCGGATGAAATTTTACGTGTTCGATACATCTATATAGTGACAAAGTTAGCGTAAACTACAGTTTGTCATTATTACTGAACGCCGAACGTAAACCTTCAGTAAAAAAAAAGGTCGACCTGGCCGGTCAGTGATCAGTCAACCGGCGTAGATTTTGAATTTTACCGGTCGGGTCGGGTCGGGTCGAGAACATCTTGACCGGTTCCATCTCTGGTACACGTATTGATGTTGAAAAATTAATGCAAAACCTTGATTGTGATTTTTTGAAGTTTTGACAAAACTTAGTATTTAAAGCGTTGACATGAAAAAGTAAAACTAACTGTTCAATTAAAAGCTTGGTATGATCAAAATTTTCGTTTGTTTTTAAAATTCTTGAATGAACTACGGCATCAAAATTTTTCAAACGTTTCTCGTTTTGAAGTAATATCACAAGCGAGTTTTTGCGTTAACAAACTCTGATCAGTGTTCATTTGAACCAAAATACAAGGTTTCTCGTTATAATCTTGTAAAAACATAATATTACTTTAGCATTTAGAAAGCATTGCCGACGTCATTAAGCAACGTCAGAAAAAAAAGAACATGACATCACGCTGCATTGACGTATTTGGCTATATGACGTCATAAAATGTAGGCAGCGTCTAAAGCACAGGCCCTGTTTCTATAATCAAAACGCTGTTGCACCGGACTGCTTGTTTGTTTCTTTACATGACGTTGGTGTCGCGCTAGTATGACGTCATGAGCAGTAAGTTTAAACATCGAAGTAGGGGTATTAGAGTACAGTTAGGGGGGAAGATTAGGGATAGGGTTAGAGACCTTAAGTTAATGTAACTCAATAGGGATTGGTTTGCACAAAGAGCAATTTCAAAAGAAAAAAGCCGCCGGTGCTCTAGACCAGGGATCGGCAACCCCTGGCACGCGTGCCAAAGGTGGCACGCTGGAAGGTTTTGCATGGCACGCGAAGCGATTCCATGCGCTAGCAACTTTTAAGTTTTTAAGATTTAACAAATTTACTTTTGAATCTATGAGCGAGTTTCAGTGCAGTGGGTTCAAAAGTCACTCAATTATTGAGGTATTTCTTGGTAGATAGGACATCTACCGACGTGAAGACCTATTTTTTTGGTCTGCACTGATATTTTCAGAGGAAAATAGGGCAACCGTGTGGCACGCGGAAAAGTTTCTATCTTGGCACAATCAAAAAATGGCGCGCTGCGCTTAAAAGGTTGCCGACCCCTGCTCTAGACACTGCCTAAAATGTATCATAATTTACAATTTTGAGTTGCAGTAAAAATCGATACGTGGAAAAGAATCACATCGATATTTTAAAAAATTAACTGTAACTTTTCAGAAAAAATTTATTTCCCAACTAGCCCTAAGTTACATACTAAATTTTCTATGATTGTTTCAAAGCATTCCAATTTTAGTAGATTGCTGCGAGAAATTTACTGCAATGTAAGGGCGGCCGAATATGAGTTTCACACCAAACATTGGTGGACCAGAAGAGCTATGAGGTTCATGACCATTTTTAATTTTGTCAAAGCAAAAAGGCATCACAAGTAGTTTAATCGAAGCCATCATAATACAGAAAAATGATGCAAGCACTAAAGAAACGTAAATTCTCTCAGCAATATTCACTTAACGCAGGGGTGGCCAACCTGTGGCGCATGCGTCGTACGTGGCGCATTGGCTACTTAGAAGTAGCGCATTGCACCTTTTTGATGACAAGCCACTTCTACTCACTAATTTTTTATTTTTATTTGCCCTCCACCGATATTTTTCTGTGGAAAACAGAACATCTGAGGGCGTGAAGATATTTTTTATTCTTTGCTCTTCACCAACATTGTCAGTGGAAAACAGGACGTCGGAGGGCATAGGCGCACGCAGGGGAGCCACGGTGCCATGCCCCCCTTTGGCCCTGTAATAAGGTACTAAAACCTAACTTTCAGTCCATAATTTCTCAAACTAATAATGGTTGTAGCCTCCTTTCACTTATTTCAGCCAAGCTTCTGCTTTTAGACATAAGCTACGAAAATATTTTTGCTTTGTCCGTAGTGACTGCACGCCCTTTTTCGACAACAAAAGTGTGCTAAAATGAGGGTTTTATTCCTGCAAAAAACAACTCTGCCATCCGGTTGGCTGAGTGATTAAAGACATTGTTATCGGAGCAGGAGGGTTAGGGTTGAATTTCCGGACTAACCAAATAGGATATACTGTAGGTACCCTGTAGGCCTACCAGTGCTGGTCGCTGCAAGTTATTTTTTAAGTCCATAATCCGCAACTCCGCAACCAAGCTTTAAAACTTACTTCACAACCGCAATTCCACTATTACATATTAAATTGCGGACTACTACCGCAAGTCCGCAATGGTGTTTTTAAAAGTCTTAATGCGAAACCGCAAGTCCGAAGTCCCAAGAATTTGTAGTCCGTATCCGCAATTCGCAACATTAAAATTTATCTAATCCGAAATTTTTAAGCAAATATGTTTTAGACTTTGCAGTGGTGTAGATCTGATGTATTAAAGCGGCAGCGTAGCCCTATGTAACTGGCTTTTGTATGTTTTCAGCTAGATTTCTTTGGAATGATTCTAGCGTAAAGTTTGCCGATGATGATAAAGATACAGTCTGATTAAGCCTGGTCTAAACTAACGGCTATTTTAACCAAACAAGGTTGTACGACCAGAGATTCTAATGACATCCTACCTCACCACTACGCTAACCGGACGATTTTGGTTAAAATTATATCTTGGTAATATAATAATTGCGCATCTCATCACCCTTCGTTCGCACCCACGTAGAAGGTTACAATAGAACAAACAAAAGACTCGCGTATTTTGAAGTTTATTCTGTTGTGTTTATGATAAAGTGTTATCAGTTGAAAAGTATTTGATATGACAAAACTTTATTGTGGTCCAGTTTCAGCATTCAGAAGGTCCGGATATGGGCCGCGGTCCCAGTCGAGTAGCCATGTGATAGGCCATAAATAATTGCCCTATTAATAGGAAGCACTGCAAGCGCTTATTTTCCCGACAACGTTTCTGCAAAAAAGGGTTCGGGCTGTTGCAGAGTTAGACATTCGAGGGACATGGGAGAAAGTCCAGGGGGGATGGGGAAACGTATCACCCCCAATAGCTCGGCAGCATCCCCCCTCCTAATATTTTTCATGGAAGTTGAAAATTACCCATACGATGTATAGTAAACCTACCCGACCAAGACGCATGATTGCTAATTATGCGATTAGTGCAGCGCAGGGATCTTCAACCTAATTTGGACAATCGCCCCTTGTTGGAAAATGTGGGACGAAATCGTTCCTTGAGCGCATTGATGTATTTTTCCATTAAAATTGAGTGAAAAGCAAAACAAAGTTTTTACGTCCGCAGAGCTTCATTTTACCACTAAAATCAAGCGAAGAGCAAAAAATGGTCTTTACCAGTGGCGCACCCAAGATTTAACAAAAAAGGAGGCCACAACCGGGTGTGTGGCAGTGAAACCCCAGCCGCCAAATAATTGTTACGGCTTTCACATAAAAAAAAATACTCATTTTAACACACTTTTCAACCGAAAAAAGGCATGCAGTGAGTGCAATCAATATGGACAATGCAAAAATATTTTCGCACCTTGTGTCTAAAAGCAGAAGCTTGGCTAAAATAAACGAAAGGAAGCTGCAACCATTGTAAGTTCGAGAAGTTATGGACTGAAAGTTAGATTTAAGCACCTTATTACAGGGCTAAAGGGGGGAGCCATGGCACCGTGCCCCCCTGCGTGTGCCTATGGTCTTCACGTCAGCAGAGCTCCATTTTTCCACAAAAATCTGGTGAAGAACATCCGCAGATCTTTTTTCGGAAGATCATTGCATACGTTGTTGGCAATTCTGAAATTGTCCCCCTAACAAGCAAAATCGCCCCCCAATTTCAACGTTTGTTACAATCACCCCTCTCAAGGTCCAAATCGTCCCCGTTGAAGCACTATGGTGTAGCGCAAATCAGTTCTGTCGGCAGCATTTTTCCTTAATACGACGATTATTACCGATGAATAAGCTATACTGCCCTTTGTTATGCCAGATAATTACTGGTAATTTTTATTCGTGCCTTGTTGTGACAATTTAAGCAAGTTTCGTGATTTAGTGATTGAAAAGTTTAGGGAAAGTGTGCGAATTACGGTAATATGCAGCAGAAGCATAGATGCACGCAAAGGGGGACACGGTGCCATGACCCCCGTTTTGGCCCTGTAAAAAGATGCTACAACATAAATTTCACTCTATCTCAAGTCAATATTGGCTGCAGCCCCCTTTCACTTATTCTTCTGCTTTTAGACAAAAGCTGCGATATTTTTGCGTTGTCCATAGTGATTGTACTCTCTGCATGCCCTTTTTCCATACAAAAGACTGCCAAAATGAGTGTTTTTTATGTCAAAATTGTAAAAATTTGTTGGCAGACCTTCAGTGCCTCCAGAGGCTGGGGGCTTCACCCCCAGATCCCCGGTTATTGCCCCTCCCCCCGCTCTTGAATTGCCAATTTTCATCCCCCCATGTATCGAAAATTGATCAATTTTGCTAAATTATCCCACCCAATATCAAAAAATGGTCAATTTTGCTAAATCATCCCCCAATTCTCAACATAGATTTGCACTCCTGCGGGCGAGCTATATGATTCTGCTTGTGTTTCATTCCAACAATGCATATTGTGGATAATTAGTAACTCGCTATTTTTTATGTGCTTCAAAAATTATATTTTTTCAAAAATATTTCGTTTAAATTTGAAAAAATTTGGCAAGTGAAGCCGTTTTTGTGACTGGATGTAGCTGAATTCGGACTAGAGTCAAACAAAGCAAAATTCAAGTTACTGACCGCTCAAGCGTAGTCACAGTGAAATCAGTTGGAGGAAACTATTATTAAATACTCAAGTTGCGCAGCAATTCGCGGAAAGAAGTTTTTACGTTACGAAAAAGTAAAATGAATCTCAGGAAAAGTAAAATAACCTAGTGATAAAAATAGTTTCAAAACTTAGGAAAATGCGGAAGTCATAACTAACCGTAAGATGTGCCAAGTATCAAGCTTACACAGCTAAAAAATTCGAATGCAATTTACAAATCTGATTCAAGTTCGAAGAAAATAAAACGTCAACGACACTGTTTTGTTTTTGGTGGGTTTGCGCCCTCATGCGTTTATATGCAAATTTAACTCCCGGACGTTAGCTCAGTTGTTAAGCGAACAGACTATCGGTGCCGGAGGTTTGGGGTTCGATTCTCGGACCGCTCAAATCGCCCCCGTGTCGCCAACGACTCGCCACTGCTGCGACGATACTTCGGAGTTGTGTAGCTCAGGTGATAAGCTGCGGAGATGGTCCCCGCCACTCGTTACACGCTTCGGCGTAATCTCTCCAATATAATGAAGGTTTGATTTTGAATATTACTTAACACTAGTGGAAGCTTGTTAATGGCATGACAACGATGTTGTTGCAGCGGTTGCTCATAAAATCATGCACTTACAGGTTTGTTTAACTTTTTCACAGCTTCCGACAACGCTGTGATTCCGGTCAGTGTAAGATCGTCGTCGTTATTGCTTCCAATAAGAAGACGTTCCACATTATGAATGGATGACGACATTTGCACGAAGCCGTCATCACCCATGTTGCAGCCAAGCATGTCAAGTTCTGTCATCTGCAAATTACAACAAAAACTGATTGTAGATGATGAACATCAAAATTAATACCGGTAGAAAAGCGCGTTTACCGATACGCGACAGGCGGCACCGCGACACGCGACAAAATTTTTCGCACCTTGTTTGTTTTATTTTACTGTTCATCAATCACGCAAAAACCTGCAAAATCCTTCAACATTTACTTACATTATAATTTTAGTCGCGTGTCGCGTATCGGTAAACGCGCCTTATGGAAGAAAAGTAAAACCACAGTGAATCTCAAAACTCTAACTCCGTTAGTCTTTTACTAGCTTTTAGTTTGTGACGATATAATTACATTACTTATTTTGACCTGTTGCCTGGGTTACGCAATAACTTGTAGTTAGGATGCTAAAAGCAGGGTGAAGCGTTGCCGCGGCCCGCGTTGGAAAAGTAAAAACCGCAAATGGTTGCGGTTTGTAGATAGACTGCGGCCCGCGAACGTTTCGCAAGTTTTTTAAGGTGTGCGATAAAATTAATGTCACAAATAAAGCGTTTGAAACACAATACTGTCGTGCAAATCAAAAACATGGTAGGTTAAGTCCACTTTTTTGATTTTTTGTACTCAAGAAAAAAGAAACGATGATGCACCTTCCCACTAACTTTGGGAAGAAAATACCACAAGCAAAAACAAATGGCCTACAACAGTCAAAAGTGCCTGTTTTCCAAGCTTTATTTTCGCATTTAAACCAAACAAACCGCAGTAGGCTACACAGCCGTTAACGGGCGGAAGATGTTGTGCCCGACCCGAACCCGATTTTTTTAGCCCGAAACCGAATCCCAATTTATCGACCAATCTGAGCCCGATTTAAACCCGAAATCAAAAATATCATAGCAAATTTTAAGATCTTGTAATAAAAAAAAGAGAACCAGGTTTACCCATTCACAGTCGCACTAGTTACGGACAGCAATGATTATTACAGTCAAAAACACGGAATTAAGCAGTATACGCACTGAATAATACCCTTAACTTTTTTGTATTTAAGATTTAACTATGGCGTCCGGCCCGATTGAAGCCCGACAGTTGTTTAAAATTCAAGCTCGACCCTACCCGAAAAGCCCGAGCCCGATTGACAACTATGGCGCAGTAGGTCCGTTGACTTACTGAAAAATGAATTTTCTTCTTCATGCCAACTTACTGTTTGCTAAAAAGTAAAAAAATGTGACTTAAAAATTTGCACCAAAATGAAGCGTAAGTATTTAGTATTTCGCAAAAAATTGAGCAAAATCCGTTGAGATTTTTGTTTTAATTTGTAAAAGGTAGCTTACGCTACAAGCCCTTTTCTAAAAAAATTGAATCTTCATTATCCTCGTGGTATTACGACGAAGCTTGTAAAGAGTGGCGGGTCCCATCTCCACGGTTGAGCGCTTGGAAAACACAGCTTCAAACTCCGAAGAAGCGTTGACGTCGCTTTGTTCAATTTATCCGGCTCGAGGATCGAACGCGAAACCTTCCGCGCAGACGGCAATGTCTTTTACCACTGCGCCAAATTGTCAAAACTTTCTCTTTGGACTTTGTGTGGTTTACCAAAACTAGAGTAATTTTCTTCATAGTGGCTGGACGTTTTGACAGCATACAGTAGATTCAGCTTTCGTTATCAGCATAGATTCAGCTGTCATGAACTCATGATCCCTTACTGCTTACTCTTACTGCGTAGGTTTTTTACTGCTATGTTAGCATACACTGCTGATGATGACAGCTAAAGTTCTGTTGTCAAACATCCAGTTACTGCTATGAAAACAATTACTATGAAGATAATTAAGGTGCGGCCCGCAGAATATTGCGCTTGTTGCTATTTGGCCCGGTTTCAAAAAAGTTTGCACACCCCTGGTCTAAAGCATTCTAAAAGTAAGAGATGTCACGGCCAAAATGAAAATAGCGAAATTTGTTCACCAATCTGTTAACCGCTCCCTTCCACAATATTTGCAAATCTGTTTTCACAAGGTTTCATTGGCACACAAACGTTCTACTAGGTCTTCCTTTATCGTGATAATTTAGCAATCCCTCTGTTTCTAACAAGCCGTAGGCAAAAGTTCATCAAGTATCAGGGGTCAAAGGTTTCGAATTCGATACCAACTGCTGTTCAACGTATAAAAGATTACGCAAACATATCGCGAGCAAATATTGGTTGCATATAAATATTAAGCTAGTAAATTCTTCGGTAGTTCTTTCTCTTAATTAGCCACATGCTAAAAAAATAAAAAACGATGTGGCGATCTTATTGCTGCTGCTAACAAGCGGATTGAATGTGAGCATCATTCTGCTCATGAAAGCAATCAAAAGGTAGTCGTTTGACTACAAGACTTCACGTCTTTTCACGGTTTCCTGATATTGCAAGTAAATGAGCTTTAGTTGTACAGTATGTTTACAATAAATCTGTTGTATTTTCTTTTTTTAAGTTTTTCTGAGTGCTTGATAGTTGTAATATGAAAATAAACTTGTCTGCCTGTCTGTCTGTTTGAATTCTAGTTATTACAGTTTTAAACTACCTAACATACTGCTGATGATGACAGCTGAATCCATGTAGTCGAAACGTCGAGTTTTGAGATTTACTGTAGCTTTACTTTTCCACCTTAAGCTATTTTCGTCCCATATTACCGGTATGTATGATTGTGATGAGTGAGCGGCAATTATTGCGAGCTGGTAATAGTGGGCATGAACTTATTCCTACTCCAAAGTAAAGTAGATATAACTTCAGCTGCGATTCATCATTGTATGTAGTGTTAAATTGCACATTTATCCTCCTACCACGAGAAAGTGATCAAACTGATATGAAAAGCTCGCTTAGGATTTACCGGCCTCCTGTCTACCTCAGCAACATGAGGGAAACAGCAAGATGGGAGTGCAACTTGCTGGCTTGTTCTGCGCATTGTCCCTTTGGTGCTGAGCCTCAAGTAGGGAAGCTGTGAATAGCAATTTTACAGTCATTGGTTTGAGCGACTTGGAATCAAACCCAAGTTTTCAGCTCCAGAGGCAGACGCTCTTCCCACTCGGCCGTCTGAGTGGTTAAAGTAAAATGGTATAAATACATGTCGTTGAAATAATTATACCATGGTCAACTTTTTTCAGAAATTATGCAATAAAATTTTCAATTTATACAACGCGACTGCGTCGTCAAACTTTAAGAAAAAAACAGCTCAAAAATTGCAGTCGTATATCAGAATCCAAACGCATTATGCTGTACACGCCAGAGTCTCAGAGATGGAAACAGGTTGGGTCGAGATTCTTCGACCGGCCGGTCAAGCCGGTCAAAAAAACGGTCAAATTCTCTTTTTTTGCAACTGAAATACACCTAAACACCAAATTTTCAAATTGTATTGAACTGAAAATTCAACAGTAATTCAGGGAGACTGCGAAGTGAGCTTGCGCTCTTCGAGTCAGCAGCCACCTGTTACATATGTCAAATGCGATCGGCTCCAGCCGCGAATCGAACCCGTCTCGTAGGATCTGTCACCTGCGCGCGGTGCCGCTAGGCCACGTCGCTGACAAACCGAAATATACATACCGATATGTGTTTCTCAAATATTTTATGAAAAACGGCATTAACAGCTCACACTATGTGAAAACAAAAGTTTGTTTTCTGTTTACTTTCATTCAAATTCTTTTTTTATCGGATGAAATTTTACGTGTTCGATACATCTATATAGTGACAAAGTTAGCGTAAACTACAGTTTGTCATTATTACTGAACGCCGAACGTAAACCTTCAGTAAAAAAAAAGGTCGATCTGGCCGGTCAGTGACCAGTCAACCGGCGTAGATTTTGAATTTTACCGGTCGGGTCGGGTCGGGTCGAGAACATCTTGACTGGTTCCATCTCTGGTACACGTATTGATGTTGAAAAGTTAATGCAAAACCTTGATTGTGATTTTTTGCAGTTTTGAGAAAACTTAGTATTTAAAGCGTTTACATGAAAAAGTAAAACTAACTGTTCAATTAAAAGCTTGGTATGATCAAAATTTTCGTTTGTTTTTAAAATTCTTGAATTACCTACGGCATCAAAATTTTTCAAATGTTTCTCGTTTTGAAGTAATAGCACATGCGAGTTTTTGCGTTAACAAACTCTGATCAGTGTTCATTTGAACCAAAATACAAGGTTTCTCGTTATAATCTTGTAAAAACATAATATTACTTTAGCATTTAGAAAGCATTGCCGACGTCATTAAGCAACGTCAGGAAAAAAAGAACATGACATCATGCTGTATTGACGTATTTGGCTATATGACGTCATAAAATGTAGGCAGCGTCTAAAGCACAGGCCCTGTTTCTATAATCAAAACGCTGTTGCACCGGACTGCTTGTTTGTTTCTTTACATGACGTTGGTGTCGCGCTAGTATGACGTTATGAGCAGTAACTTTAAACATTGAATTAGGGGTATTAGAGTACAGTTAGGGGGGAAGATTAGGGATAGGGTTAGAGACCTTAAGTTAATGTAACTTAATAGGGATTGGTTTGTACAAAGAGCAATTTTAAAAGAAAAAGGCCGACGGTGCTCTAGACCAGGGGTCGGCAACCCCTGGCACGCGTGCCAAAGGTAGCACGCTGGAAGGTTTTGCATGGCAAGAGAAGCGATTCCATGCGCTAGCAACTTTTAAGTTCTTAAGATTTAACAAATTTACTTTTGAATCTATGAGCGAGTTTCAGTGCAGTGGGTCCAAAAGTCACTCAATTATTGAGGTATTTCTTGGTAGATAGGACATCTACCGACGTGAAGACCTATTTTTTTTGGTCTGCACTGATATTTTCAGAGGAAAATAGGGCAACCGTGTGGCACGCGGAAAAGTTTCTATCTTGGCACAATAAAAAAATGGCGCGCTGCGCTTAAAAGGTTGCCGACTCCTGCTATAGACACTGCCTAAAATGTATCATAATTTACAAATTTGAGTTGCAGTAAAAATCGATACGTGGAAAAGAATCACATCGATATTTAAAAAATTTAACTGTAACTTTTCAGAAAAAAATATATTTCCCAACTAGCCCTAAGTTACATATTAAATTTTCTATGATTGTTTCAAAGCATTCCAATTTTAGTAGATTGCTGCGAGAAATTTACTGCGATGTAAGGGCGGCCGAATACGAGTTTCACACCAAACATTGGTGGACCAGGAGAGCTATGAGGTTCATGACCATTTTTGATTTTGTCAAAGCAAAAAGGCATCACAAGTAATTTAATCGAAGCCATCACAATACAGAAAAATGATACAAGCACTAAAGAAACGTAAATTCTCTCAGCAATATTCACTTAACACAGGGGTGGCCAACCTGTGGCGCATGCGCGATACGTGGCGCATTGGCTACTTAGAAGTAGCGCATTGCACCTTTTTGATGACAAGCCACTTTTACTCACTAATTTTTTTTTATTTGCCCTCCACCGATATTTTTCTGTGGAAAACAGAACATCTGAGGGCGTGAAGATCCTTTTTTATTTTTTGCTCTCCACCAACATTGTCAGTGGAAAACAGGACGTCGGAGGGCATAAGCGCACGTTGGGGAGCCACGGTGCCATGCCCCCCTTTGGCCCTGTAATAAGGTGCTAAAACCTAACTTTCAGTCTATAATTTCTCAAACTAATCATGGTTGTGGCCTCCTTTCACTTATTTCAGCCAAGCTTCTGCTTTTAGACATAAGCTACGAAAATATTTTTGTTTTGTCCGTAGTGACTGCACGCCCTTTTTCGACAACAAAACTGTGCTAAAATGAGGGTTTTTTATGTGAAAACCGGAAAAATTCGTTGGCGGCTGGGGGTTTCACCCCAAGATCCCCGGTTGTGGCCTCCTTTGCCAAATCCTGGATGCGCCCCTGCCTGAGGGCGTGAAGTGAACATATTTTTTTTGTTCTTCATCGATATTGCACGCCCTTGTTTTAAAGAAATGGATGCTTGATGTGGCGCATCTAAATTAAGGGTGAAAAATATAGGCGCATGAAATCGCATGAAATCAAAACTTAACTCGTTTCACCCTCAACTGGAGATCATCGGAAATGGAGTAATTGCGAATAGTAGTTTTGTTACATTCACAATTACTCCATTTCTGATGATGTCCAATATCAGCGAAACGCGTTAAGTGGATATTGCTGAGTGAATTTACGTTTCTTGGTATCGTTTTTCAGTATTATGATGGCTTCGATTAAATTACTTGTGATGCCTTTTTGTTTTGTCAATTTCATTTTCGTTTCTCACCTCGCGATTGACGGATGGCCTATTGCCTACTTTCGGGTGCTTCTCTGATTTTTGATTTGATTTTTGTAGCAACCAGTTACCATTTAATGAAATGAATGCCAACACTCTAGGTCAAGCTTGCACAATTTGAAAAGTTATTTGGACCATATTGACAGCAGAACACTTGGCAAGGGTTACAGGAGAATTGTTTTTGCATTAATTAACGAAATATCAGGTTGTTTCGGGCGCTTGTTAACCACTAAGATGAGGTTTTTCCATGACTATCTAGAACTTGTTTTATTTTGAAATTAATTTATATTTTACCATTTTTATTTCAGGCTCCCCACCAGCCTTGCTGCTGAGCGCTAAGCTGAGTAACTGTGCACGGATACCACTGTTTGAGTCTGTTTTAATTTGACCAAGTATCAAACCCAGCCTTCCAACTGCAAAAGCTCCATGTATTGAAATCACTTCCGGTTTACTGTAGTTGAATCACATTTAGTCGTACCAGAAAATTAATGCAAACTTATGAATCAAAGCCAAATTTTCATATTACTCGCTGTATTACGCCATAGGGTGTAACAAAAGGCGGGGCCCGTTTCCGTGATTTTGTTTTCATTTTCATTTTGCTGTGATTCATGACAAACATCAGTTGTGTTTGTAGGTTTGAAATAGGCAGCTAAATTTAGCTTCAAATTAAGCGTCTTGTCATGACAGATGGGCTCAAGTAAATCAAGTTCAAGTAAATGCACAGGAGTTCCACGAGTTTCTCGAATGCTTCATTGGATTCCGCTCCAAAATCTTCATTATCACGGGTGGCTGCTGACTCGAAGAGCGCAAGCTCACTTCGCAGTCTCCCTCAATTACTGTTGAACCTTCAGTTCAATATGATTTGAAAATTACCTCAGTTATTTAATTAAATTTATACCCGCCGCATCACGCCGAAGCGTGTAACGAGTTGCGGCTTAACGCCTGGGCAACACAGCTCCGAAGAAACGTCGCAACGGTGGCGAGCCGTTGGCGACACTGTGTCGATTTGACCGGCCCGGGAATCAAACCCCGGACCTCCCGCACGGATAGCGTGCGCTTAGCAACTGAGCTAACGGTCGGTCTGGATTCCGCTTTTCTATTCTACAGTAGGAAGTTTCGACAAAAAAACAACAATATTTGTCTGAAATGCTCTGAATGGTGAATATAGCCGGTCTGGATTCCGCTTTTCTATTCTACAGTAGGAAGTTTCGACAAAAAAACAACAATATTTGTCTGAAATGCTCTGAATGGTGAATATAGTCAAGTCATGGCGAAAAAATTCCAAGAAAAATTCCATGACGAAAATATATAGGCTACTGGCAAAATATCAACAAAATTTTCTACTTTGCAGCTGACTCGAAGTTATTTAATGTAATTTATATTTGTGTTTCCCAAACTTTCGCCATCGTTTTAGCGCGAGTATGTACGAAGTTATTTGCGTGCAAAATGAGCGGACACAACCGGTTCCCCAAGTTTCAAAAAATAAACAAACAGGCAGAATAGGGTCAAGATGGGATGCTGCCTATACTAATTATAAACGTGTTGGTTCGACCTAGACGTAGAATCAAACCCGAGTCTACTGCTTCAGAGGCAGACGGACCATTCACAGGGCCAAGGGTGACCAACCCGAGGCTCACGAGCCGCATATGCGGCTCTTCGCCCAGTTTCATGCGGCTCTTTTTCACATGCTTTTCTTCTATCAACAGCCTGGTTCTGTAAATATGTTGCGTTTGGCAGCGCATACCGTGCATTATCACGTCATAAATGATCGCTTTGTGAAGAGAATTACGACGAGGCGTGTAACGAGTGGCGGGGTCCAGCTAACCAGCTTTGCGCCTAGTCAACACAGCTTCGAAGTCCACAAACATCGCAGCGATTGTGACACTGTGTCCGCTTTGACCGGCCTAGGCAGCGAACCCCAGACCGCCCGCACCGATACCGATGTCGTTACCAACTCAGCTAACCGGCCGGTATACTACTATTCCAGCTAAGTTATAGTATGTGTATCAATATGAGGTTTGGTGATGCGATCATTATTCCTTGTGTATGATATGACTCTTTACTGAAGCACAGAAAGAAATGTGGCTCTTAGCATCTGAATAGTTGGCCACCCTGCGCTAGGCCGTCTGTGCTGATCATAAATGTCAGTCTTCACGGAAATGTAGCCGATTGTATGCCCACAAAATTGTTTGACAAGGAATTCATTATTCCGAAAATAATACGGGGTGTTAATAAACCCAACGTAATATTTAGTACGCAGGCAGTAAGCTAAATGAGCGCACTGAGCAAGCTTTAATAGGGCTGTGCTGCTTTTCGGCCTCTGTATTAATATTAGTATTGCTTTATGGTTATGGCTGCGCTTTTTCTTCTATTTATTTTGTTGTACCCTACAAGCTTTTGCTGCAATTGGAAAAGAGGCTCCGCACAATAAGCCCAGAGACCTACCTATACTGTTAATATGCACCTGGCCATAATCGCGAAAAACCTCTTTTATTAAAAAAGAAAACGCGCACAGTTGTAACTTGGTTTTATATTGGTTAAACAAATGCATCATGGAAGATGACGTAGCTGAGCATCGAACCTACGAAGCCCGATGCACCAACCATTCAGTCAACTCCGTGTGCAATACAAGACAAGGTATAGAGGACAATCTCGACATCTCTATGACGTCATTGTAATAACTGAGAGGTCACGTGATCACTGGTAGCGAAGTCAGTGCTTTCACAGTTGAACATTTATGGAGCGCCGTTTGGAAAAAAACGATTTTGTCCGACTTATTTTGCGCGTGTATTTTGGTCCGACTTGAGAGTACATTTTGTCCGATATATGAGTAGGATATTTCCAATATACATATCGGACAAACTATGGTCTAAATAAGCTCAAAAAACATGGTTCACAAAACGAATAGTTTTTTTCCAAACGGCGCCCCATAAACATTGCGTTGCACAATTTTATTTTGATACGATTTTTCCTAATGACAGTGAAAGATAAAATGCAAGTTAGTGACGTGTTTAAAATTTCCAATTGGGAACCGCTGTCCAACAAATGAAGATAAGCAGATTTGCGAAAAACCTTACATACACGTCAGTATTTTCGAGATCAACGAAAAACTATTATGAGTTTTAAATTTTGCATTACCCGTGTACTAATGTCGATATTGAACTTCTATTTTGTGATGTTCTTTAAAGCACCCAAGGATACGCCACGCACTGAGGACAGTATAAATAAAAATCACGTCAAGAATTTTAGAAAAATCGGAAATGAAGAGGGGTTAAAACTGGTACGGCGGGATTAAGCTCTCCCTGCCCTCACTTTTCTACACCTTTGACAATAAAACACTTCGTAGTTACTATATTTTTATAAAAATCATTGGCTGTTGATGGGCCTTTCTTCTCCGTAGGCCAAGGGCTGCAGCCCCGTCATCCCGCGCTTTGTTCCGGCCCTGGGTAAAGTAAGCAGAAAGGCTCGTTGCAGCCATCACATTTTGCTACCACATGTGCCAAGTAACCTACGTGTTAGACGCCAATATTTCAAACTAGTTTTCAAAAAACTTTGGGAACAACAAAGTTCAATCACATGCGATGGAACATATAAGTTGATTCAAAATGAAAAAATGCAATGACAATATTTTTTCGAATCTTATTTACAATTACTACTTTTTCAATGAATTCTACTTTGGACACTTTTAAAATGACGTCAGATTCTAAAAATAATAGCATTTTAAAAAAATACGCTCTTTGCGTCAAAAATACTCGTAACTGTGATTTAACGTCATTCTCATCTAATAAGTTGGTGCGCGTTGAGAATCTACAATTTGAGTAGAGGCTAGGGTTCTTACATACAGGACACTAGGCACAAATGGATGAAAAAATCAAAACCCTTCATTATACTCGCGGTATTACACCGAAGCTTGTAACGAGTGGTGGGATTCGTCTCCGCGACTTAGCGCCCGAGCAACACAGCTCCGAAGGAACGTCGCAGCGGTGACGAGCTGTTGGCGACACTGTGCCGATCTGACCGACCCGGTATTTGAGCCCCAAACCTCCCGCACCGATAGCGCGTGCGCTATACAGCTGAGCTAACGGCAACAAAGTCAACAAAGCCAAAATTTTGCATAAAATCAATCAACCATCGATCAATCAACAGCTCAATCACGTCTGTACAAGTTCCATTAGAATTCAAAAAAGCAATTATTCTTCCTCTTCTATAAAATTCTACTCTGGATCCAAATATCCTTGGTAATTACAGACCAATACTACATCTGTAATTTTGGTCAAAGGTTTTGGAAAAAGTATCTGTTCAACTAAATGAGCATTTACTGATTGATAATTTACAAGATCAATTTCAATCTGTTTGTAAAACTGTTTTTTCTACGGAAACTGCATTAATCAAAATCACTGATCAAATTCTTCAAGTCCTTGACACCAAAAATTCTACTGCACTGATAATGGTTGATATGTTTTCTGCTTTTGACACTGTGGATCACAAAATCTTACTGGACAGGCTTTCATGTTGAGTTGGTACAAAAAATTCTGCACTTGCTTGGTTTCAGTCATATTTATGTAATCGTAGACGATATCGTGTCGTACTCTTTTGAATTATCTTCTGGCGTATCTCAAGGCTCAGTGCTTCCTTCATTTTTATCTAATCTGTACATGAAACCACTTGGACATCAGAGGCGTATCCAGGAAAGCCTCGCCTATGAAATATAAGCTGATATATATCGACCCCCCTATGAAATATAAGCTGTCATATATATCTGCAGTCAGAGAAACAGTGGAAACAGGACATCTGAAGACACGTTGACCTTTTTTTCTTTTGATCTTCACTTGATTTTGGGGGGTAAATTGGACGTCGGAAGACGTGAAGACCTTTTTTTTGGTCTTCACCGATATTTTCAATGAAAACGTGTAAACAGGAAGTTGCGGCCCCCCCTTTTCAAATTTCTTGGCAAGCCCCTGGACATATGATTAATCAGCTTTGGATTAAATTACCACTTCTTATACGCTGATGATGTGCAAATTTATTTTACATTTAACGCTGGTGCCAAATCTAATGTGTTTACAAATCGTTTGTGAGCAGTTGAAAATTGGTTAAGTCTCAACAAATTGAAACTTAACAAGAGTAAAACTCAGTGCATTGTATTTAATTGCCAAGTATCCAAATTTGCTGAAGATGTATTCGGAAATAATTTTTGTGATATTAGTGCTTTAAGAGGTGTTAAAAATTTAGGTGCTCTTGATTGTAATATGTCTATGGAAGAACAAATCAAATCTACTGTCAAAAAATGGCATTTCCAAAATCGTAATGTTGGCATAATCAGGCACTATATTCTAGTGAAAAACGTTGTAAAATGTTGGTAAATAATCTTATTATCTTCCACATCGACTATTGTAATGCCTTGTTTTACGGTTTGCCTGATTGTCTATTGTACAAATTGCACAGAGTTCAAAATACTGCTGCTAGACTGGTATCCTGCATTCGCAAATTTGCCAATGCTATTCCCATTTTAATGAATTTACATAGGTTGTCTGTTCAGTATCGGCTTAAATTCAAAATGCTATTGCGAAAATGTATAAAGTGGTAAATGGCAGTTCTTCTTCATACCTTGCTAATCTGGTTTCACAACATGTTCCCTCTCGTGATTTGCGGTCTAGCGAAGCGAATCTTTTTGTTGCACCTTGTACTTTTTCAAAATTTGTTGATCGAAGATTTAGTGTTTGTGGACCTTTACTTTGAAATAATTTGCCAACTGATATCAAATGTGCTGAAACTTCATCTCAAATTAAAACACTTTGAACTTTTTCTGTGATTTTTGAAATTATTTTTGACACGTTGCTGACAATATTATACTCTATCAAACCGCTATTTGCTAGGCGCTAAGCCGCGGAGATGGGCCCCGCAACTCGTTACACGCTTCGGCGTATTACGGCGAGTATAATGAAGATTTGATTTGATTTGATTTGAAACCGCTATTTGCTCTCACGGTAAACCGACCGTTAGTGTTTGTAGAAAGTGTGGAATTTATTACGGTATTAATTTTTTCTTTGTCGCTCCATGTTTATTCTTAGCCGCACTGTAAACATTTTTTGCCAATTTAAATTAATGCCGGGGACCATTTTTTCAATTTTGTCATCGCAATTTCATATTCATGTCCGCTGTATTTAGTTATGTTTTCTCTCACTGTTACGTTAGGTTTTTCGCTATTTTTGTCAAGCGCTTCTGACCTGCCGTTTAAAAAGAGCGCTATGGAATTCTTATTATTATTATAAAGTCAAAACTTGTCAAAATTGTCTTCATCAAAAATTTCCTCGCAAAAATGAAAAAAAACTTCTCTTTCTTTTACATTTTTTGAATTTTTGAGCTGATTTTATTCTACTTAATTGCTAAAATAGTTGCAGTAGTAAAAATGCGTGCGCTAATTGAAAAAGAAATATCATTTATTCACCGGCCGTTAGCTCAGTTGCTAAGCACACAGGCTATCGGTGCGGGAGGTCTGGGGCTCGATTCCCGGGTCGGTAAAATCGACACAATGTCGCCAACGGCTCGCCACCGCTACGACGTTTCTGCGGAGCTGTGTGGCCCATCAGACGCTAAGTCGCGGAGATGGATTCCGCCACTCGTTACACGCTTCGGCGTATTAACGCGAGTATATGAAGATTTGATCTGATTTGACAGCACTTATTACGCATGAAATCTTCCCAGTAATTATACTTAGTGGTTTTCGTTAGAAACGTCCATGATCACAGACAAACTGTTAGTGTTGTACAGTACAGTTGCGATAACAACGCATTTTTGTATTACAAACTATAAATTGATAGTCGATAGGCTACCACCAGTTCACACAATGACTCGTTAAGGTTTTAACGTTATGCGTCGCTTTGTTGCATTAGCTTCAGTAATTGAGAAAATGGGCCGCGTAGGGCAGGCTACCTTCTTCTTATGTAAATTGCGGATTATAAAACATTTTTAACGAAAAAAAGTGCAACAAGGAATAAATAATAATCGAAAGCGGTTAGGTCAAAATAAAGTCAAAACTTTGCTAAAGTATAGTCAAAAATAATTTTTTTCGGTCAAAAAAATGGCCCTAGTTATAAGGTTACAACACTCAGTTTTCATGCCATTTTTTATCTTTTAGATAACACTGTTTTTATGCCATTTTTCGCCTAATTTCCAACTTTTTGATCTTTTATTGCTTCCATTGGAATAGATTTACTACCTGCAAGCAACATCAAAGTGTTTATGTGCTAAATACAAAGCCCACAAAGTTTCCAATCTTCCAAATCATCCAATGCTACGCCTGTGCAAGTAGTGCGCAATGATAATTATCATACATTAACAAAAGTAGCTGAATTGGCTGGCTCCTTTGCGGTGGAATGATGATTTTGAAAGTCTTAACGTACAGTATGTAGGAGAAATTCTGCTCTTCTAGTAGGTTGGTAGTAAATCACTGCAACCGAGTGGTTACAAAGCCGTGTCTCGTCGAAAGACTCGCCGCCAACATTGGGTTGGCGACAAGTCACCAGCCGGTACTGGAGTGGGTTTAAATCGCGCTTCTAATCAGATTTGTGTGATTTCGTTTATACATGTATTAGTCTAACATATAGTTCATTGGGTTAAAGTTTAACTCATTGATTGAAATTTTTTAACGTAACCATTTCAGTTGAAAAGTGCACTTAATGGCTATCCACAAGCGGCAAATAAGAACGTTAAGTAACAAACTGATATATAATCGGTGAGTGTCGTTAACGTGTTGATGGTATTTCATTCTAATTTAGTCAAAATCATTAAAGCAATAAACGTGTATATCAATGAATAGTTAATTTGCTAATCTTGCGCTAAAAACACTGATAAAAAACCAACCTTTCGACAGTATAAACTACCTGCCTTCGATCAGGGTACAAAAAAACTTGTTCTAAACACGTGACTTTGTTGTATTTAAAATGCTGACTCGTCTTTATTGCTTTTTTGTACTTTGATCGAAGGCATTAGTTTATACTGTCGAAACGTTGGTTTTTTATCGGTGTTTTTAGCGCCAGATTAGCAAATTAACTGTTCTTAACATTTACTGGCCGCATCAAAATATGTGTATATCAATGATCATTTTTCTGCAGTTTGGTACCGAAAATTAGCTTAAAATTGTTGAAATTTATTTAAAACTTACATCTCTGCCATGGTGTACAAAGTATGCTATGATAGCGCTGTAAATTTAATTTTTGATCCTTTTGCAAGATCAATTTAAAACTTTTCAAATTTATACCCAAGCTTCATCAGGGGCATGTTGTAGGGGGCCAAAACTAGTCCAGGCCTATCCATTTAGAAATAGACGCAAATGCACAATCGACAACTCAAAAGATGACAAACGTGAGAATTAAAAAAAAATTACGAGTGAAGATTTGTTCAGAGCCGAGTTAAACGCCAATCGCTCAATAAATAGATTGAGCTTGTTTTTTAAAAAAGTCAAGAAGTCAGTGGTTTGGAGCAAACAATTTGCGCAGCACTTCCGACAACGCTGCAATTTCCGTCAGTGTAAGATGGTTGTCGTTATTGCAACCAATATAAAGCCTTTCCACATTGTGGATGGATGACGAAATTTGGACGAAGCCGCCATCACCCATTTTGCAGTTGCTCACATTAAAAGCCATTCCATCCACAAATAACAAAACCGCTTTACGTTTAAAGCGGAACGTTTATGAATTGGCACATTTACAGTGACAAAATAACATATCAAAAATCAGACCATGAAAAAATTAGTGAAGATGATTTTTTAACTTTCAAAATCTACTTCAGCGATCAAAAATGACGAACTGGTTAGTTTTATCAACATCTATTATCAATGCCGATGCTATTATCAACATGCCTGCTTTTGTGAACACCAACAATTCTTAAATCTCGACCTTTACGATAAATAATCCGCACGTACTTTAGGTGCAGCCTAACCAAAAATGTTCACATCTTTTCACACAAAATACTGTATGTATTAGGATATCCATGGCAGAGCAAATTTCTGCTGAGGCACCTCTGGTTAAGAGTCATTGATCTGATGGTCCAAACCCCGAAAATACGCGATGAATTAATAAATGTTTGTTTATTGAACTGAATGAAACAGGTTTCTCACTTTTATATTGCCCCAGGTCCATTAAACCTTTAATACGGCTCTGAAAGCTGCACTAAACATAGATTAAGAGCAGGAGCAAGCTTGGGTGAGCAAGTATGAAGAACGTGGAGTGTCCAGTCACTAGCATCCGTCTTCCCGCGTTGCAGCCAGAATTCAATGGAAAGCCAAACAGATACAGTCGATGCCAACGCATATGTGGGAATTGTCGGCAATGTTCGACCTTACGTCTACAGGCTTTGCTTTGCTTTTTATGATTTTTTTCTCAGAGTTTGCTTCTTGCTTGGCCTTGGCTGAATGAGACCGATAAGCGAGTCAGCGGGGCCGAAGCTAGCCTCCATATTTTCTTTTTGGGGGGGGCTGAATATATTTTCAAGGGGGGCTAAAAAATCAACCCAAATTTTTTCTGATTTTGTATCTTTATTGCTACCCAAGCCAGAACAGATCAATATTTTGGTCAAGTAAAAAGTTACGCAGAACGAACTTGCTCGCGGGAACGAAAAACGCTAGTAATAAACTTGCACCGATGAACTGGTAATACTCTCACAAGTCAAAACTTACAACAATCCTAAGCGAAAATAAAATGACAGAGAGAACTAAAATGTATCAACCAGATAAGAGCAGAAAACAACAACAAGAACAAAAAAACGGGCCTGACAGCGAAGTCGAACCATGGTTGAACAGCGTAGCAGCGTAATCTCCAATTGCGGTTGCTTATAACCAGCGGGTGTGTTTTCATAATGCAAACTTCGTTAGCTGCGTTTAGGTGCATTTGCACAACACTCAGACATCAGTCTGTTCAACGGTGAAAATAAAAACCCCTTCTGCTTTTAAACTTAGTATTAGGAATCAGGATGTGAAGCAGACATTTGTCTCGAGATTTAAACTTAACATCGATTGAAGCACCTATCTTGAAAAAATATATAAACCATTGGATTTATATACAGTATATACCGTCATTATTTTTCGGCGTAGATATTTTTGAGGGGGTCGAAACAAAATCTTGGGAAGGGGGCTTAGCCCCATTTGCCCCCCGGTCGCTACGGCCCCGCAAGGCAGCAAGTTAAAAAATACGAGATTCAATAAACTTTTACCATTCAATACACAGTGCAATCAAATCAGTTGAACTTTATAGTTTTACTACACCCCAAAAACATTCATTTTTTTGCTACTGCAAACCGGAACAAACACGATAATCAAAATTTTGTTATAATCTTGTACTATGATAAATGCTTACCATGAAAATAAATTTAGATCAGTGTGGTCCAACTGCAGGCACGCGGATCAATTATGGCCCGCGAAGTAATTTTCTTGGCCCGCAACGAGTTGCGGCGATTTGCTCGTTTAGGTCTGAAAATATTTACTTAACCTTTGTTTTCTAGTTTTCGATTGCGTTTAGTTTTTTTTTTTATTTATTTAATTCTGAGCAGTCTGCACTGCTTCGCTTCATACCTTCTGTGCTGTTTTATTCATCGAATTGCAACGGATCACATTTCAATTTGTTGCAATTGTAGGAGCAGAAGGTCGGATTCATGTCGGTAGCAAGAAGGATAAGCCTGGGCCAACAGACAAAATGATAAAACACACGACCACCACACGCTTGCTTAAAACTCGTATAGTCGGTCGTATATAGCAAAAAGGACCCCGTTACCGTTACTTTTGTACAATTTTTAAAAAGTAACGACGGTACCGGTACTAAAGAAGTATCGCGTCACCGATATCTCAAACATTTCAAACATTTTTGCCATGTAACAACTTTGTTGTAGCAGGGTTTTGCGACCCCAAAATTTTATCACGCAACCCCATTTGAAGTCGCGACCCCTAATTTGAGAAGCGCTAATATAGTCCTCCACGATCGCTTTTAATCTCCTTCACCTTACAGAAAAAAAAAAACAGTGACCGCTATTTTTTGCGGTTGATGGTTATATTTCATGCAAAGTAAGCTTATCATCATCAAATGACCGAGTTGTTAACGTTAGCGTCTCTGGAGCGAAAGTTTGGTGTTCAAATCCTGGGTCGGTCTCAGCGAACACAGCGTTGCCAACGGCTCACCACTGCTGCGCCATTTATTGGAAAGAAGCTGTGATGCACGACCACGTAGATGGGCACCGCTAACTCGTTGCACGCTCAAAACGGTGAGTATAATGAAAAATTGATTTTATTCATTCATTCACGTATTTTATTCGTCCAACAGTTCAACAGTACAAATACTTGAAATACACAATAAGAAATAGTATAGGACTGGGAGACTGCGAAGGGAACTTCGGGTCATTTCATTCATTCATTCACGTATTTTATTCGTCCAACAGTTAAACAGTACAAATACTTGAAATACACAACAAAAAATAGTATAGGGAGACTGCGAAGGGACCTTCGGGTCTTCGAGTGAAGCAGCCACCCTAAAAACTAACTGAACCCTTTAATGTTTCTTAAAGATAAGTATGTTTATTAAACAAACGACTAGGGCAGCTTTGACAAGATGACCATGACATGGTCTTTCACTGTCCTGTCAGCTTGAACATAATTATATCAATTCCGTCTTTTTTTTTTTCCTTTTTTGAAAATAAGTAGTTAAATCTGATATGTAATGTACGGTATACTGCATATTTGAAACTGTAGTGAATCAACCAATGTGATTTTGTATTTTAATGCTGTTCAAGCTGGCGTATAAACAATTGTATTGTATTGTATTAATGCCTGTGGTATATCGTACCCCTTTCATAATGATAATAATGCGGTTAAGTTGTCATTTGACTATCAAATACCAGATTTTGGGCAAAGTTTCTATCATAAATTTTAAAGCTCTAGGGATAAAAATATGTCCACATTTCGGAAAGTTGATGGTTTGCGGCAAGAAAAATATAAAAACTCATTTCAGTTTTCGCAAAGTTTTTTCGGTATTGCTAAAATCTGCAGGAGCACAAGGAGCGCAAGGATCACAACGACTGCTCCTCGCAAGAGCAGAAGGACCGCTACGGGCACAATTGAGCGATCACTGGGGGTTAGTTAGACTAGGGTAGGCTTTAACCCCTAGTAATAACTTACTTGCGCCCCTAGCGGTTCTCGTGCTCTTGCGAGGGGCCCTAACCCCTAATAATAACTCACTTGCGCCCCTAGCAGTCCTTGTGCTCTTGCGAAGGGCGGTCCTTGAGATCCACCAGGTTTTAGCAGCACCCAGATTTTTTGCGAAATTTACACATTTTCTTGCTGTCAATCAAGGTATAATCAAGGAGGAAAAATAAAGCCGCCTAACTGCCTTGCATACACTGCTGATGATAACAACTAAATTTATGTTGTCGAAACGTCCAGTTTTGAGATTTACAGCAGCTTTATTTTTCCTCCTTAAGCTATTTTCGTCCCATATTTATTGTATTCCGAAGATAAAATCAATTTTACAGAAAAAATACTGAAACAGCACTAAACAAAGCAATATTCGACTTTGGGACCAGTACTTTAGGTTATCAAAATTTATTAACAAAGTTTTCTTAAGAGCCCCTACTTTTGAGGATACATGTCATTTCACCTACCAAGTAACTTTTATGCACTTATTGTCAAAATAATATTTTTCTACCACAATAAAAAGGATGAAATTATATTTTTATAACAAAAACGTTTGAAAAATTAATAGTTTTGCGATAAAATTTTTAAATTAGACTAGCCTCTCACTGAGACGGATCCTTGAACTCGAAGCCATTCTATTTTCACAAAAAAAGCAGATAGAGTTGCCACACACGTTGTTTTTTTGTTTTTTTTGTTTTCATTATTGCTTTGATGGTACTCGGAAGCAAAATTTATTTAAAACAAAGCGAGGAATGCTTTGTAAATGCAATTTCAAATATTTGTCACTTTTTGAAGACGCTAATCACTAAAGGGTTAATGGTTTACATTTACACTTAATTAAATAGGTGCCGTTCTTGGACGTAAACCATGAATAGATAATAATGTAAACAAATTGTGGGCTACTTTATGAACTAGTAATTAGCAAGTAACTCTTCAAATAAAGATCCTTCAATAATTTTTAAAATTTTTTCAAGTTGAATTTTCTTATTTCTGAAGGAGTCGAATTCATATTTTTACCCCTTTATATTTGATTGAGCGGTGCAATTTCGAATAGAGTAACAAGTTGCGGGGCCCATCTCCGCGGCTTAGCGCCTGGGCAACACAGATCCGAAGAAACGTCGCAACGGTGCCGAGTCGTTGGCAACGCTGTGTCAATTTGACCGGCCCGGGAATCGAATCCCCGACCTCCCGCACCGATAACGTGCGCTTAGCGACTGAGCTAACGGCCGGTTGGAGTTAAACATGGCATGATAAAGTTGAGTTAATACATTTTGAGGAAAATTTTTTTTGACTTTAAACATGATTCCTACAGAGCGAGAGAGTTTATTGCGAAAAAGTTGTATGTGGGACTTGAAGTTAAGGTCACTATCAATCTGTATTCCCACGTACTTCGCTGATTTGCAGACACTGATCTTTTCATCCTTGTACTGTACAAAATATCATTGCTATTAATTTGCAAGTTAAGTTTACTCGGTATTGACAGTGCCGTTGACGTTTGAGCGAGAATATTAGCTTTCATCCAGCGATAAACTGCATTCAGTTCAGTATTGATGTCATCGATCAATTTAGTTGGGCATGAAGCTCTAGAACTAAGACAAGTGCCGTCTGCAAGCAAAATAGATGTAACTGATGTACAGTTGACCAAATCATTAATGTAAGGACCTAGTAAGTAAAACAGTAAGGACCTAGAGTGGAGCCCTGGAGTACCTAAATTTAATTTGGAAAAGATCCGCATGTTCAATTTCATTCAACTTTTTACTTGGTAAATTTGATCTTTTTCACAAAGTGCCAAGTCAACGTCAACAGCAGTAGTTCATTTTGTTTTTGGCTTGCCAGAGAATATTCACAACAAAATAAACAACATTAAGTCAGGAAAAGGACATGCAGCGACAAAGCTACGAACGACAAGTTTTAGATTTTTGTCATAACTAATAATCATGTTGATCTATGGCAAGTAGTAACCCATCTTCTATAAACGTTGGCCCGCGGGCTGTGTAAACAGCTTTTCATATTACATAATGCGTGAGTTTTTGAAAACTTAGTTGCTCGGAGTTATAAAATACACTGAAATGTGCTGACAAGTAACTGTGCCATGGATCTCCACAACAAGCGCACAAGATTTTTATTACGCGTTTGCAAGAGCGTAGGCTGTATATGATTGCAAGGTGATTTATGATCTATAATGAGGTGTGAGGCCATTTGATTGAGTCTATACAAAAAAGCTCGTAAGCTTTCTTAAATGTTTTTTGTTTAAAACAAACACACAAAGGTCATTGCCGCAAAGACAGAAAACAACAGAAGTTGGAAATGTGTGATTTGGTGTATTGGTGAATAGCGACCGGTCTGCAGTCAAAAGATTGGGGTTTATTCCTGGCCGAGCAATATCAACATTGTGTAGTTTCCCCACCAAGCGTTTGGCACACACGTGGCTGGTAAGAAGGGTTTAGTCCATGCGTTGTACGTATTGAAGGTCTCACTTGAATGCATTAAACTATGCTCATAGATACTATTTTAGTCCAAAGTTGAAGATTACGATTTTTACAATACAGTGTGTGATTCAAGAGCCCACTGTCCAGTATTTTTACAAGAAGTCCGTAATAAAGGTTTACAAAGCTTAGGCATTGCCAGATTTTGATGAAGTCAGTTTTTCACATGTTGCAACTTGATATAATTTTATTAGTTTGCAACAGCAAGTCAGTGATTGTAACCTTAAACACTCCAGTCAGCAACTGCAAATTCAAAACGACTTTGTTTACAACAGCAACCTCTGGCTCTGAGTCCGAAACTGCAAGTCCGCAACGACAGCCTGGTCAAAATCCTCAACTGCATGTCATCATTCACCACCAGGGTTGCAGTCGAGACCACCTGCTTCGAGACCAAAACCGAGACCAATGATGGTTATTTTTGGAAACCTTTGGTTCGAGACCAGCTATAATCGTGACCAAAGCCGGCAATCATTCGGTCTCATAACTTAAAAATAAATCTATATGACCAAATTAAATCAATTTCTTTACTTTTTCAAAAAATTGCAATTGCATTATAAATAAAAGCAATTCCCTGCATTTTTAGATATTTTAAATAAAACAAGAATTCCCAGTATTTAGATATTTTGAATAACACCAGAATTTTCAGCACAAAAAAGTGTATGAGTTGTTATTGCCAAAAGATCGTCGAGCATTTCTCCCCGAATGATGATTGCAAATATGTGGCATCATATATGCAAATAAATCGCCTGAGTAAATCACTGTCATTTGAAATGCTATTCATAAATGCAACATCTGTTTGTAACTTCCTTTAAAAATAAAAGCAATTTTTTTAATTGAAGAGCCCAGTTCTAAAAGTATCTAAGCCACATTTCAGAAAAAATGAGTTAAAAGTGCATATTGGTTGTTTATCATGCGTTCTATTATGTCGAATAAAAATTTTTGAAGAAAAAGTCTGCAAATCCTTTTTTGTGGAAGTCAGTAATTCCCAACTATGCGAATTTTTGTGCTAAATGTTCATAATTTGATCAATCGCGTTAAATTTTTTAGTACTTAGGGACAAGCCACTATTAGACAAATACAGTTGACAGGTCAACAGGATACTGGATTTTTCTTTTGATTCTGTATATACTGCATAGTCGGCTACATGGCCTAGCGGTACCGCGCGCAGGTGAGAGAACATACTTGTCGGGTTCGATTCGGGGCTAGAACCGAGCTTACACCGGGTGGCTGCTGAAACGCAGAGCGCAAGCTCACTTCGCAGTCTCCTTCAATTGCTGTTGATTTTTCTGTTCAATATAAATTGAAAATATATTTATTTATTTGATTTCCTGTTTGCTTGTGCAATTTTACAAAATCTTAGCTGAGATACAATTTTATGAAGAACTTGCATCGATTGATTGATTTCTTCGTTTTTATCCTCCTTTTACGAGAAAGCAACGGAGGCGCTGCACATAGGACGAATCCAGACTCGCTTATAAGTTGCCTTTATTTCCGAGTTTTCCGTCTGAGTGTTCCTTCTGACTTTCTTCATTTGCTACTTGTTAGCTTCCACCAAGCAAAGATAATTATCGTGAAGCATCCTATCCAAGGACGCAGCAACTGTGTCTGGGTGGGAGTTGAACTATCAGTCTTGTGATCAATGGTCGTCGTTAAAACGACGCTTCAAACTACCACGCCACGCTGCCAATAAACAGGTAACGTAGAATCGAAATCGCAACGATACAAGAAATGGTTGCGAAGACATAATTTACAGTAAGCAGCAGAGCAATCAAGTGTGAATGGTTTTGTCACCTGTATCGAAACTAGGATTTTGATAATTCAGAATCAAATTAATGACATTTATATGAACGAAAGCAAGGTGACTAGCCAGCTTTTTGTGCAGAAGATAAATAAAATTCTTGACTGAACGATGTAAACCTCATGCAGTGCAGTCAGAATACATAACATTAACATTGCTCACTCTAATAAAGCCACTCAAATATCAAAATAGGCATGAGCAAAAACGCAGCACATCGCATTTTTGTAAATATCAACTCAAGGTTTAAACATAGAGTCTACATAAGACAAAACATCATTTTGGGCATTTTATTAACAATATTCATTTATTGCAGACGTAAGTTGCATCATTGGCTAAAGCAGAAACATTATTTTTCGGCGAATTTCTATTCTGTAAATTATGTTGGAAACACGATAACTTGTTAAGGAAATTGTTCATTGTTTTTAACTTTCTATCACTGGTGGAGAAGTAAACCTATGCCCATCTTTGCCTATTGACTGCATTGCATACGATACCATATAGCTGCAATATAATGAGCTACCATGTTGTGGAAGAGTTAACTTTATGTTTTATAGCAAATCAAAAAGCTAACGCCGAATCTTTTACTGCGGATTTTTGTTTTGCTTTAATCTTTTTTAGCCTACTTACAGTATGCACTGTTTGTAAATTTGTTGCGACATGTCTATCAAAAGCAAAAAATCTGAATCAGCTGTGGGTTTGGCTAAAGCAAAATGGACCAGAAATTTCAAGAAAACCACAACTCTACGTCCAAACATACCAGAAACGAAAGCTCGTGCAAGATACCATCAAATAGAAACATTGTCGTATGCGGAAACAAAAAGTGGTGCTTACCGCATAAAAAGAATATCTGAAGAAATAAACTTTCGAATAAATCACTGTAAGCTATTCCTCAATTTTTGAGCAGGAAATTTTGTTCAAGGTGGACGATCTAATAAAACTGCTCGAAAAGCACAGGAAGAGACAAAACAAACAGCTCAGATGAGGGGTAAGAGCGTCCGCCGCGGAAGCTGTTAACTTGGGCTTGATTTCGAGTCGGGGGTCAAACAAAATTGCTATTCACAGCTTCCCTGCTTGACGCTCAGCATTAAAGGAACAGTGTGAAGAACAAGCCGGCAAGTTTACTTGCTGTGCCGTTGGGAAAGGCACTTAGCGGGATTCCCCCATCTTGGTGTAATAGACAGATGGCTGGCAACTCCTAAGCGAGCTCGTATAGCGCATTGATTGTTTTCTCGTGATAGGGGGATAAATATGCAACTGAATACAAAAAATACATTTTGAAGAAAACCTTCCTTGCGTTTTTGATATGACAGAACCATATGACAGATATAACAGAAAATGGAAGCTGGCTCTGTAATGAAGACCAAGAACTTTATAATTAACAAATGGAATCAAAAGGCAGAGTAGGATACACAAATAAAAAAAGTGGCTCCATTATTAACCATACATTTTTCGAAACGACCTCGGAAATCGATGCGAGCCGTGAATGTGCCCAGTAGATGTGCAAGAGCTTAGTAGTAGTAACGCTTAATCATTCCAAAGTTTAATTATTTGTTCAGATATTCTTTTTATGCGGATTGCACCACTTTTTGTTTCTGCATACAACCCAAAAAACCTACCAACAACGTTTTTATTTGATGGTATCTTGCACAAGCTTTCGTTTGGGACTATTTTCATTTCTGAAATATTTCGTCGTAGAGTTGTGGTTTTTTGAAATTTCTGGTCCATTGTGCTTTAGCCAAACCCACAGCTGATTCAGATTTTTTGCTTTTGATAGACATGTCGCAACAAATTTTACAAACAGTGCATACTGTAAGTAGGCTAAAAAAGATTACCAGCAAAACAAAAATCCGCAGTAAAAGATTCGGCGTTAGCTTTTTGATTTGCTATAAAACATAAAGTTAACTCTTCCACAACATGGTAGCTCATTATATTGCAGCTATATGGTATCGTATGCAATGCAGTCAATAGGCAAAGATGGGCATAGGTTTACTTCTCCATCAGTGATAGAAAGTTAGAAACAATGAACAATTTCCTTAACAAGTTATTGTGTTTGCTAACGTAATACCACATTTAACACGATAGAGAAGCACTCAATGCAATGTCAAAAATCAAAATCTTGCTGCTTCTGCTCTTTGGTGGCATAGTTGTCGCAAAATAACAACAATAATGAACTTCGCTTCTTGAAAAAGTTGGTTTAAACTCTAGTTTCAATTCAATCGCTCAACTATATGGAAAACAAAATCTTTTTTTTGTTTTTTCCGCAAAGCGGCAGCATAAAATTTTTGACCACCAAAACGCTCATATCTGGAATTCCTGTTGCTTGTTTTTGTCCATCTTTTTGAAATGTGGGCAAGCATGAAAAGCATCTGAGCAAAATGTCCATTTTCATGCACAAAGTTTCAGTAACACATAGAGACCTAAAAACTTCAGAAATAGAGGTAGGTGGGTTTAGAAATGTTGAAAGGTGCGGAAACTTTTTCACCATGTTTAAAAATCGATGAGTCATGGTACGCACTAAAATGAGTTCACCTTTTCCCCAACAGACATGTTGTTATAACTGTTTTTGTTATAACCCTAGTCCTCATACTTCCAGTAAAAGTATTTAAGTCCAAAAGTGCAAATTTCTTTAACTTAATGATGTAAAACTGCATAAAGTCGTAAATAGTCTTAAAAAGCCCCATTTGACAGTGCCTATCCAGAACAGGTAAACTATTAATCCCTGCACGCACAACCTGATTTCACGATCCTAAGGAAAACTTTAAATGCAATTATTTCAAAATCGTTATTTTGTGACTAAGTAGGCTACTTTTAAAACTAGGCTCTTCAATTAGCCTCTGTTTATTTTTGTTTTTGTTTTCGCGTGTAAGTTTCGCTTGTTTATTCGGCTACAAAATTTGTGAGATTATTTCATTAGCAAGTTGCTGCATAAATTGGGAATCAAAGTTCAAATTAATCCGCAGTAATATGTTCTTGAGTCCGAAACTGCAAGTCCGCTACGACAACTTAGTCAAAAATTCTCAACTGTATGTCATCATTCACCACCAGGGTTGCAGTCGAGACCACCTGCTTCGAGACCAATAAAGGTTGTCTTCGGAGACTTTTTGTAAAAAAACCAGCAATAATCGAGATCAAAGCCGGCAATCATTCGGCCTCATATCATAAAAATAAATCTATAACACCAAATCCCATCCACTTGTGTCCTCAATAATCTTTGAAGAGCGGAGCTTAAGAGCAATGACAAAAGAACACCAAAGACCTATGGGAATCGAATAAATTTCTTTACTTTTCCAAGAAATTGCAATTACACATTAAATTAATATAATTCTCAGCATTTTGATATTTTAAACCAAAAGTGTGTTAGTAATTGCTGCAAAAAGATCGTTTTATTTCTCTCCGAATGATGTTTGCAAATACTCGTATTTTGCATTATGTATGCAAATAAATTGCTCGAGTAAATCACTGTCATTTAAAATGCGTGCTTATAAATGCAACTTTCTTAAAAAATAAATGCAATTTTTTCGATCAGCTTCTGATTTCAACAGTTTTCGCGCATAAATTTCGCTTGTTTATTAGGCATCAAAATTGTGAGATTGTTTTGTTAGCAGGCTGCTGTATAAATTGGGGATCAAAGTTCAAAATAATTCGCGGGAGTAAATTTGTAATATTTACCATAGCCGTGCAGTCTAAAAGTGCGGAATTGGTTGCGCATTTGCCTACAAGCGTCAGCGTTTAGCGTCAGTATTAATTTTTTAAAAGTTGAAGCAACTAAAGTTTCATAGAGACCTGCAGTAATTTTTTAGTGGTTGAAATCAGTTTTTCAAAAAGTGCTCGATAACACAGTCAGAGCGAATATCTCAGAAAAAAAACACTTTTAATTGAACCACATCACAAATATATAATTTTAAAACTTAACAATCTGTTTCATCTGAAACGTGGGTCTCCACGGGTGTCTTATTTAAATAGAGTTTGAATGAAACACCCTTGAAGATTGAAACTCTGTTTGAATAAGACACCTTTGAAGAACCGGGTTTAGGGTGAAACAGAGAGTTGAGTTTTAAGATTTTATATCAAAACAATCTTCATCATACTCGCTTCATTACGTCGAAGCTCGCCACCGCTGCCAAGTTTCATTCCTCCGAAGAAACTTCGCAGGGGTGGCGAGCCGTTGGCGACACTGTGCCTATTTGACCGGCCCGGGAATCGAACCCCAAACCTGCCGCACCGATAGCGACCGCTTTGCAACTGAGCTAACCGGCCGGATAGATATTATATTTTTAATTTACTTGAAGTGAAATTGGTATATTTTTAGAGATCTATATTATGTTATCTAGAGTACTTTCTGTCCATCTAGCATAAATTTTTAAAAGTTGAAAATCTAGGAAATTTACTTGTGCAATTGTTAAGCTGAATGCATAACAAATTTCCCTGATTTATTATCATTCACTCACTGGCTTGGGCAGTATTCTCACTGCTTCACTTATAGCTGAGATTCCAGCTATTGTAAGCTGGTCATCGCTGTTTGCTCCGATTCCCAATCCCTGGAAATTTGCAATGCATTTTGACATTTCAACGAACCCAGCATCACCGATGTTACAACCAGAAATATCAAGATATTCCATCTGCAAAGTGAAATTTTATCAGATCAAGAATTTATTTTAGCTAAGTTATAAGATCCAATCAAAGTCGTAACTTCTCATAACAACTGCAACAAATGGGTGATATCAGTGACGTAGCCGGAAAGGGGGCACCGGGGCCATGGCCCCTTAAAATGTTCACATACCGATAGGTTTAAATCTTTTTTTCATCAACATTAGGAGAGAGCAGGCCATAAAATCTTGTATATTTTACAAGCTCATCTTCCGCCTTCCACAGTCAAGCATATTTTATTTGCTCCTTCTTCCAATAAATCTGAGCTACAAAAAGCCAACAGGACTATCGTAAATGTTTTGAATCGTTTTCATAAATGCGACTTCAGCACACAAACAGGGGCGGATCCAAGGGAGAATGTAGGACATGCGTCCCGCCACCAGCCATTTAAAAAAATGTTTTTTATGAATACAATTTTTTCATAACTTCAAATTTTTTTGTGTTAAGCCCTACGCCTTAAGCACGCATAATCGAACATATGTGAACAAAATGCCTCTTATAGCCTAATGGCAAAGCACTCAAAATTACGGGCTAAAGATTTAAACAAAATCTGCCTGAAACTTAGGTTCAAAAAACACTAATATGACCTTTACAGTATGTAAATTTTCGAAAATTTTCCGAGGAACTAAGCTCCCGGACCCTCCTAAAGACTTTGTTCGTTCTCCTTTTTGCTTCAAATTAATTCTGTTGGAAAACTTCACTTGAAAAAGTGTCGAAATTTGGTGCTCCCTCTCTAAAAAACTTTTGAATGCGTCCCTAACATGAAACCTTTTCATACACGTTATCTACCCATTTTTCGAGTCTAAACGTCGAACGTATTTGTATTTAGTTATTATTTAACCTAATTCAAAATTGTTTCCCCCCACCAAGATGTTCTCTATTCTCTCGTGCACGTAAAAAGTAAAAATTTGTCTTTCTGGTACCGGTAGGTGTAGCGGTCACAATTAATACTAAAAAGTGTAAACTGAATTTACTTTAAAAGTTGTTGAAAAGGCACTGAATTGAAGAATGCAGGCTGTAATTTTGCAAAAATTTTCCGGGGCCATGCCCCCTGATGTTCAAAAATCATTAGTTTGTACTCATGCACTTTTACATTAATTTTGTTTGCACTCATGTACTTTTACATTTGTTTGCCCTTTTTCTTTTCAAAAGACCATACCTAAGCTCTTGAAGATTTTAACCTTGTGGAAGAATAATTTCTCCATCAACTTTGTAGGCCTTTATCAAAAAATGGATGAAAATCGGATTTTGTTTAACTCACCTTGTTGCCTACTTTTATACGAAAATGCGAAAGCTCAGAAAGTTACATGCGGTATTACAGAGGTTCTTAACCTTTTTTGTATTCTTTACCCCTTGCCAATTGAAAAAAGTATGATTTACCCCCAGTGCAACATTTTCACCTTTTTAATACTAGAAATTGAAGTTTGTTTTAGTTTATGCTTCAAAAAAATTTATCCCCAGGGGGTAAATTTCCCCTGGTTAAGAACTCCTGCTGTATTATACAACGGTTTACTTTTTAATTTCCCTTGCATTTTTTTCTCGCTGCGTCCCTGGGCAATAATCTTTGCAACTTTTTCGTGTAAACAAGTAATATGGAAACGTTACTATACCCCAGCGCATTCAATGAATTATTAAATTGTGACAATAGAATTCTTGTGATGATTTTTATGTGGCCTAGTTTTGAAAACGCTTTGTGATAGCGAACGCATACTGTTGATAATAATTGAACTCCACTTGTTATAGACTTATAGACCAAAAGTTCTGGGAAATCCTTTATTTTGTTTTATGATATCGTGGCTAGTCAATGCTAACGCAGCTTTATTTTCTCATTATTGATCGTAATCATTCATCGTAAGTGCAACCGTACGCAGTGATGGTCATGATGAATCGTTTCGCAGTGATGGACCAGATTAAAAGTCGCATTTTATGACCATCCCTCCTATTAATCTGTATGAGCCTGTTCCGGAGTTAAATGTTTACGCAGGAAACACTAGAATAAAGTCCAAGGACAACGTCAAATACTTCGCAGTTTTACTCGATGATAAATTTGCATTCTACCTACATACCCGCACCCTTGAAGCAAGGTTGAGTTGCTGGCATAACGCGGAGATTACGGTTTTTAAAAACGCGCTTTCATGATTTATCGTGCCTTATTGCATAAGCCTTCAAACATAAAGCTCTCAGAATAATTTTCACCGTCAACAACAAAGTTAGAATTTCTTCCTGTTATACAACTTTACACCTTCTTAAATTTCATGATCTAATAAATTTAGAACTAAGAACATTTATCTCTAAACATGACAATCAAAAACTACGCGAAAGCTTTGTCAATTATTTTATGAGTCTCAATGTGGCTAATCAAGTCAGCACTCGAATGCGATCACAAGGTTGAAATTACGTCACGTCTTTATTCAAAATCAACCGACTTCAACGTTCAGTAAAATATAAGGGACCAAAACTATGGAACTCTCTCCATGCTAAAATTGAAAACTTGTCGATTAAAACTTTCGGAAAGAGATGCAAAGAGTTAGCGACAAACAGTAATAGGCCATGTCACCGACCAAACCAATACACAAGCAACAACTAGATCAGAGGTGACGAACATGCGGCCCGCAAACATTTTGGCGAGACAAGTAGGCCTACTCTTGAACTTTTTTTCTCTGTCTAATCTTTGCGATGCGGTATCAAAAGCTGCGCCCCCGATTGAACCACGCGCGTATCACACAGGAATCATACAAAGGACAGTACAAGCCTTTCATCTGTTTCTGGGTTCAGCAGTTCATCCATTGTCATGTAACAATAATAACATAACTCGTGGACAGTTGCAGCTTCATTAAAGCTTAGCTTGCCTTGCAGTATTGGGGATTATGTAAGATTGCAGACAGGAGCATATTTATGGAGGGGGGAGGCATTGGGCCATGCCCCCCTTTTGACTCTGCTTTTAGTAAAAAGAACAAAACTGATGGTGCCAAGTGACTGAAATATGCCAGACTCTTTTGATAGTTTCTGTAGCTTATGGCCAGGGGCGGATGCAGAGGGATAGGAAGAGAAGTATGCATCCTCCCGCCAGACATTTTCAAAAATACTTTTGGTAAATACAATTTTTCCACAATTTCGAACCTCTGTGATAGCAATAAGCCTTACGCCTTAAGCACGCATTTATAATCGAAAATGTGCGAACAAAATGCATCATATTTGGCGAAGCACGCAGAATTAGGGTCAAAAAGTTTAAACAAAACATGCCTGAAAATTATTTAAAAAGCACTGCAATAGCCATTACAGCATGTAAATTTTCAAAAATTTCCTGGGGGAGCATGCCCCCGCACCCCCTTACAGCTTTTCTTGTTTCTCAATCAGCTTTAAATTTGTTCCACCAAAAATACGCCTAAAAATGTGGTGGAAATTATGCCCCCCTTAAAATTTCTCGCTACGCCGCTGATTGCAGAAATGAATTGGTGAGCTTGTAGTACCATATATGCAAATTTTACAGCTTTTTTGAGGTATTTGTCATTTTGTTTTCCAATCTACATTAAATTTTAATTAGTTGTTTATTTCGATGTTTTTAGCAAAGAAACGAAGACTGTAGATGGATTTTTAGGGTATTATAATTGGTTGTTCGTTACTGCTGATGAACAATTTTCTCGTTTTTAACAGGTTTCGTAATAGGTCTATGAAAGTTTTGCGGCCCGCTTGCTCATTGGTAAATGACAAAGTGGCCCGCGATAGCAAATAGGTTCGTCAACCCTGAACTTGATGAACAAATGAACACCATCTTCTAACGACTAAAATGTACAGTAGGTGCAACAAATTATCTGAAGGTGACCACTTAACTTGATGACCTTTGGTCCCTTCGCAGTCTTCCGTTCTGTTATATTATTGTGTTATGTTCTGGAGTACATTTTGTCGTTACTATGTGCAGAAAAAAGAAACTTGACTTGAGCTAAATCGATAGGCCTAATCGGTAATTTCAAAATTTTTTCGGCGTTAGCGATAAGCGATGAATCATCGCTGATAAATTTTCCTAATAAATGTCATGTGGGTTCAAAATCGTCACAAGTCATTACTTTGCAACTGATACAAGTCAAAAACTTCATTCGAGATTTTTTGTAAATTCATCTGAGAGTCGCGCGTAGGTCTTGTTGAAATTAGTGTAGTTGTTCTCCGACGCACCACAGACACAAAAAAAAGAATCTATAGCAAAAAAGTGCATTTATTTGGTTTAAATTATTGATTACTACATTCGCTGTGGTTTATTCTGCTAAATGTAGATAATAATTCAGGGATTTAAATGGCTCATCAAGCTAAGCATTGGAAATTTTTGAAGTTTTACGAGTCACTAGCAAAGCTTATTATGTCAATTGGCATCATAGCACATTGGTTTAAGACATCGCTATCGGCGCCGAAGGAGTGGGGTTCGACTACCGGACCTGTCAAGCGAAGTTTCTTGAGAGCTGTATTGCCCAGGCGCTAAGCCGTGGAGATGGGTTCCATTACACGTGTCGATGACGAGCATAATGAAAACAGAATTATTAATTTTTTAATTTCGCGTTACAAAAAAAGGTTTCCTTCATACAATACAATAAACCTATGAAAACATTATTTGTGGCAATGCACCTAATTTGCTATAGAAAACTGTTAAATTTCCTCTTTTTTCAAATCTTCTTTTTCCAAATGCATTTAGAAATCGGAAACTGAAGAAAGAATGTGCGGAGATTCAAACACATAACACGAATTACTCGCGAGCAGAGGTGCCAGAACGGGAGGGGCAACTGCCCCCCCCCCCCCCCCTTGCCCTTTTGACCAAGAGGGGCAGTACTGCTTTTAGCATTCCATCGGGATAGTAACGAAGTATAACGTCTGCTCTGTAGTATAGCGAAAGCATCAGCATAGTTTCAGTTTCGCTTCCATTGTGTGCATTGTTCCAGTTTTTGATGACTCGTAATGTTTACCTTGGTTTTGTGCTTGGATTCGCGTCATTATTTGGTGACTTGGACTTTTGAGTTGTGAAAAAAAATAATGCGAGTAGGACTGATGATGAGGTTTTTAGCTTTTCGATGTATGACAAATTCAGTATTAGTTTGTAGTAGCCAGAGATGCATGGTGAAAAGGGGCTAGGGGGTGTACAAAGTATAGCGGTGCCCGTCAGAGGTTTTGAGGGGCCCCGCCCTTATACATTAAATTTGGGTAATGGATGGAGGGGGGCGTATCATATCTCTGCCCAGGGGCCCGGATTTTCTCTAAAAAGCTCTGGTGGTAGCTTAGAAACGTAACTGTTCGTGCTTTTAACTTTAAATTGGCCTTCTAAGTTTTTTGTCTATCAAGTTTTTATTACGTCATTTTCATCGCTTCTCACCCGTTGTTTCCAGCGGGCAAGCAGCAGCTGTGAAGGTGTTACCATGATGTAACTGTAAAAGTAAAGAACGGCGAAATCAAAGAATCCACCTTCTCGTCTGATATAATTCGTCCGTAAATCGTACATCAGAAAAAAGGCGCGGCACAATGCACATCTTTATCCGTTTCATTTCATTGTGGAGCAAATGTTTGATCCTTCAGATGAGGTCACGGAGGAGGAGGCATATACTGTTAATGAGGTAGCAATACCTAACTTCAACAACCAGGGTTACTGGCTTACTGCAGTATTCTTTTATAAGATTTTGTTCACTTTGTGTTAGTGTGCGAGTAAAAATTCCTGCGTAACATTTAGCAGTTCTATAATTTCTTCTACAATTTGCGTTTCTATTACGCCATTTTCAACATTTTGGTCGTCAATCCCAGCAGGTAGCAATCAGTGGTGGGCAGTAACTAGTTACAAAAGTAACTAGTTACTGCAACTGTAACTTTAGAACCTAGTTACTGTAACTAGTTACTTTTAACTGTAACTAAGTTATTTTTCTGCAAAAGTAACGGATTTTGTAACTAGTTACCACTTTAGAACCTCAAAAGTTACAGCTACTTTCATGGGGCATCTTCTTCCGCTAAAAAAATGGAAAAAAGTTATTTAATTTTACTCCATTCGTAATAATGAGCTTGGTTCTTTGACGAGCCCACTGAAACTGAAGCCGAATTAAAAAGAAAAATAATAATCAATGCACTAAACAAGGCAACCGTCAATGCTCTAGATCAGTAGTTCTCAAACTTTTTTGTGCCATTGCCACTTTACGGTACTCTGCATATCGTCATCGCCTCCTCGCCGTAATAAGCTTTTGTTCTAATAAACCTCGCAAGGACGAGAGCTACTGATGAATGGGAATTACCCAATTCGCAATAAACAATTTGGTGAAGAGCGAAAAAAAAGGACTTATACGGTTCATGAGCTATCGCCCCCTTCGCCGTTTTCGCCCCCTTTTGCTTTTCGCCCCCTGGTGCTTGTCTTTCGCCCCCAAGGGGGCGATATTGCCCACTTTGAGAAACACTGCTCCAGATATAAACAAGTAGTGACACCGACGTCCGACAACGACCGTGATGCAAGCTCAACTTGCTTAAGTGACAGTTTTTTGGCAGTTTGTTTGCACAATCAAAGCGACGAAGATCTAGCTATGTCGATCAAGTACGGAAGAGTTCCTTTTCGCCTCGTTCTCACAAACTGTTGATGCAAACGCTTTTATGCACGAAGAACTTATGGAACTTTTAGTTCAATACGATACTGCTCTTTTTTCTGGTCATGAGCGTATTTAGGGAGACCAAAAGGGTAATCCCCTTTTGACTTAGAACTAATTAGAATCTAGTAACTGTAACTAGTTACTTTTTTTAAATTTGTAACTGTAACTAAGTTACTTTTTTTGCGAAGTAACTTGTAACTGTAACTAGTTCCTTTTTAAAAGTAACTTGCCCACCACTGGTAGCGGTAAACACACGACGAAAAATTTTAAGAGCGTATGTTCTGTTTTTTTTTAACACAAGGTTGCCTGCCGTCTTTAATTGTTTTATACAGCGGGCTTGGACTCGTGCTCGACATAAACCGAGTCCAGCAGTATCGAGCGCCCCAACCTAACCCAAGTCTCCTGCATTTACCAACACTGCTTCAGCAGTTACAGATTGTCCGGTTGACCAGTTAGCCAACATCTAAATATACGGATATATCCGTAAACGGAATAGTAAAACTTTTTTGTATCAGAGCAAACCCTAAAATTGCAGCTAAAAGTCAGCTAGGAGGCACTGCTCTTGAAAGAAACTGAGTGGCCTACTAAACAAATGCATGCTAAACTAAATCGAAATATACGATCAGTTTGCCTATGGTTGAAGCGTAAAACACTAATAAATAGTTTTTAATATATACACCGGTTTGATTAGTAAATTAATTATAGGCCTTCTTTTAACTGCACGAAACTGCTTAATTGAACCGGCCGTTAGCTCAGTTGCTTAGCGCACACGTTATCAGTGCGGGAGATCTGGGGTTCAAATCCCGGGTCGATCAAATCAGCACAGTGTCGCCAGCAGCTCGCCACCGCTGCGACGTTCCTTCGGAGCTGTGTAGCCCAGGCGCTAAGACGCAGAGACGGGCCCCGCGACTCGTTACACGCTTCGGCATAATACCACGAGTAGGCCTATACACTGTACAGTATAATGAAGATTTGATTTTTTTTTATTTGAAACCGCTCAACTGTTGACGTATCAAATGCCTCGCAAAGAACGTCGGACCAAAGAAATTCAGAAAGATCTGGTAAAAGCAGGATCATCAGCTGGACAAAAAAAATCGCCGATACTTTTTTTTCTACACGAGTAGCTGCTGAGGTCCACAGCTTGCATTATTTCGCTTTTTTTTTTAATGATTCTCGTTTGCATTATTTCGGACTTTCTTAAAGCGTTGACTGTGATTGATTTTAAAGAGTTGAATTGTGATTCCTTCGTGTAACATATCACTCTTTGTAACTTTTTCTATTTTCTATTTTTTTTTTCTGAATAAATTGCATTCAGTTTTTTAATTGGTAAAAATCTGAGTCTTTTCATAATTTGGCATAACCATTTTTGTTGTAAAAATACTGAAAAGTAAAGCTATTTCGGTCTTAGCCTGTCAAAAACAGAAATCAAAAGTTTTTTTTTAGTGCTGCAACATCGTATCATTTGTATGTGGCTTCTTATACAATATTGCTCATATTTCTTTCACTATTTTTACGAAGTTTTAAGTTTGGGTGTTCCATTCTTGAACTGGCTTTGCGCATAATTTTTAGCTGTGATTTTGTTGTATTTATGCAATATGTTTATGATGCCATATTGACTGTGTGCTGGTATTAAAAGTGCCCTTTGAAAAAGCTGCCCCCCCCTTGGCCTTGCGCATAGGTGGCGGAAGCGGTGGGGGTGGGGGCCTTGGCCTTCACTTTTTTTTAGGGGGGCCCTGGGAGGGTCCTAGTTTACGCGTTTATTTCTGCAATATTGCCTCTGCATGAATGTATCTGAAACTTAATGGGCCTACCATCAAAATTAAAACCCAGGAAAGAGGTTGAATCCACAGATGTCTTCTTTAAAATTTTTTTGTGGGGTGGGGGCCGGAACAAAAACTAGAAGCAGGAACCGTGAGTCTGAAGCCCACATACATTGGACATATGTCACATGTGGACAGGCTAAATATGGGTTGTATGCATAGGGTTCGATTTACGTATAGGTTAAGCAGGCTGAAACTTACTGCCTCAAAGAAAATGGGGGGCCTCATCACGAACAGACCTTGTTTTCTCTTCACCGATACTTTCAGTGGAAAACAGAACATCTGAAGACGTGTAAACCTTTTCTTTGCACTTCACTATACCGATATTTTCAGTGAAAACAGGATGTCTGAGGACGCGAAAACTTTTTTTTTTGGTCTTCCAATCAGCGTGACCAAATAGCGTAGTGCACATAATTGTCTAAATCCCCCCCTCAAAAACGTATTTAGGGGGGCATTGTGCCATGCTCCCCCCTTTTGACTCTGTCTTTTAGTACATTACGGTAGTTGCATATTTATCCTCCTATCACAAGAAAGCGATTAATGCGCTATACGAGCTCGCTTAGAAGTTGCCAGCCATCTGTCTACCACACCAACATGTGGGAATCCCGCTAAGTGCCTTTCCCAACAGCACAACAAATAAACTTGCCGGCTTGTTCTCCACACTGTTCCTTTAATGCTAAGTGTCAAGCAGGGAAGCTGTGAATATCAATTTTAAAGTCATTGGTTTGACCCGACTCGGAATCAAACCCGAGTCTACAACTCCCGAGGCGGACGCTCTTAGCATTCAGCCATCTGGGCTGTTTAAAAGAACAATACTAAATGGTGCCAAGTGACTGAAATAGGCTAGATTATTTTGATGGTTTCTGTAGCTTATGGCCAAGGGCGAAGTGAGAAATAGGCATCCTCCCACCAGCCATTTTCAAAAATGTTTTTGATGCATACAATTTTTGTATAATTTCGAACCTCTTCGATGGCTATAAGCTTTACGTTTCAAGCACGCATAATGGTCCCTCTTTAAAATTTCTCGCTACGCCAACTGCCGGCCCTGGTTGTAGGCGAATAAAATCTGGCCATTGGTTTTGGCTCCCCACTTTGGAAATGCTTCCGCCATTGCTGCCCTTGCGACGTTGCGGCACCCCTGCTCGCAAGGTCACTGTTGCGTTATTACAATGCAGACAAATAGTGAGCAGAGCGTGAGGGTTAAATCCAACTAGCATGCAATGGACATACACTGCAATGATACGACCTGTCATCACATGTGCGTGTACATCCTGGGTTGGTGGAGTAAACAAAAAATATCTTGCGAAAAAACTTTCAGGAGTACAAAGACTAGCGTGCCTTATGATTTTTTCAGCATTTTCCAGCACCCCACTGGAGCTTTAGAGATGCTGCTGAATATCATGCCAATTGATGAATTCATACCGCCAGAGGCAGTACATGTAAAAGGTTCATACAGGTTATACCGTGTGAGCTTTTGGCCTGCCAAGACTACTGGTTCAACAAGAAAAACCAAAAGTCATGTGGGCGTATGCAATGAAGCAAAGGAAAACTTGCCTTTACTGAGTATGCCAGCAGACCGAATAACTAAAACAAAGGTATTTGGAAAACAGTACAAATGCCTAGTCATGGAACGCAAGAACGCAGTGCAGTATGAGAATGCTTTAGAACCAAGCATAATCAGATGCTACATTGGCAGATCCAAGTTAAATGAAAGAGCCTGTGCGAGTTTTTACTAAAAATAAGCATCAGGCTCTCAAACAGATCACATTTTTTCCATCTCAGAAAATATAGTATACTGTCTTCCAGGCAAAAATCATTGCTATAGCTGAAGTAGCGAAGAAACTAATTATGGAAAGAATTGTAAATGAAAAAAATTATAATTTTAGTGAATAGCCAAGCAGCAATTCTGGCAATCCAAAATAATATTGTGAAATCTAACACAATATTTACGTGCATCAAAAATCTGAATATATTGGGTAAAGATAGTGACGTCACTATTGCCTGGACGCCGAGCCACACCGGCATCCAAGGAAATGAGAAGGCGGATATCTTGGCTAAATCAAGATCAGCATTAAACTGCTTGGGGCCTAAGCCTTTCATTTCAACCCCATATGCTAGTTGTCGCGCTGCAATAAAGTATTGGAGTGTCAAAAAAATGGAAAACATCTTGGATAGAATGAAAGAACTTCTGAGAACAAAAGAAAATGTAGGATGGGCTTCGCCCCAGTTAACTCAACAAATTTCGAGGCTCAAAAGGCCTAGATTAGAATAAATGAATCGTTGCAAGTCCTCACAGGTCACTGCAACTTACAAAAACACCATTGGACATGGCGTATCATCGACATGTCCAAAATGTAACTTGAAAGAAGAAAGTCGTGTCGGAGAATGTGCTCACTACCAGTGATGAAGGTCTTAAGACCAGTCTTGGTCTTAAGACCATTTTTTTAAGGTCTTGGTCTTGGCCAAGACCGTCTTGGTCTTGACCATTTGCGGTCTTGGTCTTGACCATTTAGTTTGATCTTAAGACCGAAAGAACTAAAGAGCATCTAGTAAAAATTTAAGTGATCCTGCACAGCTAGAAAAAGTATCCAACAACGTGTGTGTGATTGTGTTGTTCTTATTTCTTTTAATATTCTGTATATATTTTGCCCGTTTTTTTTGTTGATATAGAAAAATAGCAATAAGTAATATACTGTTAATTTTCATCTCATTTTTATGGTCTTGGTCTTGAAAAAAATCAAAGGTCTTGGTCTTGAAAATTTACAAGGTCTTGGTCTTGCAGGTGAAGCTCTTAGCTACATCACTGCTTACTACCATGCCTTACGAAAGAAGGTTTTTGGTAAAGATAAAACCACAATAAACTTGGAGGTCGAATAACTAAATATAAACCTACTGGCAAAGTATTTGCAGCAGGCCGGAAGGCTTGCTGAATTCGGCCTGTAGTAAATTGAATAAACGAGAAAGCGATGAAAGTTGTAATGGGCCTAAATAATGGCCTTCACAATGTGCCAGTGAGGATTAAACCTGATCAGTCTTCTTTGGCACCACCGCCCTTAATAATAATAATAATAATAATGGCTGCTGCACATTACAAATCAATGCTTCATTATTACTTTTTAAAAATGTGCCACATTTTAGACTGCTTGAGATTTTACGTGAGGACGTAGAATTTTTACGTCATCATAATGCGACGTAACTGACGTCACGTAGAATTTTTACATCAACACGATGTGGCGTCACTGAAACCCCTCCCATTGAAAAATCCTGCGTACGCCACTGTGTTGATGTCATAATTATAACAAGCGATTATTATTTGAAAAATTCAATCCTGATGCAGAAAAGCCTTGGGAGTTTCGAACTGCTTAAACTGGACCAGACGAAGTGGACAGAGTCAGTGTCGCCAACGGCTTGCCACCGCTGCCATGTTTCTTCGGAGTTCAAAGGCGTGTTGCCTAGGCGTTTCGGCTCAGAAATGGGCCCCGCCATATGCGCTGGTTACACGCTTCGGCGTAATACGATGAGGATAGCAAGATTTAATTTTGAAAAATGGCAATTTCTTCTTTTTTTCGTTTTGCGCTTTTTCCTTTCTGACAACTTGCTGAAAACACTTCATCTCCCTCCTTAGCTTTAACTTTCTACATTTTTCTCTTACTAATTTCATTTTAGAGCTTCCGGAGAGGATTTGCTTTAAGTAGCCACAGTAGTGCAACTGTCAGTGCATTTATAATGAACATTTTTATTACAGAACTAAACGTTTTCGGTCTTTCATCTGGTTTTTATTTATTTTATTACTACATCTGGCTTTTATCACAGAACTAAGCCTTTATAATATATGCTTTTATTTTATTTCTCTGACGAGGGCCAAATGAAAATCCGAAAACGTTTAGTTCTGTAATAAAAATGTTCATTATAAATGCACTGACAGTTGCACTACTGTGGCTACTTAATTTCATTTTCCATCTACTTCGCTTTCCTCATTTCCTCTTGCATGGTACTGTGTCAGATGTAACTAGCTCGGTAATCGAACCCAATTGCCAAAACAATAACATCATCCTTAACTAATACGCTTACCGCTCGACTTTGGTTATTACCTTAATCATTGCGTAACCCATAACCCGTCGATCGCACCCACGTAGAAGGAAAGCCACGCAATAGAATGATGGGCGATTATTGCTGGTACCTGTACAGAGAAACTGATGCTCCAAATAGACGCAAAGCAAGAGCCCAAAAGCATTTTAAGCACGTGTATAATGGTTAAACTCATGATTGTATTATTATCGAAGGAAATCAAATTTTGAGCAAAATTTACACATTGCGCGATATTATAACATTTTTTGGCAAAGCAAAACTTTCAGGGTAATGCTGATTGAAAATTATTATTGATTAAATTGATGTTTATTTGATGTCACAGTGATCTTTAAAAAAATGCGAGTCTCAAAACAATATAGCATATCGCATGAAGCATCCAAATATATAATCTGGCTGTTAACATGACGGACTGCTATCAATCTCCTGAATTCATTATTCATGAACGCCGTGGTATTCAGCAGTTCAGTTTACAAACACCCAAGACCAAGACGTGATATCGATGCCACTGAAAACATAACAGATTTTCAAATTTGGTGGTGAAAACATGCTATCGGTGCGGGAGGTCTGGAGTTTAAATCCCGGGTCGGTCAAATCGGCACTGTGTCGCCGACGGTTCGCCACCGCTCCGACGATCCTTCGGAGCAGTGTAGCCCAGGCGCTAAGCCGCGGAGATGGGCCCCGCCACTCGCTACACGTTTCGGCGTAATAGCGCGAGTATAATGAAGATTTTGATCTTGAAAAATAAAGAGGTTTGATTGTAATGAGAAACTAATATACTCTACTTTACCGCTCATAGGGTCTGGGGTTCGATGCTGCTCTATATTTTCAATTTATTGTCATCGTACTTGTGATTTCTTGTGCAAAGTATGAGCTCGGCGATAGTAATAAAATAAAACAAGAAATATGCTGAAGAACCATTCCAAAAAATGTGCGCAGCCTATTGCTCCCCCCGCATACGACACTGTTTTTGTTGATTGATTGGATCCAACAAATAAACTTTGAAAAATACTTTGCAGTTTGAAGACCTGGGTTTGATACTTGGTCGAGCAAGCACAATGCTGCACGTGACATGCCATCGCAGCAATAGTCTTTTATGTTTGCAGCGCGCATGCGCTGTTCGTGTGCAAAGTCACAGCAATGGGGCCCCCAGACTTGTGACAGATTTCAGCGTAACTCACGAATATAACGAATATGAATAAATGAAAAGTGGATTAGGCTAAGGTCTGGATGCTGGCTAAACTCAAGGAATGATAAATGCGTAGAAATTTTATTACCTAATGAGATTCTGAAAGAAACATCATCGGAGTATTTGAAACTCAAGAAAAGGGTAATATCTTTAATGCTGCAAAGTATTTTTCAAAGTTTATTTGCTGGATCGAATCAATCAGTAAGAACAGGGACGTCGCCAGAAAAAAAAAAAAAAAAAAACGAAGGGGAAGAGCAAAAATTAAACAGTAAAATAGAATATTGGTAAATTTACAAATTAGATAAGCAAGTAATGATTAGTAATCTGTTGGGTAGGCCTACCATGGATCAATTTTCGTTCGATATATTTTTGATAAGTTAAGTTTGAAACTATAGGCATCACGGGCAGTATTTAGAAACTGACTGACAATCATAAGATAAGCATAAACGCAATCTCAAAATTCAAAAAAATGTACTACAAAGATGCAACGTGCAACAATTAAAAAATCTGATATACTAAAACCAAAATGTATATCCAATATTTACAAACATACTATCAAGACGTACGTTTTAGATACAGTATTTATTCGAGGATAAGGCGCAAAATTTTCCGACAAAATATACATTCCAAGTGAGGGTGCGTATTATGCGCAAGGGCTGAATTAGCCGAAAGGACGTTAGCCAAGATATCCCACTGTTGAATCGAAAATTAGGGGTGCACGTTATACTCGAATGAATACGGTATGTCTTGAATCTGTCAAACTCATCATTGTTTTATTATGGAAGGGGATTAAATTTTTAACAAAATTGCACATTGGGCGATATTAACTTTTTCTGGCAAAGCAAAACTTTTAAGGTAATGCTAATTAAAAATAATACATTAAATTGATGTTTATTGGACATCTCAGTAATCATTAAGAGTAAGCGAGTCTCAAAAAATAGGATATATTGCATTTAGGAGCCTAACAATAATCAGGCTGTAAAAATGACAGACTGCTATCAACCTCCTGAATTCATTATTCATGAACGCCGTGGTATGCAGCAGTTAAGTTTACAAACACCGAAGACCAAGACGCAAATACGATGCTACCAAAAACATTACAGATTTCGAAATTTGGGGCGATGTACTGCTCAACTTTAGCGCGCTTAACGCAATGTGTTAACTTTATTTGTTCATTAAGTTAAACGCATTTCGTTAAATGCACAAAAGTTGAGCAGTATACCGCCCTTGGTGCTGAAGAAAAAAAAAAAAAGTTGATCGAGATGAAACCAATATACTCTACCATACCACTCATAGAGTCCCGGGTTCGATGTTGCTTAATGTTTTCAATTTTATCATTATCCTTGATTTTTTGGTGCAGAGCTTGAGCTCGGCGATGGTAATCGAATAAAACAAGAAATATGCTGAAGAACCATTCCAAAAATGTGCGCAGCCTAGCTCCTCCTGCGTACGACCCTGGTAGAAACTAGTTCGACTTTGCTCAATTCTTTTTTTTTATTTTATTTTTTATTTTTCGACTTTGTTCTGGATGTAACAATAGAACTTTCAGCTGTAACCGTGTCAACTTACAAGCTTCTCGCTATACTAATGTGCGGTAGATCGGAACGAAAATAGAAAACAAATTTTTTTGCTTTGTAATAGCGATAAAAAGTTGCTATTTGACCTAAAAACACTTCATACAAAAAATCAGCTTTATTGAATAAAGCTTAAAATCCCCGCAACCCTATTGAAATTTTCAGTTCTTGTCAAAAAAAAGCCCAAATCTGACGCTTAGTCGGCAAGTTTCAAACATTGTTTATCAGCAACGCAATAGTGAAATTAAATTGGGATTTCCGCTGAAATGATCTCTTGTGAAATATACGTGAGCTCATCAGGACAACGTTATAAATCGCCGCAAACCAGTTGAAATTGCTTGGAAAATCAAAAATATTGCCTAATTTTGATGCAATAAAACTGATAATGAGAAGAACATGTTCCGCCATTTAGAATAAGTGTAAACCTCAAATTAGGCTTCTTACAGTATGTACTGTAAATACACATGACATATTTATTAAATAGTAATATGTCCCAGGTAACACAAACTATTTTTAAGTAACTCAAAATACCACTCAAACAAACTTTGACCTAATAAACCATATTTACGCGCCTCCCTTGCATTGCTTTGCACCAAAGCGCGTAAATATGGTTTATTAAGTAAAAGTTTGCACGAGTGGTGTTTTGAGTATGTAACCCTATTAAGACCAAGGGTGGTAGAATCTACCTAAGCACTTGATTTTCAATTAACAGTGCTTGCAATTATTATTATGGTGACTTGAAATTTCATGACTTTGTCATAAGTTTATTCAACGTTGTCTTCACAAAACTTCAAAACTATCAACCGTTTCTATTGAGAGTTATCATTTGTATTTCATATACACGTTGAGTTTTTTGAACGTAAGATAACAAAAGAGAGAGAACTCATTTAGCGCACAGAGTGGAAAGTGGGAAAAGCTGCTTGCTACCTATTGCGGTCAATAAAAGTTTTGTAGCAAAATTGGGTTCTGCCACAGCGCTATTCCGTTTGATTGCTGAACATAAGCTTGACTCGTCTCCAAACTTGACAAACTTGAAACCAAATTTTTGCTTAGGCCTATACTGTTTTATGAAGATTTTGCCAGCTAAAAGACTAATTTGACAACTTGTAATAAATAAATAAATATAAATAAATAACGGAGGTTTTTTTCAAATTATATTGAACTGAAAATTCAACAGTAATTGAGGGAGACTGCGAAGTGAGCTTGCGCTCTTCGAGTCAGCAGCCACCCGCTACATATGCCAAATGCGATCGGCTCCAGCCGTGAATCGAACCCGACACGCAGGATCTGTCACCTGCGCGCGGTACCGCTAGGCCACGTCGCTGACTGAAAACATATGTCGAAGAGAAACGTAGCACACCACAAACAGACGTAAAGACGATCAGAAGCACAAATTGTTGGGAGGGAGGAATATGGAAACGGTTTCTATAAAAAATAACTATGTGTAAGCTGGGCTCTAGAGGTGCAAACAAACGTCACTCATTATTCAATAAACATACCAGCTATTTTTGAGCTCAACAGTCGCAACGTATCACGGATAGCGTCGCCAAATAGGTAAAGTATTCTAAACAAAATTAACCAACATAAACTTGCGTAGGTGAGTGCGGACTTATAGGTGCGATAAATAATAATAGCGTTTATAGTACATACCTTGAACAATAACCACCTTTGCGGAACTTCATTGACAAACAAGGCAACTGAACAAAACAACTTAGGGTGCTTAACTTTAACGCTTAAACAAAAAGCTGCAGAAATAAACATATACTTGAAATAACATCTCTTTCCTATATCCTTATGCAAGTTAACTCAGCAACTTAGCGGAGTGCTGTCTGTAAACAATTCATAAAAAATCAACTGCTGCTCACAACCTTACTAACACAGCTTAATGCTTGGTGCAAATGAAATGTTGTTGTGTGGTTTTACGGCGCTTTATAACTACTAATGTCCTTTAGCGCCAGGACTAAACTTTGTCAAGAATTCACTGACGTATTTTTATTCTCTGTTTATTTCATCCTCCGCGCTACATTACAGTATAACACTTGCGCAACTCAAATCAGCTGATAACACGGGTGTGTCAGGCAACTAAATCGAATCAATGAACTCTAAAATCACGTGGTAAAACGGCCTTGTGGATCTTTAAAAGCATAATTCAACGACCTGGGTTTAAATTTGATTACGATTTCACACATAAATCAAAACGTTCGAAAATAATCACACAATATTTCACAAGTTTATACGAACAAACTAGGGCAATAAAGTTTTACAATTCTATTACAAGCGGCTACTTTTACTTGACGTTTGCCATTAATTCTTTGTAGTTCAGCAACTTTTCGTTTTTTACATCAAGCTTCAAGGGCTTGTAAGTACATACTGTTGCCTTTTGATTTTTTTTATATAGTGAAGAATTTCTCAAAACCACGCTTTGCTGATTAGTTATACCCGATGAAAAATCGTGTAAATTTCTAACAGTTTAACCCTAAGAAACCGACGAAGTACGGACTTATATTCTACAGTAATCAATAAATGCCTGCCGGTACCCCTTCAGCTTCAGAGCCGCTCCGTATGCTGGAAAGCCTCGTAACTTTGATGAACAGCGAGGACAATGCAAGTTTTTCGCGCGAATAGCAGAAGATATTGTGACGCTGCTTGTGACTAACTGGGAAAAACACACATCACTTGCTGGCAGAAATTATCTTACGACCGTTTATACTCTTCTATCCTCTGGCAAGATGGATGCTGGAAAAAGAAATATCACGACAATTTTTCAAGCAAACCGAAAAGGCTTTCCGAATGAAGTGAAAAAGATGGGAAATAAAAAAGCCAATTTGTATAAGTTTTTCTGGGATGATGGCAAAATAGTACTTATGTGGTCAACACAAAAGGTTCTGGCAGACAAAACGTCCTCATGTTGTTTACGATACAGCCAGTAATCACGTCGTTGAACAATGACCGAGTTTGGTTGTATACAAAAAGTAGCAGCTTCCAATAAATCTTTAGAGCCACGTAGCCAAAACTCTTTTGAGTTTGGAATGACCTTGGTCTTGCAACTCTTACGTCCATTTATTGAAGTTCGTTCACTTTGAGGTCTGTCAAAGAGCATCCAAAATAAAACTAAAGTCACCCCTAGAAAAGGGCGTGAGGACGAGTATGAATCTTTCCAACTGACTTTGCACCCTTCGCGATCTGCGAAGAAACGTCGATGTTTAATTTGCTTGGACGCAGCTGGCTCTTCGGCAAAAAAAAACAACCTTTGCCGACTTTGCAGCCAGTGCCAAGGATGTGGTAAAGCCGCAAGCCAATGACACTTTTTCACATTTTGCAACAGTTGTCAGTAGTCTGAATGTGTGCCTATTTCATGTGTGGAAGCTTTCTTTCTGTATTTTCGCAACTTTTCAATCATACCAACAAAAACCCATATTTCCCCATAAAAGTTAATATGTGCTTTGTACGAAGAGCAACACATTGAGTTTAGCTTTTAATATTTTTGACTTATCCAAACATTGACAATTTCATGCAACTTTATATGACTTTGAGAAACCTGGAATAGGATTACTGGTTGCTCGTCTCTGAGTCTGTGACCATACAGTTAGGACAAGCGAATACGGCTCTAGTTTGCATCGGTTTGTTGCTCAATTGTAGATACTTCAAAAGTTACAACGTGTTACTAATTTTACTGAGTTTTACGGTGTTGCAAGATAGTTAGTTATTTCTGAATGGTTTTAGCATTTCTGTCTTGTTTGGATATTTTACGCTGTGTCAATATAGGTTTGCGCATGTAAGACTCTTACAAAAGAACGCTTTTTTGTTTCGAGATTATGGGTAAATTACAAGTTGTCGCTTTTTATTCGCAGTGTAAATGCATATTGTCACTCTTCTGTTGCTTTATTCAAAATTGTACTCAATTAAACTATGTGAAATAAAACATACCGTTACGCTGACTAAACGTGTAGTGCGGCAAACTTTAAGAATTTCAAACTAGTTTTTGAAAGTTGATTAGTTTAATGGGTTTTATCACAAAAGCTACATAGAAGGCATTTGCTTAACAAGTTGACTGAATTCTTTGCAATACCGATAGTCACCATTCCGCTGCATGCTACAGACTCTTTTGAAATGAAATCAAATGAAATTTTGTGTGGTTTTATGGCGCTTTATAACTACTAAGGTCCCTTAGCGCCAGAACTAAATTTTGTCAAGAATTCACTGACGTATTTTTATTCTCTGTTCATTTCATCTTCCGCGCTACACTTAATTGCTGAGCGTTTAGCAAGTGTAACAGCAGATACCAGTTTTAAAGTCTTTGGTTTGACCCGACTGAGAATAGAATCCAGTCTTTTATTTTTGTTGGGCTTTCGCGAAACAGTGATGGAAAAGACGCAATAATGCGTGAAAAGGGTACAGGCTCCTTCATAAAATAATAACTCTGTTGCCTTTTTTATGCATTTGATCGGACTCAAGTTAGCCGTTATTGAATTCTATCAAAATTAATGCGAAACATCTTATTCACAACGCAGCAACAAAAACCTTTCAGAAACTACGATCACGCGTCGAAAACCATTTTGAATTCAAGCGCCACCCCGCACAACTCACTGCGGTATCGCACATCACACCATAGCATGCTTCGTTCTCAAAGTCAGTGGTTTCTTCCTTAGAGGAGCAAAATTATACCTGCTCACCAGTAGACTTGATGCAATTCACTCTAATAACACAAGCAGCCGTCAAACTTTACGCAGTAAATCTTCAATTATTTCTTCTAGTATTTTTTAATTTGAAGTAAAGCCGCAAGATATTTCTTGTTTGTCTAACTATAAAATATTCTGCGCCAAACATAACTTTCAAATTTACGTAACCAACATAGTTTACCATGATAACTATTAAAAATATTATTAAAATTATAACATATAAAATATATAAAAATAATTAACCATTAAAAAAAAAATTAAAAAATAAAAATTTACATTAGGCCTACTTCTTCAAGAATGCATATCGCTAACTTATCCAATTTAGGAATTCATCATCTCATGACAACAACATAACAGTATTACTGTAGCTGAAATGCAAATTCAGTATGAACGTATAGGCTACATACTGTAGAATTTTGTTTTCCTTCATCAAGTTTATGCAAAATCAACAAGAAAAAGAATTGTTAAAAATGGCAAATGTAGTTGTCTGTAATTTTCAGTTCATGCTGTGAGCAATACGAAGCAAACTGGGCCTTTTATCAAAAAGAAATGACAAAGATCAATTCCCCAAATTATAAAAATAGAAATATTCAGAAAAAAATAGGGGAAGTGCAAAAAAGAGAAATGTTTGGACTTCATCCTACCAGCCAGCTTTTGGCCAAAGACTAGTCTTGTTTGAGTCAAAAAGATTGCATTTTTTACCGTATTTGTGTATTATGCAATGTTAGGATTATAACCCCATGTCAACCTGAGGTTCAAACATTGATTGTGTTTGAACAGTTTATTGACTTGTTTTTCAAGGCACACAAATTCTAATAGGCCTACTTCTACCCAAAAAACTGTGATACCCAAAAAACTGTGAATCGTTTAACAAAGATTTCGAATTGGTTGGAGTTGATCTTGTAACCCTACATTGCTTGATGGAAAATAACTTGGCCTTTTCACTGTGATAATTTGCACCACAGCTTAGATCTTATTGTCAAAAAAAGATAGCAAAAAAAAGCTTTCTAGCCATAAAAACCAAATTTGTCGCATTGGCCTTCGTCGAATGCGAAATTCTGGACATATTTTACACGGCCAAATCGTTTTAAAATACCGTTAAGTGCCTTTTCAATTTCAAAATATTTAAACTTCTGCGAATAATTTATTAAGTTGTCTTTGAAGTTGTAGTTAATTCAACACTAAAACTCACTTACCTAACTCAGTCTCAGAGCAGTGAATCCAGCAGTTCTTTTTTTTGCAAAAAATATTGTAAAACTGTATCTGCCAAACTCTCTATAAAAGTATTCGTCTTTGCAAGACTCAGTTTAATGATATTAGAAAATCGCAATATACAAGCAAGCAGTTTTTGCATTTTCTGTTTGGTCAATATCAAATTTTTACTGTTGTGTCAGTAGAACTTCGATCGCGTAATTGGCTTGTATCACAAAACACAATGGAGCCTGGGTTTTGAAATACCAAACTCAAATTTTACATTGTAAAGATGGAAAAGCAAGCAGCAGCTGATGAAATACCGGTACGATTTTTAATTGATCATAATGCTGAAAACTTCATTTTTAATGGAAAAAAATTTTATGCAAAAATCTAAATTTTGAGTTTAAATTTGACTTCTATCGTTTCAGCTTTTTGATTGTAAGTTTGAATCCCTCAACAAAAAGTTCGTTCAGGTTACAACTCTGATTAACAATAGTATATTAACCAAAACCTTGACTATAAATAAAAATGTGTTCTAAGACGGCTGACCAATACAGTTTTGCGATGAGTCTGAATAACTCGGGAATCGAACACACGTGTTTAGTTTGCCGATGAGTTTTGTTTTAATTGTATTATACAGCTTAAATAAACAGCAACGAGGATCGTCTTTTTTGCTTAGAAAATAAGAAAATATTTAAAACAACCCTTTTCAAGATAACGAACACTTTTGTTTCGAATTTTTTATGCCAAAAATATTTTTCTCGCCGAAATCATTACTTTTATCAATTTCGAAGAAGAAACATTTTATGAGGGTAAAAGTGGCCAATGAAAGCCATAAAACAATTCGTGGCACTAATCCCCTGAGTAAATTTGCCCCACGCACTTGAGCATTACCAATAAAATGAAAAAGCTTTCTCTATTTTAATAAAATTGGCAGACTAAGTTTCGACGAAAGACCTACCTTTATTTATACAAATATATCTCCTTTAATTCTCAAAAATTAATTTTTGCTATCATTCTTATGGAAAGAATATAAAATTTGCTGCACATAGCAAGTTAAATTGTTGTTCTACGAGCTGTAAATTAAAAGATACAGCCTCTCAAAATTTTTTAGGAAGAATCTAACGTACTGATCCTTGGTCTTACAACGACCAAAATCTCTTGGTCCGAATAGGGTTGATGCATTAATTTTGATATCATTTTAATAGTAAACGAGTGAAATTTAAAAGGCAAACTGAGTTCTTGAACAGCTCAGGCGAGTCACCGAGCATAATTATACCAAAAGAGTTACGAGTAAGCGAAAACAATGCAAAGTGGATTGTTACATCAGCGGAGGCAAAGCAAGAGCTTGGCGTGCCTAAGAGGTTCAGCTCACAAGTCTAATAAGACTTGAGAATTGCGGAATGTCACTAGTGCATTCCATTCACCACACAAAGCGGTATCTGGCTGCAAGCTTTTTTCTGTGTTTACTGGCAAAATGAAGGTCTTCATCTATCTTTTGGAACTGTTCAAGAGACAGGTGTGTCGCCGCAATAGCAGGGTTGAAATACAGTTAAAATAACGCAGTACAGTATACACCAGAGGTGACGAACGTGCTGCCCGCGAAAGAATTTCCTGCGGCCCGCGAACATTTTGGCGAGACCAGTACTTTTAAACATTTTTTTCCCCGTCTAATCTTTGCGATGCGATACCAAAAGCTGAGCCCCTGATTTAATCAAGCGCGTATCACACAGTAATTATATAAACGCTCAATACAAGTCATCTGTTTCAGGATTTAGCAGTTCATCCATTGTTATGAAATAATAATAACATAACTCGAGTCCGTTGCAGCTTCAGCATAGTGCAGCAGTTTAGGAGTAATTATTCGAGTGAGAGCTTAGCTTGCCTTACAGTAGTAGGAATTATGTGAGTTTGCGGAAATGAATTGGTGAGGAGACAGTACCATTTATCATATGCAAATTTTACTGCTTTCTTAAGGTATTTGTTATTCTGTTTTTTAATCAATATTTAATTAGCCGCTTGTCTTCAGCGATGTTTTCAGCGAAAAAACGAAATATTGTAGATGAAAAAAGAGTATTTCAAAAAGATTGGACCGAAATCCGATATGTTTATGACCAGGAGCGTATTCAGAGGGGGGCCATTGTGCCATTCTTCCCCCTTTTTGACTCTGCCTTTTAGTAAAAAATGAACAAAACTAATGGTGCCAAGTGACTGAAACATGCCAGACTCTTTTGATGATTTCTGTAGCTTATGGCCAGTGGCTAATTTAAGGGTTAGGATGAGAGGTATGCATCCTCCCACCAGCCATTTTCAAAATAGTTTTTGATGTATACAATTTTTCCATGACTTCGAACCTCTTCGAGAGCGATAAGCCTTACGCCTTAAGCACGCATAATCGAAAATGTGCGCGCCAAATACATCATGATTGGCAAAGCACTCAGAATCAGGGTCAAAAAATTTAAACAAAATTTGCCTGAGGATTATTCAAAAAGCACTACAAATAGCCATTACAGCATGTAAATTTTCAAAAATTTTCCGAGAGAGCTTGCCACCGGACCTTCCAAGAGCTTTTCTTGTTTCTCAATCATTTTCAAATTTGTTCTGCCGAAAAAAAACGCTTTAAAGAAATATGGAAATTATGTCTTGCCCCTTTTAAAATTTCTCGCTACGCCACTGTTTATGACTAAAAAGTTATGCGGCCCGCTTGCTTATTGGTAAGAAACAAAGTGGCGCGTGACAGCGAATAGGTTCGTCACCCCTGGTATACACATTCATTACTTTGTTTAATCTTTTCTGATTTAAAGTCCGAGTAATCACTGACAGGTTTGGAATCACTGGCATACAGGCTGTAGTTTGGGTGCTGCAGCCAGTATACCAGTGATTCCAAACCTGGCAGTGATTACTCGGACTTTAAATCAGAAAAGGTTAAACAAAGTAATGAATGAGCTGGGGTGTGTTATTTTGACTGTATTTCAACCCTGCTGTTGCTGCGACACACCTATTTCAACAGTTTCAAAAGGTAGATGAAGACCTTCATTTTGCTAGTAAACACAGAAGAAAGCTTGCAGCCAAATACCACTTCGTGTGATGAATGGAATGCACTAGTGTTACTTACTCCGCAATTCTCAAATCTTGTTAGACTTGTGAGCTGAACCTCTATAGGCACACCAAGCTCTTGCTTTGCCTCCGCCGGTGTAACAGCCCACTCTGCATTGTCATCGCTTGCTGGTTATAACTCTTATAATATATGATAATTATGCTCCGTGACTCGCCTGAGCTGTTCAAGAACTCAGTCTGCCTTTAAATATTCACTGGTTTACTATTAGAATGATATCAAAATTAACGCATTGAATACTCAAAACACTACTCATGCAAACTTTTACTGAATAAACCATATTTACGCGCTTTGTTGCAAAGCAATAAATGGAGGCGCGTACATATAGTCTATTAGGTCAAAGTTTGTTTGAGTGGTATTTTAAGTGGCCGAGTGGTATAGAGCGTCTGTCTCTTGAGCTGTAGACTCGGGTTTGATTCCGAGTCGGGTCAAACCAATGACTTTAAAATTGGTATTCACAGCTTCCCTGCTTGACGCTCAGCATTAAAGCGACAGTGTGGAGAACAAGCCGGCAAATTTACTTGTTGTGTCGTTGGGAAAGGCACTTAGCGGGATTCCCCCATCTTGGTGTGGTAGACAGATGGCTGGCAACTCCTAAGCGAGCTCGTATAGCGCTTTGATCGCTTTCTCGTGATAGGAGGATAAATATGCAACTAACTGAGTAACTTCAAAATAGTTTGTGTTACCTTGGACATTATTACTATTTAATAAATATGTCATGTGTATTTACATACTGTAAGAAGCCTAGTTTGAGGTTTACACTTATTCTAAATGGCGGAACATGTTCTTCTCATTATCAGTTTTATTGCATCAAAATTAGGCAATATTTTTGATTTTCCAAGCAATTTCAACTGGTTTGCGGCGATTTATAACGTTGTCCTAATGAGTTCACGTATATTTTACAGGAGATCATTTCAGCGGAAACCCCAATTTAATTTCACTATTGCGTTGCTGATAAACAATGTTTAAACTTCCTACTAGCGTGAGATTTGGGTTCTGTTTAGGCAAAAACTGAAAATTTCAATAGGGTTGCGGAGATTTTAAGCTTTATTCAATAAAGCTGATTTTTTGCGTGAAGTGTTTAGGTCAAATGGCGACTTTTTATTGCTATTAAAAAGCAAAAAAAAATTTTTTTTCTATTTTCGCTCCTGCCTCATGTACAGTCAATTACTTCAAAATCAATAAAAAATAAAAATGAGTATATTAGCCCAATAGGAAAGGGAAATAAAATTGTGGTTACTTACAATTAGCAAAAAAACAAGTTTGTAATTATCAGACCCCGGTCAACTCGTATTTCTGTTTTTGTAATAGTAAAAAATTTAAGAAGGAGGGAGGGTAGGAGGGGGTACGCTCTTGGTGCTTATTCCCATGGCTATAGGTCACTGAGTGAGAATCATGACCCACAGCCAGCGGTTTACAATCAGGAGTGTATATTCAAGCACAGCACAATTGTTTTATTTTCACGACAAAGTATAACTATTTCTTAATTTTTAAGATAACGAAGAAATGGAAAAGTATTGTGTTGCGTAAAAGGCTTTGTAACAAAAATATTTGATGAGTTTACAGGACTGGCTTTGTTTTTTTAACTTTACTTAAGGCTAAGCACAAAATTAAACTATTCACCAGCATAAAAGAAATGGCAATCAATGACGTGCTTGCCACCCTATTCAGCAACATACATATTCCAAATATTAAGATTGCGGCCCATCAAATAGTTTAAATGACACCACGTTAATTCATAGCCTGCCTGCATGGTGGTCATTTCAACACATTAACTAACTGGAGTCAAAGTCGCACGCTGGTTGTAAAAACATTACTTCGTAAAACCGTATAAACTTTTTAAGCGTTAACATAATGAAGAACTAAACAGCAGAATACTGTATGACACTACCAACAACAAAAATATTTTTACCTTTCTTTAAACAATAAACTTTTCGTATTAGTTGTTAAATTACCACCAACTCACTGGTTTAGGTAAGTTCAACACTGCTCTTGATAAAGCTGTGATTCCAGATAAAGTAAGTTGGCCGGTGAATTCACTTCCATAATCCAGTTCTCTGCCGCCATCTGTATTAATCCACTGCTCGGTATCAATGTAAAGTCCCTTGATCTTACCAATGCATGACGACAATGCTTTAATTTCATCGTCGCCGATTTTACAACGGTGGAGAGTAAGATCTTCTATCTGCAAATAAACATCAAAACATTTGCCAATTGTTCGCATTCAATTTTCATGAGTCTAAGAAGTAGCATCAAAGACATTAAAGAAACATCAAAGCTCATTGGGGAAGATCATAGTCTATAAACGATCTAATCGACCAAAACTTCATCGCTTTACCGCTTACAGGGCCAGATTTACTAATAGGTTATAGGCAGGCTGAAACCTTGGGCCTCGGAAAAATGAGGGGCTTCATAAGGAACAACGAAGACCACTTTTTTTGGAAATTAACCATTAAGTCCGGGCATGGGCAACATACGGTCATTATATTTTTTATAGGGCATCTGAGTACGTGGAAACCTTTGTTTTTTGCTCTCCACCGATATTTTCAGTGTAAAACAGGACGTCTGAGGACGTGTAGACCTTTTTCTTCATGTTTTGCTCTCTACGGATATTTTCAGTGGGAAACAGGATATCTGAGGATGTGCAGACCTTTTTTTTATTTTTTGCTCTCTACGGATATTTTCAGTGGGAAATAGGACATCTGAGGACGTGCAGACCTTTTTTTCATGTTTTGCTCTCTACGGATATTTTCAGTGGGAAATAGGACATCTAAAGACGTGCAGAACTTTTATTCTGATCTTCCAATCAGTGTGATCAAATAGCCTACAGGGCCTCTCGTTGTTTAAATCCGGTCTCGACCGCTTATTCCAATTACAGGAATTATTCTCATATTTCACTGCGCAAAAGGAGGACAAGTTCTTTACAGGTCATCACGTCCGCACATGTCCGATTTTCCACCCAAAATCTAGTGAAGAGCAAAGAAAGACCATCACGTCCGCAGGCCGTAGTTTGAGCCGAAACTTACCCAAATTTGCAGCATTAAGCATAATGGGACATGTTTTCACTGTTCAAAATGCCGAAAAAAAAGACATTTGGGCATTTTTTAACGTCCTCAGAGGACAAATTATTTTTTGTTAAGAAGGAGGACATGTTTTCCAAAACAGGAACGCATATGGTAAGTCTAAGCAAATCTGACATTAACGACGGGCAAATAGCGCTTTCATTTTCTAGCAAGTACAGTACGAAAAAACATGAGAGGAAAGCGTAACAAATAAGTGTAACGGCATTTCTGAAAAGAGCTCCAAGAATCAAAGCCTTCTTTAGGCCTTCTCAGAGCTGATTAACAGGTAAAACCATTAAAGCTTCTTCGCAAATTGCTTTATATTTTGGTTGAAAAAAGCGAGGCTGACATTTCTGTACAATACTATCCAGTCGATTTTGGTTTCTTCTACTTCTTCGATTCAACCACAATATTCCTGCTAGCTAGCACAAGCACGCTCTTTGCGCTGTCAACATCATGAGATGATATTGTTATACGTCGAATTTTCGTTGCTTGATTTACATAAGTATACTCTCATTTTTTGTTGTTACTCGGTCAAAGCTAATGAACATTAAGCAATGAAGGCTTGTGCACCAAAGTCTATCCATTCCAGCTATTAGCCTACGAGAGTGATTCAAGTTTCAAAATCAAATCAAATCTTCATTACACTCGCGCTATTACACCGAAGCGTGTAACGAGTTGCGGGGCCCATCTCCGCGGCTTAGCGCCTGGGCTACATAGCTCCGAAGAAACGTCGGAACGGTGGCGAGTCGTTGGCGACACTGTGTCGATTTGACCGGCCCGGGAATCGAACCCCAGACCTCCCGCACCGATAGCGTGCGCTTAGCAACTGAGCTACAAGTTTATAAATCAATATTAATGAATTAAACTTGAATTGAAATTAATGAATTGAACTTGAATCTAATCCATAGGTTCCCAACCGGTAGGGAATTTAGAGTTTTCAGGTGAGGAATTAAACAGCGTACTGTAAACACTCTCTGAAAAATAACACCGTCCTGTCTCGAAGAAATGTCACGGAGTTTCACTCCCAACGATGAAGACTTTTCTTTTTTGCAGAACACCGCTTTTTGCCGCCGAATTTTGATTTAGTTTAAAACAGAGGTTTTCAAACTGTGGGCCACGACACTGTGGGCCATGACACTGTGGGCCACGACACTGTGGGCCACGACACTGTGGGCCACAACACTGTGGGACACAACACTGTGGGACACAACACTGTGGGTCACGACACTGTGGGCCACGACACTGTTTTTCGGAGGCCACAGAGCCTAGGCCGGATTGAGACGATGAGAGCAGGAAGTCGAACCGAACCCGAACCGGAGTTTTACAAACCGGTTTCACGCTATTTTTGTCGAACCTTAACCGAACCCGAACCATGTTTTTCAAAATCGCAAAGGGCAAACCGCAACTGAACCGAATAATGTGAGTATTTACGAACCTCAGCCGAACCCGAACCGATTGAAAAAGCGGCTCGCTCCGTGTCGTCACTCGCGTCACTTTGAAGCTGGTTCGAATTCAAAATAATAGTCACTTATGCAAGTACGGTAATATACGCATGGTGAAAAAGTATTTTACGTTTGATATACCTGGTCCCGTAATACATGCGTGACAGGCTAAAAAAAGCGCCTTTTTAACACTAATTTAACGCTAGAAAATTTTCAGCTTTTCCAGGTTAGATTAGAATTAGAATTATAGCTGCACAGTTTTTTTCAAATTAGATTAGAATTAGAATTACTGAATTTACAAAAACTTGGAAATCAATTAAATTCCGAATTAAAAAGAAATATAGTAAAAATTAAGTTCAGTTCATATCAAATCAGAGTTCATTCTCATAAACATGAGAATAGCAAAAGTCTGTACACCAAGATTGGCTCGTTTCGCACCATACAGTTCGCCTGCATGGTAAAAACTCTTTCCGATGGAGCTAAAGTTGCTGTCATGCCCAAAGAGTCCTCGAGTAGCAGCCTTGAGATGAGGCTGCTGCTCGAGAACTCTTATGTAAGACAAAAACACCGTTGGACAAAGTAGCATTTTCGGGAAAACCGGAAATTAGATTAGAATTAAAATTAAAACATAGAAGCATTTTACAAAATGAAATTAAAATTAGATTACCGGCATTTTGCTCTAATTTAGTCTAATTACACAACTAGAATAATCTAGTTGTCCAAATCTGACCTGTGGATTAAATAGGCCGCCGGTGTCAGAGCATAGCAACCATTTACATTAATTATCTTCAAATTGGCTTTACTACATGCATTTTAAGATGCGTTATATTGGCCTGTCAATGCGAAGAAAAATTGCTGTGAGCGTTTCATTTTTTAAATTGTGTTACTAGGATTATACCATTTTTACTACGAACCTGAACCGGAACTTTATGAATCGGTTTTGAAATATTTTTTTACAGGAGCGAACCCAAATCGAAGCGTTTCAGTTTATCTGAACCTTAACCGGAACTGAACCGAAATTTGAAACAGCCGCTGAACTCAAACCGAACCTGAACCGGAAAAATTAAGCGGTTCGACTCCCTGAATGAGAGGCTCTAGGCTAATTCTATTTTTTATACTAAAAATCGGTGAAGACAAAAAAAAAGAAAAAAAGTTTTCATGTTCGCAGATGTCGTGTTTTTACTGAGATATTGGTGAAGACCATAAAAAAAGAAAAGGTCATCGTTGTTCGTGATGAGGCCCCTCATTTTCTTCGAGGCCCCCCATTTTCTCCGAGGCCCTAGGCTTCAGCTTGTCTAGCCTATTAATAAATTCGGCCTTGCACAGAGCTCTTCATTGATATTTTATGAGGAATGTAGAACATAAAATGTGTAGATCTTTTTTTGCTCTTCTAATCAGTGCGGCCCTAATCTTGGCAGTTAGAAAAGTTGTCCACCCCTGTTTTAGTGGCTCATAAGCAAATATTAAATCCGCGTTAAACAGTAACAATCACATAAAAAGTATTCATGGAACAATAAGACAATAAGGGAAACAAAGAAAAGAACAAACCAATCCTTTATATTTAGACGGGCAGAATATAGATTGCTTTGACGGTTATGACAAACAGATATGATGTTCAAATTATATAACTTTGGCAAGAAGATATTGGTTATAGTATTCATCACTCATGCACTTTTGTTGTTATACGACACTTGCAGGAGCGCGTTTAGGGAGAGGGGGCGTTGTGCTGTTTTGACTTTATACTTTTTAGTAAAAAAATATCAGATATTGCTGAGTAGCCTAAATGAAATACACCAGATTTTTTTGATGGTTTTTGCAGTTTATTTTTCCCTTTTTAAAATTTCTCGTTACGTCCGTGGGATACTTGCTAAATTGAAAAGAAAAACAACAGGAACTAAACCGGATTCGTGCACTTCCTCATTTTGCTTGAAATTAATCCGAGGTGTTTTATTGCTAAAACAATGTGATTTCTCAAGGGCCGGTCCACAAGAAAAAATTCAGTTTCAAACCGGTCCGCTGCGCAAAAAAGATTGCCGACCCCTAGTTTAAAGGGTGTTTTCTACCGGTTTTTCCAGTTTTTCCGGTGTCTTCAAAAAAAAGGTCTTCACCTTGCGCAGGAGCTAAATCTGCCAAATGTTTCAAATTTAAAGCATTTAATGTAAAATGCAGACGGACCGGTTGCAAACTTTACCGGTGTTTACCGACCACTGTTCTAATGCATTTAATCTGGAAAAGTACGCAGCCCGGTACCGAACCCCTGATCGCGGACGGGTGTTTGCCAATCACTGCTTTAAACAAACAGCTTTTCATCTCGCCTTTACCTTTGTTACGAAGCAAAAGAGGCTCTGACGTAGCTTCTTCATTTTCTCAGTTTTAGAATCGCCGCTGGGTTTTATGCGTCAGCGAGCGATTTCTCACGCAGATTTTTCTCGGGGCAAAACCCTCCGAACTGCAGCCCATATAAAAAGCTCACAAGTTTGGGATTACAGGTTGCGCTTGCTAAAAGCGAAGCTACTCAATTGGTAACTTGCAAATAACTCGCTGATTTCTCGGTGTTTATAGGCTTGTTGCCCCATACACCAATACAGACCGTGCTGGCACATAATTGGGTTCAGCAACAGCCAAAGACGTGTAAGCAAGATTTTGTACTACTAGATTGCATATGGTAGTTGCAGGCCTATATCTACTTGTTAAATCGTGTGAGGTCGTTGCTTCGAAAGATTTAACTGCTTTAATATCAAGTGTCTGCTCTACGTATTCAAATTTTTAAAAAATCCTGATTATTTTCATTAAATTGTATTCCGCAGCACAAATTCAGCGTGCCACCTTTTTGCTTCAATAAACCCTGCTTTCTGAACGCTTTTGAAATTTATCTTCAAATGCTAAATCAATTATGAGCTTCTACTGAACTAAACTAAAAAAAACTTAAAAATTGATCAAAACATTTGTCATTATTATTTCGACTTTTGAAATTTTTTCACTCCCAATACAGATAATTAAAGGAATTTTGAAAGAAAAATTTAAAGCTAGCGGTAATACAAATCGAAAAACTCTCAAAATGTTTTTTAACTTTGCTTTTTTTTAAGTTGGAGGATTCTACTGAGGATGCAAGTATTACTGGAAGCCGCAGATTATAAATTAATTTAATCTAGGGACAGCACATGTTAACTCCACGCTCTGAATGAACGTTCCGCTACCACTTGGCCCCTTCATCAGCATCTGCTATAACAAAAGGTAGAGAAATTAAGAAAAAAACTATCCCGCTATTATACCATTCCAAAAAATGAGCGTCTTACTTGCAGCAAAATTCGCTGCAATTAAAAGTTATTAAATACAATGAAAATTAACCAATAACAAAAAATCAAATCTTCATTATACTTGCGAAGTGTGTGTAACGAGTGGCGGGGCCCATCTCCGCGACTTAGCCCTTGCAGGGCTACACAGCTCCGAAAGGAACGACGCAGCGGTGACGAGCCGTTGGCGCACTGCGCCGGTTTGACCGACCCGGGATTTGAACCCCAAACCTTCCGCACTAATAGCGTGTCAGCAAACCAACTGAGCTAACCGCCGGTTAAATGCAGATAAAATATGGCGTCACAAAGTCACAAAGTATAAATTGAAAGGTTAATGGATCAATAGAGATTAATGTAAATAACAAACTCATTAGCAAACGAGAACGTTATTATATTGATAACACAGCGTACTCAGCGCAATGCAGTACAACCAATACCAATAAACGAAATAAAACACACAGTACTCACCGAAGCTTCTTCTCGTGACAGCTGTTTTTTCCACTGGGGGTCATCAGACCAGTCACGAGGCCGCGGTGGAGAAATAGCAAATAACGGAAAAACAGGTAGATGACAAAGACGTTACGCTTTTCATTGACGTAGGTCAAACCATGAAAACAATACAGCTGTCGCGAGGAGAGGCTTCGGTGAGAGCTGTGTGTTTCATTTTGTTTATTGGTTGTACTGCATTGCGCTGAGTATGCTCTGTTTTCAATATAATCACGTTCCTGTTTGTTTATGATTTAATTTTATTATCGTCGTTTGGACCTTTGGCATGGAATTGTCGGGTCGTTCGGTTTTACTGTTCTCTTCCACTTTTAAATAACAAACTAAAGTAAAAGCATGCCTCAGAATAAAAATGAAAAGAAAGTAAGCAAATGAAATATTAGACTAGGTAGTACACGCCGAAATATCAGTTAACACCAATCTTATTAATATTAAGTCCAACAGGTTGCATAGTATTGAGCTTGTTGAACAAGAATTGATTTTGTGTTTACGATAATTGTCCGATTTGAAGAGGAGATCTATGCCAAGTATTGAGATCTCTTCTAGTGAGTGATCTGCCATGTTGAAGTGAATTGCAACGATTGTATCCAAATTTTTCTTGAATTCTCGGTGAATCTGTATTTAATTTCTTTCCCGTTTCACCGACGTACAGTTTGCCGTATTTGTTCCAATTAATGAGATAAATAAGATTAGTGGACTCTCAATCAATAAGTTTTAAAATATGGAATTGCTTTTTCGTAGAAGATATGCTTGGAAGTCGAAATACTTAGTGGCGATTACGTGCTCGTTAGACGTTGCTGGACGTCGTGCAATCTATTTCGCATACGAAATCTGGCTGTTTCTCAACATGTTTTATTGATAGAGCGATTTTTTATCTTTTTCCAATCCTTTCACACGTTTTTCGTTATTTGTTTATCATCTCCTCCTCCGTCCTGGAACAGGCAGGTTTTTCCGAAATAGAAGGTGTGATTTTCAGCAATCCAACGTGGCAATGCTTGTATTCTGCTTTTTTTTGCTAGCAATATAAATTCGCGTGCTTGCTTAAAATATATCCATTCTCTCTTTTCTGGCTCTTACATCGGTGTGATCGAGACTCAGTATCGTGCTACTGCTTAAGACAAACTCGAACTCCAACAACTTGAATGTGAGCAAGTAGAACAATTACATTTGGTGCAGCTGTAAATCCAAGAGCATCGTTTTCATTATTGCTATATAAGAAAGCTTTAGATAAAATATTGCCAAGATGAAAATTTGCAAACAAAGCTACCATATTAAAAATAACAAAGTTTAAGCTCAAAGTTCTTGACAAATGCTCTGAAGCTCACAGTAATCTCTTCTATCAACTAATGAAATTGTCACTGAAGTTACTATTTTTCTCGAGAAAACTGACAAAGAAATAAACGTATATCAAAACAAGGTCTAACTACTGAATATCCAACGGACGTAATAGAGAGCATTTTGGAGTATTTTAAGTGTAGAATGAATAAAGTTACAGATAAGTCATCTCATCTTCGACTTAAGAATAAAACAAAAAGTACTAACCAGCTTGAGAACGCAGCTAGAACAGATGTTTCTGAGAATCCAGTTGCCAAGCGAAAACGTGGAAATCGCAGGTTTTGACGCAAACCTGAAAAGCCTACTTCACCAGCCACCACCAAAATTCACAATATGAAACGTCAATATTTAAAAAAAGTCGAAATTTTTGCGTAATGCCCAAAAACCTTGACCAAGTTCAACTTGCTTCTGACGTATAGATAACGCAGTTGGACTGTACAGGTTAGCAGAGTATTTTCAATCTGAAAACCTGAATTCGACCCACACTGACACAGTAGAACCGCAAGCATCCGACAGTAGCTGCTCACTAAACAAACTGCCATCGGTACTACAATTTATAAGCACGTGGTCTCCTCCACCGAACGTATTTCTGACCTACATCATTTTCTCACGTTAATTAAAAAAGGAATTTTAAAATCCCAAAACTTCAATAAACTGGTTTCACCTAAGTTAAATGAGAGTAAAAGAACTGGCTTGTCATCATTGAGCAGACGATCTGGGAAGGAAACCATAATTGTTCCAGCAGTAAAGCTGGAGATCATGCGTTCGCTCCAGAGATGATTATTCAAAAGAAGGCTACATGCAACTTAATGATACCAACACATACCACGTATTGAAAAAAATGTACCTCAAACCATATAATAAAACCCTGGAAAACATAAATAAGCTTTTACTGGAGAAAAACATTGTTTCCAAATCTACCTTCAAATTCTTATGGATAAAAAAGCACACTGCTGGTCATTTTTACTTACTATCCAAAACTCACAAAGTAAATCATCTAGGACAAGGGTTCTTCACCTTTTTTGCTCGTTTACCCCTTGCCGAAAAAAAAAGCATGAATTACCCCAGTGTACCTTTCCTGCTTTTTCAATACTAAAAATTTAAATTTTTAAGTTTTTAATTTAGAAAATTTACCCCTTCGGTAGGTAGGAAAATTTACCCCCAGGGGTAAATTTACCCCCGGCTAAGAACCTCTGATCTAGGAAGACCTATTGTTTCTTGTATTAACACGCCCACTGATAAACTCTCTGCGTAGATTATGTTTTTACGCCTTTCATGAACACACGCTGGACACCATCTTTTCTCAAAGACACTAGTTATTTTTTACAACAACTCGAAACCATTAAATCACTTCTCCAAAACACCATTTTAGTCACTATGAACGTAAGTCTCATTATATACACACATGCCACATAATAAAGGCATCAATGCGATCAACAAAATTCTGCGATTGCAATCCTGATCTTAATATCACCTGTGGTCCGGGTTGCATCAAGTGCATCTTGAAAAACAATGTTTTTTCTTTCGATGGAAAATTATTCCTTCAAACTAACGGCAAAGCAATGGCAACGAAACTAACTGCCAAATAGAGTAATATTTTTATTGCCCAGTTTGAGCAGAGACTTTTTGACATGTCCCCACTTTAACCGTTAAACTATTTTCGATTTTTGGATGATATTTTTATGGTTTGGACTAAAGGTGAAAACGCTTTGAACGCATTTACTCAGTTGGCTAACAGTATTCATCCGTCTATTAACTTTACTGTGATCTTTTCCACCTCCCAAGTGCACTTTTTATACACCACGTAAAAACGATCTTCTTGAAACTGAAATTTTCTGCAAACCAACCGATTCTCACAATCATGTCTCCACTCCCTAATTCTTGTCATGCTCGCCACATCACAAAAAACATTCCCTACTCGCTTGCTTTGAGACTAAGAAGGACATGTTCAAACGATCGCTATACTTTGAAAAATATGTCGAAGCTCTGAAATAACGCCTAGTGGTCAGAGAGTATGGTCGACGTAAAGTCTCAGAGGCAATTCAGCGAGCCAAAAATATTCTCAGACCATAGACGTTCTATTATACCCAGACTATCCCTTCTCGAATACAAAACTAAAATTTCCAAGTCAACCTCTGCAAAGTTTATTACCACTTTTCACCAGGCACTATACCTCATGCATGTGTTAAAACAATAGTTCAAAAACTTTCTTACATATTGGAAAACAATGAAAATCTTCAAAAAAAATTTGAACACCCTTCCCTGATATCTTCCCAGAGGCCCCGCGCTCTTGGGAGTACTTTATCTAAAATTTTCTTATGCAACCATGATGAAAACGCCGCTCTTGGATTTCACCACTGTACCACATCTAATTGTTCTACTTGCTCACATTCAAGTACTTCGACTTCCAAGCATATTTTCTACGAAAAAGAAATTCGATATTTCGGAAACTATTGATTGAGAGTCTACTCTTATTTATCTCATTAATTGTAACAAATGCGGCAAACAGTACGTCGGTGAAACGGGAAAGAAATTAAATACAGATTCACTGAGCATTAAAGAGATATTATATTTACTCAGTAGGCTATATCTAGAGCAAAAATTTGGATACAACCGTTGCAAATTACTCCAACATGGCGGATCACTCAGTAGAAGAAATCTGAATACTTGGCATAGATCTCCTCTTCAAATCGGACAATTACCGTAAATACGGTAAACTCCAACGAGTAAACAAAACGAGTAAATACGGTAAACTCCAACCGAAGTGTACATACCCATATGTATTTTTTTAATAAAATAGCTTTATGAAAAATGACATTAACGAATAGTACTGTACAGTAGTTGCATATTTATCCTCCTATCACCAGAAAGTGATCAAAGCGCTATACGAGCTCTTTTAGGAGTTGCCAACCATCTGTCCACCACACCAAGATGAGGGAATCCCGCTAAGTGCCTTTCCCAACGGCACAACAAGTAAACTTGCCGGCTTGTTCTCCACACTGTCGCTTTAATGCTGAGCGTCAAGCAGGGAAGCTGTGAATACCAATTTTAAAGTGATTGGTTTGACCCGACTCGGAATCAAACCCGAGTCTACAGCTAAAGAGACAGACGCTCTATACCACTCGACCATCTGAGCTGTTGATTACTGCCTGTGAAGGGATTTTGACCGGCCCACAGGCTGTATCCAACCATATCATGTAATGTGGCCCGAGGCCTCATGCCTTACAGTAAGTTGTCCATCGCTATTTTCTCACCGAACCGTTGGGGAGAGCGAAAGAAAGTAAAGAGCAACGCTCTTACACAGGACATGGGGCGAAGCCACTAAATTTTTTTCATTTAGCTTATCAAAATTGCATTAATATTTTAAAAATGCTGCCCGGGTCCATTTTGTTCAATCCTGATCAAGGGCCCATAAATTGCCCCAACCTGTCACGAGCAGATACGAAGCCAAGGCCCTGCTTTACACTGAATACTATTCATGTAACAACCCGGCCCTCCAAAGACTTCGTTTTACCACATCTGGCCAGCCGACCAAAGAAGTTTCCCACCCCTGGTATAGCATGTTGTAGGCTATTAGCTACTTTCACGTGCGCGGACCGGTCGGGTTGTGAGGTAACAACCAGGGCTGGTTGTGGCGTTTCTTAAAGTGGTTTAAAAAAGGAACAATTTTAAAGTGGTTTGCAAAAAGGATTTAAGGGCCTCTTCATGATATACAGGTTTTACCATTTATCGATTTACGTTATCCATTCAAGTGGAATTTATGTGCAGCGAGTAATATGTTAAGAAAAAACGTCAAACTCGATCAAATGAAGTCAAATAATGCTAGCTTTGTCAGCGGTGTGAGCACTGGAGGGGGGTCAGGGATCAACCCCCTCTCCCTCTCGATACGCCTTTTTGATACAGAGATTGCCGAAATTGTTATCATCTTTTTCGATACTATCCAACTTGCTTATATAATATCGAGAAACTTTCATGGTGGTGCAATAATATGGTTGTCAAACTTTTCCTGAGCGCTGCTCTTGCAACAATGACTGACTCAAAATGCAAACCTGGACAAAGGTCAATGGACACCGTTAACGCTGGAGTCGTGTTGTGACGTCATACAGCGATTGTTTTCAACGACTGTGGCTGGATAACAAAACGTTTCAGCGCAGAAGACGTTCTTGGAAGAGAATGGTTGCAACCAGTGATAAACTTTTTTTGTACTAAAGCGATCACGATAATCGATAATTTCAAAAAAGCCTTGAACTATTATGAAAATCGATAAATCTCAATTTCTTAAAGCGATATCGGTAATCAGTAAATTATCTCTGATAAATATTTCCAATAAATGTTGCGGTAAAACTTCTATGTGTTTGATGAAGTTTTTCGTGTAAGTCAAGTGTTTTTCTAGGTTTTTCAATGTGTTAGATGAAGTTTTTCGTCAAGCAAAAGTGTTTTTTTAGGTTTTTTCAAGAAGAGAGAAAAGTTCACGGACTCTGCCGCGGCATTAAACAAAACAAAAAAAGATTATTTTAAAATTCCAACAAGACTTTATGGACACCGTGTATTTTTTCCAAAGCGCCAACTCACTAACTTTGAACACTATGTGGATAAAGAATCGTTTATCGCGATAATTTATCGGCGATAACAAAATATATTACGAAAGCGATATTGGTAATCGATAAACCAAAACTATTTTGAGCGATAACAATAATTGGTAATAATTAAACCATCGCCGATAAATTATTTCGATAAATGGCCATCTCTGGTTGCAACGCAGGCAGATGTTCAGCTTGTGACGTCATATTGAGTTAACCGAACCGACCAGCAGTCAGCGTAGTGGTTAACGTCATCGCTATCAGCGCGGGAGGTTTTGGGTTCGATTTCCGAGCCGCTACCGGCCGTTAGCCCAGTTATTAGGCGCATAGGCTATCGGTTCGGAAGGTATGGGGTTCGATTCCCGGGCCGGTCAAATCGGCACAATGTCGTCAATGGTTTGCCACTTTTGCCACCGCTGCGACGTTTCTGTGTTCTCCAGACGCCAAGTCGCAGAGATGAGCCCCAGTGGCGTTCACACGGAGAGAGGGGAGGGCCGGGAGTCACTCCCCTTGGGCTTGACGATTGCAGAAAAAATGAAACTTTTCTTTTTTGAAACTAAACGACTTTTTTTGCACGGAGCTTGCCAAAATTGCTATCATGTTTTTTCTGTTCTTTCCAACTTTCTAATTAAATATCGAGAAACTTTCATTACGATGCGATACAACAATACCGGCAGTCCAACTTTTCTGGTGTGTTTTGCTTGAACTGCATTTTTGTCATTGATGCTGCTGTGAACCAACTAATAAATAGGAGTTCCTTAATTGCGGTGTATCTCCAGTAACTTTGGCTGATTGGCTGCACACAAAATTTTTTTTAAAAATAATTAAATCAAATTTTCATCATACTCGTTTCATTACACTCGCCGTACTACTGTGGTATCGAAGCGTGGTAAAGAGTGATCGGGCTCATCTTCGCGACTTAGCGCCTGGGCAACACAGCTCCAAAGAAACGTCGCAGTGTGGCGAGCAGTTGGCTGCAATGTGTCCGATTTGACCGGCCAGGGAATTAAACTTCAAACCTTCCGCATCGATAGCGACATCTTTAACACTGCGTTATAACCGGCCGGTTTGTAGAAAAATTATCAAATGTTTATATCAAGGTTTATATGCGTTGTTTATATCAATGTTGGTTCTTGAAATAAGATTTTTTTGGAGGGAAGTAATTTTCTGTTTTACTTCCCTGGCTGCACCATGTTTGTGATGTTGCGAAAGCTAGCCTGCTTTAGTCAGTTCACCTTCCTAGGGCCCAAGAATGAGGTCAACTAAAATTTTTTCAGTAAACTGTTAACCACGGCTTGACAGCTTGAGTTTCTGTGAAACCTTTTTGCTCCTTAAATGAAGTGCAAAGATTTTAGCTAAAGTGTGAATGAAATATCTTGATTGTTTTCTTAGTTATGGCATTATATAGCATAATCATGGTTAACTGCAATTAATTGCGTATTAGTTTAGACTAGAAACATTACAATCCGCTGCACTTGAATACCTCTGCACTACTGTAATTGTAGCATCTTTACGTTATCACGATGTGACGTCACTGAACCCCCATTGAAAAATCCTGCGAACGCCACTGAGCTTCGTATTTATCCAAATGAAACAAATCAACACTCAACAGAAGTTTACTTTCGTTCAAACACTGTTTATATTAGATGAAATTTTACGTGTTCAGTGCATCTAAGTGACAAAATTAGTGTAAACAACAGTTCGCCCTCAGTAGGGCAATTTTTGTGACCTAAAAAACTTGAAGAATGTGACCTTATTTTTGCAAGAATGTTACCAAAATGTGACTTAATTTAAAAAACTACAGATAACAAAAAAATTAGCAGCAGTTTATGCTAAAAAGCAAGGAAATAGTTTAGATGTTCAAATCATGGTGCATACCGCATGTACATAATAGTATTTAGCATTCTCCGGTTAAAAAGTTTATGTTTTAGCAAGTACTGTACGTAGCTTTAACATGAAAAAACTGCTTACTATACTGCAGCCTGTTCCCCTGAGAATGGGAAGCCGGTGCAAATGCCCAGAGGCCTAAAGAATGGGAAGGCAAGACGACAAAAACCAATTTAATGGACTGATTGCTAGTGCTTTTTTTAAGTAGAGGAAGATTCAGGTTGTTTGATTGCCTTGTTCGGCGGGAATGAACTTCTGAGCTACGCTGAAAAAAGTTACTAAAGCAATCAGTATACATGCGGTAAAGGAATTTATAAACGAAGCAGCAAATTTCGAATTTGAACTTATCTCTAACTGTGAGGATGGCAAATTTTTTGTAAATGTCGTCGATATTGTTACAAGGATGGCGTTGGAAAATTAGCCGAAGATTTCTGTTGCACAAGCTCTGAATTTCAGTTACTTTTGAAAAATTAGTAGTACACCACGTACAGTAGTAATGCAAGCGAATGGAATATAGATAATAGACAACTTATATTTCAACATTGCCTAAATTTACAGGTGTCTACTAAAGATTTGTTAATTTTTTTTACAGCATTAGTTCTTAAACTGGGATCGATCGAACCCAGCGGTTCGATGAGTTGGTTCCAGGGGTTCGGTGGACATTAAGAAACTGAGGCTACCTACAATTAGAAAAACGCAGCGTGGTCTAATTTTTTTTCATTTTGCAAAAAATTAATGTGTAATCTCTAGTGATTAGTAACATGAATTAACATAAGTAAGTATTTCATAACTAGACAAATACAGTAATGTGTTTTGCACAACCTTGAGTGTGCTCTGCACAATTATTACGTAGCTTGATTAAAGAAATAATGAATGCGAGTTTTTCCAAAGAGCGACAAGCACGCTGTATTGTGCATTGTGTTGTTATGTACAAGGGTGGAAACTCAAACCTAAACCGAAACCTGAAAACCCGGTTTTAAAGGAAATTTTGGAAATTCAAACTGAAACTGAAACCTACTTAACCAAAATTTTGAAAACCTAAACTTGAACTAAAACCGTTTTTTCTAGAAACGTCAAAACCGAACCTGAAAGTAAAACCTATTCAAAATTTTCTAAGGATTTGGGTTTTAAAAATCGTCATCACCATGCTTACCAGCACAATTCCTTCAACGCTGAGCATCGAATAGAGAAACTGCGAATACTAATTTTTGAGTCTTTGGTTTCACCGGACTCGGAATCATACCCAAGTCGACAACTTCTGAAGCAATTGCTCTCCTCACTCGGCCATCTGAGCTGCTACTTATCATCGTAATAAAACAAAATCGCCAAGAAGTAGAGGATTTAAATAATCCGGATTCACAGTGAAATAACTTTCTTGGATGAAACTTAAACCGAAACTGAAACGCAGAAACCGAAGCTGCGCGTAAGCAAAACTCAAACCGAAACTGGAACCGATTTTTCAACAGCCGTGAAACCAAACCAAAACTGAAACCTGACATCTGAGTTTCAACACACCGAAACTGAAACCGACGCCCTAACGCCAAGTAGCCAGGTTTCCACCCTTGGTTATGTAGCAGCGAAATCTCTGCTTTTTACGTTTGGAGGTCATGCAGTATTTTGTCGTTCGCGCCAGATAAAGTTCAGGACCAAATCGATGCCGTAAGAAAATAAGGTTAACAGTAGCCTGATAGTGTTTATGAAGGAAAAATAAAGCTAAAAATAAAAATAAATTAAGAAAAATTTGTAAACCAAAAACTGGACGTTTCGACAACATAGATTCAGCTGTCATCATCAGGAAGGTATGCAAGGCAGTACAAAACTGTCAGAATTAGTTCTTAGTTCTTACAGTTTTGTACTGCCTTGCATACCTGTATTTATTGTATTCCAAAGTACTGTTTGTACACTGTTTAACTTGCAACCGTATTGTTAGGAGACTACAAATGTTAGAATTTGTACTTTGTTTGTTACAAAACATTTTTTATCTTGAATTTTAGCAGGAGTTCGGTGAGCACTTGCATGAAGCTTGAGGGGTTCGGTAGCTTAAGAACGATTGTTTTAGAGGATGTCTTTTCATTATGCCTATTTGATTTTTTATCCAGTGGTCTCAAAACCATCTCAGCGACCCTGATGCTTATGCACTATTGGAAGGTGTGGAAGTTTCTGGGCTTTATATTTGGCCCATAAACACTTTGATGCAGGTTTTATCCTAAATCTATTTCAATCAAAGCAATAAAAGATAAAAAAGTTGGAAAGTTAGGCGAAAAATAGCACAAAAACACTGTTACCGAAAAAAATAAAAGGTATCCTAAAACACGAAATGCAACTTTTCGTAACTTTATAACTTTTTAAATATTGACCCCAGACCTATGAAATTTTGTTTCCACCTTTTATATGTTATATGAAGCAGAGATGAAATCGGTCAAGATTTTCTCGACCCAATCTACGCCGGTTGACCAGTCATTGACCAGCCCGGTCGACCGGTTGTTTTTACTGAAGGTTGATGTTCAGTGTTCAGTTGTTCAATAAATCTAATGACAAATTGTAGTTTACGCTGACTTTGTCGCTAGAATATTGAACACGCAAAACTTCATCAAATAAAAACAGTGTTTGAATGAAAGTAAACTTCACCTGTTGATTTTGGATAAATAAAAAGCAAGCATTGTTTGACTTTCTTTGATTTGACTTTGACATTTACGAAACATGTTACTCACTGAGTCACTGTACATAAATTACACTTGAATGGTTAGCATAAATCGATAGGCGGTAAAATCTGCGTATCATAAAGAGCCCTGAATTTCTTTTTTAGAACCACTTTGACAAACGCCACAATCAGCCCGGGCTGTTACGTCATAACCCGACCAGCCCGTGCACATGGAAAGAAGCTAAATACAATGGAGTAGTACGGTAATGTAACGACATCACAATAGTATCACAATCCTGCTGAAAAAGAAAACGTCTACTACGCCACTAAGTATGCAAGTCTCACTGTTGAAAATAGACAACAAATTATTAATTCAAAAGGTGTGATTTGTTAAATCCATTTCTCATGAAACTGTTTTATTTAAAAATAAGCTTACGTGTCGGTATATTTCGTTGGTGCTTAGGTGTATTTTAGTTGCGAGAAGGGAAAATTTGACCGTTTTTTTTAATCGAAGAATCTCGACCCGACCGGTTTCCTTCTCTGATATGGAGCCATCAAAAAATTGAAACGATTGCCTCGCAAAATTGCCCTAATTACTACTGAACACTGAACATACTCCTTCAGTAAAAAAACGGTCGACCGGGCTGGTCAGTGACCGGTTAACCGGCGTAGATTTTGAATTTTACCGGTCGAGTCGGATCGAGAAAATCCTGACCGGTTTCATCTCTGATGCACCTTTTGTATTTCTTTTTTATTACTTTGAGCAGGGCGAAGTCAACTTTTCTCACATCTGCTAGCTGGGTTTTTCTACAATAATGTGAAACAAATAATGTATGATGTACAGTGCGTGGTGCTTAGTTTTCGTTTTAAATTGCAGTGTTTTCATTCATGTACGAGAACACTGCCAGAGAAGGAAGCATAAAAATATTGTTTTTTCAGCGCTTTTCATCAGGCCTGCACAAAAAAATTGGGCTATGTAGTTTAAGCACATTAAATACGAAACTGCCACTAATAGTTTTTAACTGTATATTATTTTTGAAAATCATTATTATTTCAAAAGGGATTGTCGTGTTTAGAAATTGCAACTTTATTTATTTTTTTTTTAATTTCTTTTAACGGCACATTAATTCTTGGTTGCTTTGATAAAATGCAGACGCGCTTTTGATATAGACAGAAAAGCTTGTTTTTCAAAGTGCATAACAAGTTTATTAGGCTTGAAAGTAAGTTTGTCATTCTAAATGAAAATTGAAACTGACAAAATTTCCATCGGTGTGATGCCATTTGTAGAACAGTCAACGAATAAGCAATCTATTCATAAGGAATTCTTCGGCAGCAGTATCACGCATAGGTGGCGGAACCGGGGGGGGGGGGGGGGCTGGCCCCCCTACTTTTTTTTTTCAGGGGGACCCTGGCCTCCCCACACTTTTTTTTCAGGGGGGCCCTGGGGGGCCCTAATTATTCCAACAAAATTGCCTCTGCATGAATGCATTTGAAACTTAATAGGCCTACCATCGAGACTAAAACCCAGGAAAAAGCTTAAATCCAGAGATGTCTTCTTTAAAATTTTGCTTGCGGGGTGGAGGGAACAGAAACTAGAAGCAAGAGCCGTGGGTCTGAATCCCACATCAATTGGACATGTCACACGTGGACAGGCTAAATATGGATCGTAGGCATAGGGCCGGATTTACGTGTAGGCTAAGAAGGCTGAAACATAGGGCCTTGGAAAAAATGGGGAGCTTCATCACGAACAATGAAGACTTTTTTCTCTCTTCACTGATGCTTTCAGTGCAAAACAGAACATCTAAGAACGTGTATAGCCTACCTTTTTTTGTTCTTCCAATCAGTGTTATCAAATAGAAAAGGGTCTCTCATTGTCTAAACTTGGCCCTCAGGAGAGTATTCAGGGAGGGGACCATTGTGCCATGCACCCCCCCTTTTGACTCTGCCTTTTAGTAAAAACAACAATACTAATGGTGTCAAGTGACTGAAATATGCCAGATTCTTCTGATGGTTTCCGTAGCTTATGGTTAGGGGCGAATCCAGAGAGGTAGGATGAGAGATATGCATCCTCCCACCAGCCATTTTCAAAAATGTTTTTGATGCATACAATTTTTCTATAATTTGGAACCTCTTCGATAGCTATTAGCCTTATAAGCACGCATAATCAAAAATGTGCGAATAAAATGTATCATATTTGGCGAAGCACTCAGAATTAGGGTCAAAGAATTTCAAAAAAATTTGCTTGAAAATTGATTAAAAAGCACTAAAATAGCCGTTACAGTATGTAAATTTTGAAAAGTTTTCTGGGGGAGCATGACCCCGGACCCCCAAGAGCATTCCTTATTTCTTAATCAGCTTCAAATTAGTTTTGCCGAAAAAAATACGCTCGACGAAAAATGTGAAAATTATGCTCCCCTCCCCCGTTTTAAAATTTCTCGCTACGCCACTGCCGGTCTTGATTATAGGTGAAAAAAATCTGGTCATTGGTTTTGGACCCCCCCACATTACAAATGCTTCCGCCATCGCTGGTATCACGGCATATCAAACTCAGTAACAAATATAGAAAAAATTAAAGCTGAACTTGAGCTAATCCTGAAATCTATCAAGACATTTGACAATCGAATCAACCAGCTGGAAACTTCTACTAACTTGATGAAAGGCAGACTGGTGGAAATCGAAAGAACACTCAGGCTAACGCTGTAATCAACTTGAAAAGAAATTAAATGCTAAAGTTGACTTAGAGATCTCACAATTGCATGAACAAGTTGACAAACTTGAAAAAATGTTAAAAGCAAAAGAAGATACAACTTTGCGTGAAAATCTCAGTAAGGAAGCATGCAGCAAACGCTTTAACTTGATTATTCACGGTATTGAAGAAAACAAAAATGTTTCATGGGAAGGAAGAGAAAAACGGAAAGTTTGCTCAACCAATTTCTGACAGGAGGTCTGTAAGTCAACCCCATTAAATTGCTATCATCGATCTTCACAAGCTCTCCCAACAACCGATTTATAAAAACCAGAAAAAAATTGATTGTTCAATAATTTTTAAATTGACAACTAGCACAAACAAACACAAGATCATGTTCTCGCTAAGATATCTTAAAACTACAATTCGGATCGTAAAAAGAGGAATCAAACAGCGTCTCCAGCATAAGATACGGAACATCTGCCAAAACAATTCCTCGAACAAAAGAAATCTCTCATTCCGTTTCAAAAAAACTCGTGCACAAAAAAAGAAAATATCTTGGGGCATGAGCTACGAGCAGGGACGTACCGAGGGGGTCCGCTGAGTCTGCGCCCTCCGCAGACAAATGCACAAAACTTTCATGGTGTAAAGCTAGTTAAATGTCCAGTCAGCATTGCTCTGTCTAAGCTAGTTCTGGAGGGAGGTACTTTCAAGATTATGTAAAAACTATAACGTCTATGCAGACCGGTGTAAAATCCATAACGATATTTTGGAGTTAAGTTTAACACGTTCGATTGTAAGGAAACCACAGTCGTTTGAAGACTTTAGAAGGATATGTTCTGTAGAAGTTCAAGCAAGCACAAAAGCTCGTCTTTCAGAGAAAGTTAACTCGCAAGGTTTTAAATGCCTCCCCCCCCCCCCTTGAAATCCTGGGCACGCCACTGAATGGGGAATAGCCTGCTATTTGTTTATAGAAGGTAAAAACTTGTCCTCTGTAACTTGTATGATTTTATCTAAAATGTCGAATATCAGGAAAATTGGAGATATGGAATCGTAGTGAATATGCTGACTTTCTAGCGGTAGTATTCTTGTTTACCAACTTAATAGGAATCCTGACGTGCTGATGTATTTTTTACTGAGAAAACTGCACTTAACTCGATAAGACAAATTGTGTTAATATGCCTACAACTTGCTATGTTTTCTTGCTGGCTTTAGCATTGCACAATTACAGTATACTTAATTTTGTTGGCTGAACTTCAAATACGTTTTCTTATTTTTTTTTCTAATTTTGCACGTGAGAAACGAGCTTGTGTCACGACGTTACTGCCACTGTTTATTTTGTTTGCTTATGGTTCTAAGCAACGTTTCTTGCTCGAGTCAAGCAGTCGCACCACCAGCAAATAGTGATAAATCTGAGCACTTGGAGTTGGCCGAGTGGTCGGTGCATTGGACTGCGGATTTGGCTTCGTGAGTTCGATGCGCAACTAGGTCATCTTCGATGACGCGCATACTTCACTAGTATAAAAACCTAAGCAGCAATTATGCTGCTTGGAAAAGAAATGGTGATCTATCAGATGATTTATGCGACCAAATTTTTAATGCCCTCGTAAGTAAAATCTTGTATTGTCAATATTACATTTTTCGTCTGATAAAATTAATTGAACTGATGCTAACGAGGTGATACTTCTGCATGTAAATAAAAGATCACTGCAACAAATTTTGCTTCACTATAGGAATTTATCAAATCCCTCAACTGTATGCCGGTATTACATGCTTAATCAAATTACGAATTAGACACCAACCACTTATCAAGTTAAACCTACCCAATTACCATTTTATATACGTCAGCCCCTCTTCCAATGCTGGTAAAGCAGATGTATATATATCGCAGAGCCTTAAATTTAATCTTTCAGCCGACCAGTAAGTATTAGCAGGTGCTGAATACCTGTGGCTTACTATTGATTGTTCTAAATCATGGTTACTCAACTGGCGGACCGCGGTCCAAATCTGGACCTTCCGAATGCTGAAGCTAAACTCCAATAAAGTTTTAGCATGTCAAATATTTTCCAAGTGATAACGTAAAACTTTGTTATAAATGCTACAGAATAAAACTTAAAAATACGCGAGGCTTTTGTTTTTCCTGTTGTAATCTTTTCGTGAGTGCGATCGAAGGTTATGCGTTAATTAAGATATACCTTTAACTAAAATCGGCGGTGAGCGTATTGATTAAGGATAACGTTATCATTGTGGCAGGTTTTGGGTTGAATTACCGGGCTATTTACATTGGACACAGTGTCGCCATCAACTCGCCACCGCTGCGATGTTTCTACGGAGCTGTATTGCCCAGGCGCTAAGCGGAGGAAAATGGCCCCACTACTCGTTACACGCTTCGGCGTAATACCCCAAGTATAGCGAAGATTTGATTTTAATCAAAACCTTTTTTTAAACCGCGTCAAAAAAAGCGACTGCAGGCACTTTTTATTTAGTGCTGCCGGTATAGTAATTTAAAGAAATAATGAATCGCAACGGAAGGTAGCAAGTAAAAAATATAACGATAAATGCGATGGACAGCGTCGGTGTTTATCGTATTTTACGAAAGTGCGAGAATTTTAAAATTCAGTCCTAGGTAAAAGGAAACATGAGGAAAGCTAAGAAAATGGAGAATGAAGTTAATAAGAGAAAAAATGGAGAAAGTTAAAGGAAAGGAGGAAGATGATGTGCTTCAAATTGTTAAAAAGAAAAAAGTGCAATATTTCTCAAGAAAGATCGGATTGTACCCAGGTCATTACACCGCATTCTAAAAAACAACTAATTGTGTAGCAAAAATGTCATAAAAGTTCGTTTTTTTTTCGAAACCAAATCTTATTCTTATGGTAGCCTACTATACGTCGAAGCGGTAACCAGCGCATGAGACGGGGCCTATCTCTACGACGTAGCGCCTAGACAACACACTTTTGAATTCCGAAGAAACATGGCAGCGGTGGCAAGCCGTTGGCGACTCTTACCCGGTTCATATGCCGAGTTCAAGTGGCTCCGAAAACCCACGGGGTTTCTGCATCACAATTTAGTTTTCAGGTCGACTAAGATCAAGAAATGGTTATGATGTATTTATCTATTTATCCCTTTCCTCTATTCAAAGAAAAAACAAATGTTTAAAACTCACCTTACAAATGGTATTGAAATAAGTGGAGCCGATGTAAGTCCATATATATTTAAAATATAACTAGATAAATGGTAGACCTTGCAGACTTACTAAATAAACGCTGTAAAAACCAATTCTACGACTGGTTTCGCGGTTTGACCGCTCATCAGGGAGACTCAAGTTTTGAACTTAAGACCTTGTGATTGAGAGCTTTACCTTTCTAACCAGTCGAAAACCGGGCTGACAGAGTTTTCAATGCAATTGTTAGCCAGACATACTCAAGCCCCTGCAACTGCAGGCTTTAGCATTGAGCAGTTAGCCTGGTTGGCATATGTGGGCAATGAGCGGTCAAACCGACCGCAAGTCTTCAAAGCCTACCATAATATCTCCTTATGAATGGTGGCAGTATTGAAAAATTTCTGCATAAAAGGTATGTCAACAAATTAACCAAAATCAAGGTTTTGCCTGAAAAAATGTATTTCCAATCAAAACTTGAGTCTAACAGAAGCAATCCTCAAAAAACCTGGGAACTACTCAACACAATTCTGCCTAGCAATAAAAAAAAAACACAATCTCCCACCTCTTTGTTCGATCAAGGTAATATTCAAGATAATTTGACAATTATAACTAATACATTTAATTTCTTTTTTGACTCCAACGGAGAAAACCTAGCTTCAAATTGTAATGGTTGCAATTCCACCGAGTTCACAACCTATCTAAAAAATAGCGTTTCTATTCTTCACCGTTAATAAGTTTCTCTAAGTTAGAAAGTAAAAATGATGATTAGGCACTTCTAATGATATAAAAAAGCGTTTTTTTTGCAGCTGTTTTTTTGACCTCGTTTTTTTTTGTGTTGTTTTTGTTTTGTTTTTTGCATTCCTACCTGATAAGTCTAAACAAGTTTGTTTTTAATACAAAGCATGGTAAGTAGCATGAAATTGCGTTATCATATTAAACATGGCTGTAGGTGGTAGAATGATATTGCTTAATTTTCATTTTTTATTGATAGCCTAGATTAGTATAAACCTTACCTAACGCTTACCATGTAAGCCTATTTTTCAACTTGCACGGTTTGGCAGTGCTAAATTGTGAGTTCCGCAGCCCAACCGCTAGGTGTAGACTCAGGACCGGCGCCAGCGCAAATCGACGTGCTTGGGCTCCCCAATCAACAAGCTTACTCTTTTGAAGACAGCGGCTTTTGTGCGTAATTTCAAACTTTGCCCCCCCAGATAAGCGCTTGACTCCCCTAAATCGACTGCTCTGCCGCCGGCTCTGTGAAGACTGTACCGAACGTATTATTGGTTTTTATTTGAATCAAAGCACTATATTGCATATATTTTGACTGAAAGTTCAAATTTAAAGAAAACTTTTTCTAGTTTAGTTGCGAGTGATTTTAAGACATGAGTATGGGGCGCCGTTTGGAAAAAAACTATTCGTTTTGTGAACCATGTTTTTTGAGCTTATTTAGACCATAGTTTGTCCGATATGTATATTGGAAATGTCCTACTTATATATCGGACAAAATGTACTCTAAGTCGGACCAAAATACACGCGCAAAAAAAGTCGGACAAAATCGTTTTTTTCCAAACGGCGCCCCATACATGAGAGCTTGGTAACACACGAATGTCAGTGCAATTGACGCCAGTGCACTTACGGTATAATTGCATCATTGGGAAAAATGAATGTGGCAGTTATTGCATTACAAAATATGCAACTTTAGTTTACATTCACTAAGGAATTCGTTCTTGCGTTTTCACTTTTCTTTGTGGCAGTTACGTGTTGCAACTTTATGCTTTATTTTTCAACGTTTGTTAAATTAAACAATTATTGAGGATTCTGCAAGTTTGCATGTACTTTCGTCGGAAGTGTGTTCAGTGACGGTGAGCGACCGCTACCGCAAAGTGGAGTAAACGAGGATGTCGTAGAGTAAAAGGAGGGTTTTTGTCATCTTGCATAGCGGTGAAATATTTTTCTGCAGTGTATGGCTTTGTGGTGTTAACCTAAAAAACCTAAGCCTGTAGAACTAAGCACGGACACGGTACTTTCCGCTTTAGATTTGGTGAAAGGTGCTTTCAGTTACAGATTTAGGGGCAGAATTAAACGCCGCTCCATTCGCTACATGTTAGATTCATCTCTACGAAAAGACCCAACAATAAACAGTTCGGAGGCAGATACAGATAATTAGGCTACTTCAGAATATATTTTTCAAAAAAAAAAATTTTGTAAGCCATTTTTTTCCAAACAAAACACGTTCTTTTAAAAAAAAACGAAAGGAAAAGAAAAAAACGATTTATATCACTAGTCACTCCACAACAATAAAGGAGTTGGGCACGATGGTATTCCTGCGATGTTTCTGAAAGTCGCCAGCTCTGGTGTCGTTACTCCATTTTTGTCTGTTTCTTTTTTAAACCTAAAATGTTCGCGAAAGATATTTTTCCGGGCCGTTGTAAGGTTGTTAAAATCATCCCAGTATACAAGTCTGGTAAAAAATTTGAAATTACCAACTACTGACCTTTCTCCATTCTTTCTTCATTTACCAAAATATTTGAAAAACTTGGGTGAGCTTTTTTAACAAACATAATGTGCTCCAAGCAACGCAATAAGGATTTCAAAAAAAAAAAAATTACTACATATGCAGCTCTTGATGTCACAATTTAGATGTTTAATAATATCATCAACTCTAATCAATGCACTGGTTTCGTTCTGCTTGATTTTAAAAATGCATTTAATGCAGTTTCGCATAGCATTTTAATTTAGAAACTGCAACACTAAGTGCTCGTTGCCCTTCGCTAGATCTCTCGTTATCGTACTTGGACTAAAGAAAACATTTTGTATCACTCGACAATACGCTATCCAAAATTGCTCCCATTTTATTTAGTGTTACATCAACTCTTGGCCCTTTGCTTTTTTTAATACCGGTAAATGATCTACCTAACGCTGTAAAATGCATTCCCAGACTATTTGCTGACGACACACGTCTGATAAGTCAATTCTTCAACTTAAGGAACGCGGAGTCTGATATGAACGGAAACCAGATTAAAATTCATAAACGATCTCAAGCTAAAAAAGTGACAATTAACCCCCTTAAATCAAGAGCTTTAATTGTCCCCTAAACTCACCCAATTAAATATCTTTTCTGAGATTGTAATTATCATAAACAACGATCATCCTTGTCCATTTTTTAAATACAGTAGGCGTATGTGGAATTGGCCATTGCCGACAAACTAAATTTTCAAACTCACTTTGCGTAACTATAAAAAAAAGTAAGCCGGGCGGTTGGCATCATCTCCAAAGTTAAACATTTTCTCCTGCAGAACATACATAGGCGATTATACTTCGCTCTTGTTCACTCACAACTTTTTTACGAATTAATTATTTGGGAATCAACGTGTCCTAGTTATTTAAAAAAACTATCTGTTTTGCAAAACAGAACCATTTTATACAAGTAGGTGGTGGCAATTGCAGCCAAAAAGTTACGCTTTTTTTCATTCTTTTAGACGAATTGAAATTAGCTGACCTATTTAAATTAGAGACTGCCAAATTCATGTACAAATTCATGCACAGTAAACTTCCTTATACCTTTACGAATTTTTTTAAGAACACCTTCAATGTTTCCACCCAGTTTACAAGAACTTCATCTAATCAAAATAATCTTTATATACCGAAATATTCTTCAACCAGATCACAGAGATGCATGAAGTATTACAATGTCAAGACAAGGAATTCCATTCCGACTGAAATTTAGAAATTATCTTTTTCACAATGTATAAACAAATACAAATGTCATCTAATTTCCCACTAAGTTACAAGTAGGCCCTATTTGTTTACTAAATTTTAATTTGCTCAGGTATGACAAAGTTTGTCGGATTGAAAGTATTGATAAACCACAATATTGCCCACGATAAATTTTGAGCCATGAGCAACTGCTTGACTCGATGACCGTAAGGTCTGTTCGCAATCTTCCTGTCAATAATGATGTGATCTGTCGTTTTAATTGTATTAATAATTGGCTGAAATAAATTCTTTTGTTGCTGTTTGGGGACTTCTTCGTATCCCTTCATTTCACTTCAAAAAACAGCTGTGAAATATCAACACAAATGTCGAACAACTAATTTGAACTCTCGTTTAATCTTTTTGTTCTATAAAGATTACAATAATTTTCAAACTTCGTGAAATGTTATCTCGAACGTTAATTTTCAAATTTCGTGAAATGTTACCTCAAATTTTTGAAAATTTAACCCCCCCTTCCCTATTCAGCAATAAGCATATCGAAACATAAATAAACGCAAAAGTAGAAAAAAAGATTTAATAACGAAGCTCGTAAAAATTTTACGGAAAAAAATTCGGCATTATCCCCAAAGCGGAAGCTTTGAGAAACTTCAGAACCCCGGTAACAAGTTTTTGTTAATTTTTCGTTTCCCGGAAAGTTGAAAATCAAAGAAAAAGAAAATCGTAATTTTTCGAATGTCGTTTGCTGTATAGAGTAAATTCTTATTTTAAAATATACGGTTCATCAATTATAGGTATTGCAGCAATGGTCAAAAAAGCTTCTTCGATTGCATGACTAACATTCTTCTCAAAGTTTTCATGGTACCCATTACAAAAATATCGTTTTCAATATTCAAGCTCTAGCTAGCGATAGCTATTGAGCATTCTGTCAGAAGAGATTGAACCTCACACTTGAACAAAAATCTATATATTTTTTATTTTATGAAAAAGAAACTTTGAATGATCTTGGCCGGAGTCATTTTAAAGTAAGAACAAAAGAAAGTTGGTTTAGTTTATTTTGTGCTTGTAGGTTCTCATAAAGATCTGAAATTTCCAATTTCCCGAGCGCGCTAAATCTTAGTGGAAAATGGCGAATTTTAAAGGCGTAATTTCATAAAGAAAAACCAAAAGAGTGGCAAAACTTTACACTGCAAAACTGCAGAAAAGCAAAGTGTAATTAATAAAGCTTAAAAAGAACATCAATCCCACACCGGTCAAGGCCAAGGGTTCATTTTTAGCTCTTGGTTATTTTGTTGGCTAAATCAGAAATCGTTTTATCAATGAAAACATTGATGCTCTTTTTGCTTTTGAGTCGTTACTTCAGGTAATACACTTTGTTATTTTGTTTTTGTAAAAGCGTTTATTTCTTGCTCAGTCAATCTCAGAACATTTTAGAGATTATATAACAGCTATCCCCGGAAAATCCCGAGCCAGGTGTTTATAATTTGGTTCCGAACAGAGGTGGATCCAGGAGGGGATGTGGGGGTACATTTCCCAAAAATGTGTTAACAACATGTATCATAATTGGTGGACTTGGAATTAGGGCTAAAAATTTAAACGAAATGTGCCATCAAAACTGCTCACAAAGCATCAAAAAGGTCATTACACTACGTAAATTTTTAAAGATTTTCAAAAATGCTCCTGGACCCCACCAGAGCCGTTTTTGTTCCTCAAGTTGCTTAAAATTAATTCCGCCGAAAAAAATACCCCTAACATATATCAAAATTTATCCTTCCCCCTAAAAACATTCTGAATACTCCCCTGACATGAAACTTATACTCTGTTCACATTTCCAAGTTAAGTGAATCCAAAGCTACGAGCTTTCTGCATCGCAATCACATTGTTGATGTCATAATCACGTTTTTCAATTGTGACATCAGAAATTTGATGCAGAAAGTCCGTGGGGTTTCGGCTCACTTAAACTGGAAATGTATACCGGGGAATTCCCAAACCTTTTCCGACCTTTCCCAGGGTCTAAACATCTAACGACATATTTAGTTAAGATTCAACCTAATGCAAAACTGCAATTCCCCACCAAAATTTTATGGATCCGCTCCTGGTCCTGAAATCCCATTCTCCTCATTAGACTTACCGGTTCTTGGAGCTTTTGTACTGCTGAAGCCAACGCAGAAATTCCAGTGATTGTAATCGTGTTTTTAGCATCGCTTGTAAATTCCAGATGGTTGATTCTGTCCAGGTATGACGAGATTGTGACGAGTTCCTGGTCATTGATACCGAAGTCCCAGTTAGTAAGCTCGTTTATCTGCCCAAAATAATACGCAACACGTAAAATCAGTAGCCTATACGTTTTTATGAACAAACGTCCCCAAAATACAGTTTGTTGGTGCATGAATTAGTTGCCTAGATGATTTGCTATAACCGTGTGGAATCAACATTGCGGGATAACAGGAGATGTCAGCAAAATCACATTAAAACCCATTCTTTTATTTTACGTAAAACTTAACACCTTCACGTAAAAACAAAAATGTGATTCTGATGCTTTTGCATTTCTTGACAATAAATGATTTCAGTTTCATCAGAATCACAGAAAATTCAATCCACAAAAATACAAAAATATATTTTTTGAAAGTCTTTAAACTGATTTTGAAGATTTTTCACTCAAGACGTAAACAGGGTCGAAACAGTGGCTGTCAGAAGATGGTGAGAAAATTTGCAACATAAATTTATTGCAACAAAAGCGTCATATCTTCAAATAAAATAACTCCGAAACCTTTCGCTATGCTTGAAAATAGACTGCAATTTCACACAGTTTACATAACAATTTATCAAATACGTTTAATTTTATCTTTTTAGCTCGTTATCACCGTGTTGTACGCACCATCAGGCGCAATGTCAATCGCTTTCATTGCTTTTCTTTTCATGCATGAGACGCACCGGACTACAAGGCGAAACGGTTTTTAAGAAGCATCGGCTTATTGTATGAAGCTCATTGAACAAAAAACTCAATATTTTAATGGCGAGAAAGCATGAAGCACTACCTGATCCATACATTAGGTGCACCGGCTTATAAGACCAGTGGCGGATTAAGGGGGGCGAAGCGGGCTGAACCCTGGGGCCCCACAACATTTAGGGGCCCCACAAATTTACATTTTTTGAAAAGTTTTTTTGGACAAAAATATTTTCGATTTTAAAAAAGGTCTTCACTTGCAGAAACTGCCAAAGTTTTTAAAATTTTGGCGCTGAGGGGTTGGAGCTTTGGGGGTAAATGTGATAAGTTGTTAGTTAACTCAATAATAATATTTGTAAGCGAAAATCTTCTCAAAGTAAGAATCGCAGTTGTTATCAGCTAATATTATTGCTTTGTAGGTCGCGGACGGCAATTTTTTTCAAAGAAAAGTTATCCGCTTTTTGCCGATTCAAACGTCACAATAAAGAATAAGATAAAGTTTATGTTAATTTAGGTAGTAATGAACAAACGATGACACTAAATTGCCACTTGCCAGCAAGAGCGCCAGACTGCAGTTGAGGTTATACTCGCAGAAAATGTTTAATGTCACTGAAGAATTTAGCGTTAAAAATTGTTGCACCATCGTACAACGGTAGGCTAGCTCCAACATCTAGGCTTCATAACTTTACACTCTAGAACAGACATGGGCAAACTCCGGTCCGCCGGTCCTTTTATTCTGGCCCGTCGGCACTTACACAAGCTTAAACTCCCACCGTGAATTGAGCGAAAGACCTTTTTTCCTAAAGAGATCACGGATGGCAGTGATTTTCAACAAAATAAGCCTCAACGGTGCAAAATTGGAATAAAAAACGAGGTGAAAACCTCTTATTTCGGAGATCACATTCGTACGTGGACCGTGATCTCTAAAAAAATGTCTTCACCTTGTTTTCCAATCAGCGTGCGACCCGCGGCTTCAACAGTTTTTCCAAATCTGGCCCTTCGTGTGAAAAGCTTGCCCACCCCTGCTCTTGGATAAGTGGTAGTTCCAGCTTTAATGTGAAAGAATAAAATCTATTGCAGAGAGCAGTAGCATAGTATAGTTAGGTTTTTATAAATAAGACATACCTATATTTCAAAACAAGATAAAAACAGCGGCGGAGCTAGCTTCACGCTAATGATAGGAAAAAACAGCGGCACTGACGCTAGCGAATTACTAGCATAACGGGCAGCGAGGCGATTTAATGACCGTTGTTAGTTGATCAGTCGCTTTATTTCTTGATTGTTTTGAGTAAAAGAAAAAGCCATCTAGGCTTCTGCATTTCCATTGAATCGATTTACCGAATCTTTGTTTATTATAAAAGATTATTAGAAATAAAAACTTTTTTTGAATTGATTTTCCATTTTTATCCTCCGTTCACGAGAAAGCGAGTTGTATTGCTATATGTCAGATTAGATATCCTCACTCGCTTGGGACGTGGGAGTTAACTTTTCTGAGGTTCCTCTTTTTGTCTTTTGTTGAATTTGCTGTTTGTTTAAGCCACCAAACAACGACAAATATCGTGAAGTACCTTATCCGAGAACACAATAACATATCGACGGTAGGAGTTGAACCGCGACCTTTCGATCCATTATGGTCGCCACAAAAACGGCGCTCCAGACCGTTCGGTCAGGCTGCCGACGTGACTAAGAACAATTCTTAAATAATTCGATTTTTTTGGTTCGTTCAAGTACCGCACGCGTAAAAACGATTGTAAAATTAGACAAACGAAAATATAAACCCATTAAACCGATTAAATTAATCGATGTAATGGAAATGCACTAATTATTTTTAACACTATGCACTAGTTGTTATGTCTTTGCTCGTTTTTTGTTTTTGTTTTGTCGATAGGCTAACACTGTTTTTCTCAGTAGAAATCACATACCACTGTATTTATGTTGCCAGGGGGCATCTTGACTTGAAAACTGTATAGTTCTTTGATGCTGCCTGACCTTAACCACTTTCTGAATTTGTTCGTCTTTCGGGACAGGAGACGGTGGGTTTGCGCCATGGAATTTTAATCAGCTAAAAACAGTAGGCCTGGAATAGATAGTCGCCCGCGGGCGTCAGTTCACGAATGATGTTCAATGTTTTATTGTTTTTTCTTGTGCTCATCTTTTTCTCGCTTGGATAAGGCCAAATAAACATTACTTACTTACTAATAATTCGACGCAAAGTTTTTAGCATCATGCACCTCGTAACGTACTGCTATATCGTTTAGTTGATGTTTTCTAATTTTAGCTTTGCTCTTATTTGAGTTTCTTGTTTGCTATTAAATGATCGAAAAAAGCAGAAATCATTACTAGACCTACGACTAAGACTATGCTTTACTGCAATCATACCCAATTGATTTGATTATTATTATTGCACTTCAGTCACGTCTCCATGACTTTATTTAAAACTTTTTCACATTTAACAATTTACGTTTTCCGCGGTTATAGTCTACTTATCGACTTTTAATGTTCTCCTTCAATACCCTTCACAAAGTTTGACAGTATTGTTCGCTCGATGCGGGCCAAAGCAACAGTAAAACGCTAAACCAGAAAAGGTATTATTCGTAAGTTAAACCCGGTTTACAAATCTACCTTTTTAAGTTTAATCCCACTGTTGTTTTTTAAACATAGTGTTAGTCACAAACCGTTTTAGTTTATGAAAATTTGTATTAAGCTTCCTTCCCAAGTTTCGAACCATTCACTATTGTTTCATGGAATTTCGACTCGGTTTAAGTCATTTGATTTTCTTTGAAATAACATCGCAGTCACATTGCCACAAGCCAAGCCAAGCGTTTATTTTTCTTAGTTTCTAGGTAATCACACAGTCACATTTCACCAACCTTTAATTTGTTACCGGTAGTAATTCATTTAAGTTTATATTGCAGCTTGTAAGAGTAGTATTGTGTGACTTAAAGTTATACTTAACCTGTTCATTGTAGAGTTAGACTGCCACAGCGAGCTGGTAAGTTTGTTATGTTCTCGAAGTAATTTTCAGTGTATTTATAAGTCTTTTAATTTTTAGAAACCTGTTCTTCTAGCAACACATAGATAAGTTGAATACAGGAATAACTGATCGACAATCAGCATTTTTGTGTCGTCAGCATGTTAATAACGTAAAATTACAGCGAAGCCTTTCATACAGGGGGTAAATTAGTAAATCGATGAAATAGTTTGTAGAAGAGTTTAAGTGCATTATAGGCCCAATATGAATTCCTCATAAATAAGAAAGCAGCTGCTGAGCCGAAACATCAATATTTACTTATTGCGACACTGTCAAACTCTAAGCATTGAGGAACAGCCTTCCTTCAGAAATTCGAAACTGTGACAGTATCAATACTTGTAAGATTCTTTTAAAAACGCATTTTTTGTGTAAGAATTTTCTGACTATTTAGTAAACCTTTAACAACATTTCTGTTCAGTATTTTGCGTGGTATGTATCATAGTGTTTATTGTATCCACGTGGAAGATTAAGAGCGCATGTCCGTTGTAGTGGCAGCGTGTAGCAATATGCTTGAATATTATAGTATTGTTTTATTCGTTTACAGCAGAATCCAATATTGTATTATTGCTTGGAGCTGCGCTGCAAAAAATTATTCGGGAAAAGCTAAAAATAAAATTAAACAATCATTACGATTAGTAATTCGTTTACCTCTACAACAGCACTGTGAAAAATCTCAATTTTCTAAAGTTAGACGATTTACAAACTTGAACCGGCGTATCAAATTAACTACAACAAAGTGCCTAAACTATATTTGATTTATTTACTAATACAACTGAAACTCATCATTGTGGTACAAGACGTACACCAAAAGTTTTAATTTTTTTCAACCACGGGTTAATATGACGATTGCTCAAAACCAACTGCCTTCTAGAGCAGAGTTTCCCAAACTAGGGTCCGCGGACCCCTAAGCGGCCGCACAGGGGGTCCGTGACAGTGTTGCAAAAAATAAAAAATCAGAACTTTCAAATGATTTTTACAGGACATACATAGACCCAATTAATTACTGCAGTGATTACAATTCTCATAGAATGTTTTTTTCTTCTATCTTTTGATTGTTGAGTAATTATATTAAAGTTAGTCATGGATTATGATACTCTTGCCTTTACTGTTTATGAATTATAATGCTGTAATAGCTTAATTGCATTGACAAATTGAACGCACGAGCAGAGATGATAGACTAGATCAGAGAGACCCCGATGCAAGCTTATTAAGATATAAATTTATAAGATACAAGTAGGAATGTGTGCCGAGTCGAGTCCAAGTACTCGGCCGAGTAATAAGGCATTACTAGGACTCGGTCGAGTCCGAATATTAATTGATACTCGGCCGAGTATTAAACCATTATCATTTTTTGACCTTTTTTTTTGCTTTGTATCCAAATTTGAGTCGAAATTAGAACTTCTACGGACGTGATAACCTTTATTTTTTTGGTCTTCGCCTAATTTTGAGTTCATATTTCGACGTCGTAGATATTCGGACTTGGCCGAGTAATGTCGTGAATACTCGTTACTCGGCGAGTCCTAGTAATTTTCCTTGAGGCACATGCCTAGATACAAAATGAAAGCTTTAACGGCCTACTTTCTTTTACATTCCGTTGGTAGAGCTAAATAATAACTAAAAGCATTGCAATTGTGTAAATGTAAAATCAAATCAAACCTTTATTATACTTGCGGTAATACGCAGAAGCGTGTATCGAGTGGCGGGACTCATCTCCGCGACTGTGACTTTATTAGCGATCGCGCAATACAGCTTCGACTCCCAAGAACCCTCGAAATGATGGCACACTGCTGTTGGCGCGCTGTGTCTGATTTGAACGGTCCGGGGATCGAACCGCAGACCTTGCGCACCAATAATGATGTATTTTACAAGTACGCCAGGGGTAGGCAACCTACTGTACTTAAAAAAACATCTTAACCAATATCTCAAAATCAGTGGCGTAGCCCCCGGCTGGAGGAGGGGTTGGAGGGTTACAACCCCCCCATTGAGCATCGAATGACGTCATGCATACTTCTTTTTCTGGTATTTTTTTCGAAGCGCTAGATACATTGTCATTGATAATCTGGTTTTGTAATTGTCGTAATAACAAAAATTACGTAGCATTGTTTCCTGGATCTTGTTCTTTGCCGTTATGCTTATAAAGCAATGACGCAATTTTATTAGCAGGGCAGAGCCGCTCCTGTACACGCAACTGCCCTCGGCCCCTCAGACCTTCCGTAGAAAAAAGGCTGAACGATTTCAAGCAAAATTGATGTAGGCCTACGTACTGTAGCTCAAAAAAGAACTGAATCGCTAACATTTGAATATCGTCTTACCAGTTCCACCAGAAAGCATTTCTTTGATTTCCTTACAACAATCGTGCCTTATCTGTCTTCGGTATTTTTAGTTTAAAACATATCTCTTAAATTTGAGGCCATCTTTTGTTATGATACAACCAGGGGAGGATGTGGGGTATGCTGCGTATACATCCCCCCACCAGCTATTTTCAACAACGTTTTGGATGAATCAAATTTTTCCATAATTTCGAACCTCTTCATAACAATATGTCTTAGTCGCCTTAAGCGCGCATAATCGAAACTGTGCGAACAAAATGCATCATTGATGAAGCACTCAAAGTTAAGAGCCGAAAATGTGACAAGCTTTTCCCAAAAATAATTGTTTAAAAAGCGCTAAAATGGCCATTACAGTATGCAAATTTTCAAAAGTTTTAAGGGGTAGCATGCCCCCGGACTCCCCTATAGAGTCGTTTTTGGTACTTAAGTTGCTTAAAATTAACTTTGCCGAAAAAAACTGCTCTTGAGAAATTGACGAAAATTGGTGCCCCTCCCTGAAAATTTTTCTGAATACACCCCCGACATAAAACATTTTCAAAAGGCTTATTTACGCCCGTTTCTGGGTCTAAGCGTCTTTGTATTTAGTCAATATTCAACCTAATTCAAAATTACACCCTTCCCACCAAAACTTTCTGGATCCGCTCCTATATGCAATGTTAAATATTTTTTCTCTGTGTTTACGTTTAATTTGGCAACTCTGCGACAATAATGTAATCAGTCTTTGTTTCCGATGGAGTTGTGCTTCCTCAATAAGTGTTTGCGCCGTTGTACTGTGCAATTATCTGTGCTCCGCCATAGGGCTACCACGTTGTGTAGATTACGCAACTGCCGGGCTACCTGCTGTACTTCTCTTGCAGGAATTGTTGGGCGTTGTCAGTTCTTGGAAGCGACAGTGCAGTCGGGAGGTTCGACAGTTGCTAACCAGTGTTTTCTTTTTAAGGAAATGTTTTTAATTTGTAATAGTTTGTAGCGTCAGTAATGTGTAAAGTATTGAACAGCTGTGGCAGGCGGCATCGTTTTGGAATCTAAAGGGAAAATAGTTAGGTATGTGTATAGACTGTTATTGAGCTTCCCAGTTATGATTTAATGTTTATACGTGCGTTTAATTGTTTTAGAACCGCCTTACGCCTTACGCCTGACGTCTTACGTCCTTCATCCTATGCCTTCGTCATCGAGTCATTTGTTGGAATTCTCAGTTTAATCATTGTTGTGGTTACAATTAAAATCTCTTCAATTTCCATTTTTCCGCATGTGTCAGTTGAAGGTCTTGTAATTTGCATTAAGTCATTGGTTTCTCAATCTAAATATTCTATTGGAATAAGGCGAGTTCAAGCTAATCTTTTTGGTTTCCTTGTAAGGAATTGAGACCTGCCAAAAATTTCTTACAAAAGTTCTAACTAATTCACTGCTATTGTGTTTGGTTTCAAGAATCTGGCTACTGTTCGTTGGATTTTTGTCACTTTTCATTCTTCTGGCTACTGTTCGTCGGTTGAGTGTAGCTTGGGTTTTGGTTTAAACGAGTTGTGGCTACTGTGTGTCGCATCTTTGATAATCCATTTGGTTAGTTCGTGGAGTCGTTTGTTTACATTTGTGGATAATTGTCATTCGTAATCCGATGCACACTGACTTGAGCATGGATAACGGCATTTGCGATGATTTCTCCGTTGAAGTTGCGGAGCTAAATGAGAAGTATCTCATGGCCGATGGTCTTATGCTATCTGCACACAATCGAAAAGTGCTAAATTCTCTGCTTCTTAAAATTGATAGGGAATTCGAGTTGTTGTTTTCACGCACCTCACTTTGGCCTGATAGTATTAATTTACCTGGCACCAATGTCACGAAAGGTACGCTTAAGCAATCAAAGCGTGAGTTTGATGAACGTGTCGAGGAGTGGTTTTGCTCGGCAGATAAAATAGCAGAGGAATTGTCGGTCAACGGTAATTCTTGCAAAACCGGTAAAAATGAAAGGCTAATGAAATCAAGGTCTAAAAGTTCTAAAAATTCTGTTTTTACTTCGACCTCATCATCGTTAAGTCTTAAACGAAAAGAAGGACAAGTGAAATTAAAACTAGCATTATACGCTAAAGAATTGGAAGAAGTAAAGCAAGTTGAAGAGATTGAAGCGCAGCAAGAGATTGCGAAAGCTAAAGCCGCTGCTCGTGAAGCTCTAGAGAAATCAGAAGCCGTAGCTCGGGAAGCAAGACGTAAATTGGAGCAAAGGGAAAAAGAAAGAAACCTAAAGTTGGCTATGGCAAAAAAGAAAGCTTGGGATGAAGTATCGCAAAAAACTAGTTCTAGCTCGACAACTTACGCTACAACCACTACCGATGAGTTGGAGAGCGAGTTCGAAGCTCACATACTTCAAACTACGACGCAAAAATTTACTACTAAGCCGCTGTTGCTTCGCAATGACAAAAAGAATAAAAACAAGCAATCTCGACTAGAGCCGGCTGCTATAACAATGAATAATTGTTTTCCCACTCCTTATAGTAAGGCAGATAAGTCTAACTTTGATTTGCCATTTTGGCCTGGTTGTAGACCGAATTTCGCTTCCTATCCTTCACAAAATGTTAATCCGCCAGTACCTGCTGTTACTATAAACAGCCCCGCAGAGAAACGTCAACCGTTAAGGAGCAGCGACGCAAGACGAGAGTCTATGCCACGTGATGAACGACCTGTTAACAATAATTTTAATTTGCAACCACCAGCTCGTTATTTCGGCTTGCCTACACCAAAATTTGAAATTGACAAATTTGACGGAGATCCTTTAAAGTACAATACGTTCATACGCAGTTTCGACAATCATATTGCTCCAAAGCTAAGTCATGATGACATGCGATTGTTGTATTTATTGCAGTACTGCACCTCCCAAATTAGTCAAACATTGGAGCATCTTGTTAACGAAACCGACGGTAACGGTTATCAAAAAGCCAGATACAGCCTTTTCGAAAGGTTTGGGCAACCGCATATTGTCGCTTGCAGTTGCGAACAGAAAATACTCGATAATCCCCGAATAAAAGCCAAAGATTTTGAAGGCCTGCAATCGTTTTCGCTTCTTTTGGAAAAATCATTAATAATGATGAAAGAAATGGGAGATTTTTCTAGTCTTAGCTCATTCAGCACTATTAAAAAAATACTCGATAAACTTCCGGAAAAAGTGCAGGAAGAGTGGGTTAAATGGGCTTTTATAATACAAAAACAGTGTGGTCGTCATGCCAAATTCCCTGACTTGGTTGAATTTATACGCGAGCAAACCAGTCTTGCTAATTCACTTTATGGTAAATTACGTGTGACGCCTGTTGTTCAGCAGAAACAAATGCCGTATACGAAAAAATCGGCGTCCTTTGGCACGTTTAGCAAGGCTTCGCCCAAACAGTCTTCTAGTTGCTTGATGTGTAAAAAGCAGAATCATTCTTTATCTTCATGCAAGGAATTTAAAGAGCTAAGCCGATATAAGCGCTTAGAAGTTTTAAAGCGCAACCGCCTTTGTTTTAAATGTCTAAAACCTGACCACGTTGCTAATGACTGCATCTTGGACAAGGAGTGCGGTATAGACGGATGCAGAAGCAAACGCCATCATGAGCTCATTCACAAGTTTATTGACCTCAGTAAATCTGATCAAAGTGATGATGCTCAACCAACTAAATCGATGTGTGCTGCTGTTGGTAATGTTAAATCGCCTACTTCTTCGAATACGTATTTAATGACAGTGCCAGTCAGAGTAAGTCATGGTACAAAAGAAGTCTACACTAATGCTCTTCTTGATTCAGGTTCCCAAAAGTCGTTTTGTGAATTGTCGTTAGCCGAAGCATTAAACGTCGAAGGTCCTGTAAGCAGAATACCGGTTCAAACTCTTTCTTCTGGAGTCCAGGGTAAAGTTATTGAAGGAATGGTAGTTTCCTTATCTGTAAGTTCTCTTTGCAAGGATGAAACCATTGAATTGCCTGAGGTATTAACTGTGGAAAAGATACCAATAGAGGCAGCTGAGTCAATGAGCGAAGAAACGTTAAGGAAGTTTGATCATCTTCATGATTTGTCTTTTCCAGAATTAAAAGATAAAACCGTAGGTCTTCTGATTGGAATCGATACACCTGCTGCCTTAAGACCTTTAGATTGTCGTTTTGGTGAAGATGGAGGCCCTGAAGCAGTGCGAACACAGCTTGGGTGGGTTCTTTATGGTCCAGCAGAGTCCTCCAGCCTTAAAGGTAACGATGTTTCTTGTTTTAATATTGCTTTGTGTGACGTTAATGATAATTTTCCTTCTCCACACGAGTTTGTTCTAAAAGGAGAATTGACGAACGATAATTCTCGGGAAGATCGAGTGGCACACGAAATATTAAAAAATGCTGAAATTGTAAAGGGACATTTTCAAGTACCATTGTTGTGGAGAAATAGTAACGCCAAATTACCGAATAATAGGATGATGGCGCAAACCAGATTGCAATCTCTGAAAAGGCGCCTCGATCATAATAATGAGTTAAAGCAAAAGTATGTTTCGGTAATGCAGTCATACGTTGATCACGGTTGGGCCGAAAAAATGGAAGATGAGGAACCAGTATCGAGTTTTTGTTGGTACCTTCCACATCACCCAGTTGTAAATCCTCGTAAGCCTGAAAAGCTCCGGATTGTATTTGATTGCGCTGCTAAGTTTATGGGAATTTCGTTAAATAACATGTTGATGTCCGGCCCAGATTTTTTCAATCGCCTTGACGGGGTTTTGACTCGATTTCGTGCGGATACCTTTGCAATTGTTTCCGATATTGAGTCTATGTTCCACCAAGTTCGTGTTGTCCCAAAAGATCGTGATGCCTTGCGTTTTCTATGGTGGAAAGACGGCGACACTACTAAGCCCCCTGACGTCTACCGCATGACGGTGCACTTGTTCGGTGCTTCGTCATCCCCAAGTGTCGCATCGTTTTGTTTGAAAGAAGTTGCAAAACGTTTTGGCGATAAGTTCTCCTCTAACACCGTGCAATTAATTGCTAGAAACTTCTACGTTGATGATTTTTTAGCATCTGTAAGTTCTGTCGCTGAGGGGACTGCTGTTACGACGGAAACTAGAGAGATCTTGGCTAAGGCTGGATTTAACTTAACAAAATGGTTGTCTAATAACAAAGAAATTTTGAATTCTGTTCCTGTAGATCAACAAGCAAAATGTGTTCAGTCACCTATCTTAAATCAATCTGTAACAGAGCGTATGTTGGGCGTTGCGTGGGATGTGGGAAATGATGAATTCTATGTTAAAATTAATTGCCAAGAGAAACCTTTTACGCGAAGGGGTGTGTTGTCTGTTGCGCATTCTTTATTCGACCCGCTTGGGTTTGTAGCCCCCACATTAATAATGCCAAAAGTTTTGCTGCGAGAGCTTTGTGATAAAGAATGGGATGAACCCCTGACTTCTGATCAGCAAACTAAGTGGGAAATTTGGCTAAATTCTTTGTCGTACTTGGAGAAAGTAAAAATTCCCAGATGTTTTAAAATGCCGGAGTCTTGTGAAGCCTCATATGAACTGCACCACTTCTGTGATGCCTCACTCGTTGCCTACGGGTCTGTGGCTTACTTAAGATCAGTTAACAAAAGCGGAAATTTTCACGTGGCTTTTCTGATGGGAAAAGGTCATTTAAGTCCAAAACCGTCTACTACAGTTCCTCGCCTTGAATTATTAGCTGCAGTTACGGCTGTGCGCCTGGACAGATTGTTACGACGCGAGTTACCATTTTTAATTAATCAATCGATGTTTTGGACAGATTCCGCTGCCGTTCTTCAAAGCATATACAACAACCGAAAAAGATTTCCTGTATTTGTAGCCAACCGCTTGGCAGAAATTGAGCGCTGTAGCCAGGTTAAGAATTGGAGACATGTCCCGTCAAAACTGAACCCTGCTGACGAAATATCGCGTGGAGTTTCTCCGGAAAAGTTTTCCAAATTTAACATTTGGCTCTCGGGCCCTCCATTTTTGACAGAATCATCAGAAAATTGGCCTCAACAGTTCGACGGAGAAAAGAATATGAGCAGCGATGATATCTTTCTGATGGAGAAAATTTCCGCCTTTTCAGTGTCTATAGCAAACAGCCCAGAGATCGAACCAACACAACGGTTTGTGGAATATTTTTCCTCGTTATATTTATTAAAGAGAGCTACTGCATGGCTATTACGTTTTATAAAGGCTTTACCTTCAAAGGTTTCAAAAGCATCTTCAGGTATCGCAAAGGGAATGGTTACTGTAGAAGAACTACGACATGCTGAGCTGCAACTGGTGAAGTACGTTCAAAACCAGCAATTCGGAGATGTGATTTCGAAACTCAGCGAGAAGAAGTCTTTGAGCAAGAAGGTATGTTCCGTAGCTATGCTTAAGCTTAATCCAATTTTATGCGAAGGTGTTGTACGAGTGGGTGGACGCTTGTCAAGTGCACCAGTGGATTTCTCTCTTCGTCATCCTGTAATTTTGCCGAAGGAGTCTCATTTCACCGATCTGGTTGTTCGACAATACCACGAATCATCAGGTCACTCCGGTTACAACGGTACCCTTAGTTCGTTGCGTGAAATGTATTGGATAGAACGAGGTAGTTCTGCCGTAAAAAAGGTACTCGATTCTTGTGTTGTTTGTAAACGACAAAAGGCACCTCCCTGTGAGCAATTTATGTTTGATTTGCCTCCAGCACGTACGCAGATTCATGAACCTCCATTTTTTCATACCGGGGTTGATTATTTCGGCCCGATTCTCGTTAAGCAAGGCAGGAGTCGAGTTAAAAGATACGGATGTATCTTTACATGCATGTCTGTCAGGGCGATCCATTTGGAAATAGCCTTCTCCTTGACTACTGACTCCTTTGTCCAAGCCTTAACACGTTTCATCAAAAGAAGGGGTTTGGTGGCCCACATTTATTCGGACAATGGGACCAATTTTGTAGGTGCTGAAAAATTTTTAAGGGAGTCTATCAGAGAATGGAATCAAACTCAAATCTGTGATTTTCTTCGTCAAAAAGAAATCGATTGGCATTTTAACACTCCCACCGCGAGCCATTTCGGAGGCGCATGGGAAAGACTAATCCGAACTGTAAAAAACGTCATGCAATCTTTATCTCCTCACCATGCATTAACTGATGAAAATCTTGCAACCCTTTTTGTCGAAGTCGAAGCGATGGTTAACTCACGACCCTTAACCCCTTTTACCTTTGTCGAAGGAAATGATAAGCCACTGTCACCCAATGATATGCTTATTTTTAAACCTTCCCATACGCTTGTTTCTTCGGCATCTCCCAGTGATGCTTACAGTACCAACAGATGGCGCCAAATACAACATCTTGCCAATACATTCTGGGAGCGTTGGTTAAAAGAATATCTTCCTACCATCACATTGCGTTCGAAGTGGACCACCGTGAAGCGCAACTTGTCAATCGGCGATATTGTATTGATTAATGATAATTTTTCACCTAGATCACAATGGCCGTTGGGACGAGTCGTGGAAACGTTTCCGGACAGAAGAGGTCATGTACGCTCGGTGATCTTGCAAACCAGAGGAGGTCGTATCAAACGCCCCATTGCAAAACTGTACTTGATTGTTCAATGCAACGAAGTCATAGAAGACGATATTCCAGTCTGGCTGAGTGAAGAACCGAAAGAAAAACGGACTGTTCCAAAATGACTGTATCTGAATGAACTCTGAACTCTTCTGAACTATGTTAAGTGATGTCCAACATGTTAAAGTTGAAATATCTTTGTTATTATCACTGTCTTTAAAATTGCACGTGTATGTAGTAATTGACATGTTCATGTATGTGTGTTTTCTTTGTGTATTCAGTGGATATAATGTGTAGTACAGAGTAGTTACGCTTAATAATAATTGGGAAAAATTATACGATTGAGTTCTCAATGCATAATTTTGGGGGGAGTGTTAAATATTTTTTCTCTGTGTTTACGTTTAATTTGGCAACTCTGCGACAATAATGTAATCAGTCTTTGTTTCCGATGGAGTTGTGCTTCCTCAATAAGTGTTTGCGCCGTTGTACTGTGCAATTATCTGTGCTCCGCCATAGGGCTACCACGTTGTGTAGATTACGCAACTGCCGGGCTACCTGCTGTACTTCTCTTGCAGGAATTGTTGGGCGTTGTCAGTTCTTGGAAGCGACAGTGCAGTCGGGAGGTTCGACAGTTGCTAACCAGTGTTTTCTTTTTAAGGAAATGTTTTTAATTTGTAATAGTTTGTAGCGTCAGTAATGTGTAAAGTATTGAACAGCTGTGGCAGGCGGCATCGTTTTGGAATCTAAAGGGAAAATAGTTAGGTATGTGTATAGACTGTTATTGAGCTTCCCAGTTATGATTTAATGTTTATACGTGCGTTTAATTGTTTTAGAACCGCCTTACGCCTGACGTCTTACGTCCTTCATCCTATGCCTTCGTCATCGAGTCATTTGTTGGAATTCTCAGTTTAATCATTGTTGTGGTTACAATTAAAATCTCTTCAATTTCCATTTTTCCGCATGTGTCAGTTGAAGGTCTTGTAATTTGCATTAAGTCATTGGTTTCTCAATCTAAATATTCTATTGGAATAAGGCGAGTTCAAGCTAATCTTTTTGGTTTCCTTGTAAGGAATTGAGACCTGCCAAAAATTTCTTACATGCAACGTATGGTCAAATGTGAGGTCATTCCCAAAACCACTACCATTGCAAAATCCTGGCTACGCTAGTGCCCAAAATATTAACCACACTGTGAGCAGCAAAAACACTACGGCAATCAAATAATTTAAAAAGAACTTTGTTTCTCCCTCTCCCGAAAAAGGTCTTCGTTTATCTCCACCAAAAGCCGCAACCTGAGGATTAAAGAACCGCAGGTTACCGACCGCACTACGCCAATCGCTCGGTCTAAATGTACAATTTACGAACAAACATTTCAAACAAAAGCTGTGAGAAGCAACTCCATCCATCCCATTCATGTGATTCATATGTGTCAGTAAAAATGAAACTACGATTAGGCACAATTTATTTTTGTGTTGCATTTTATGCTTTTGTAGCAGTTGGGTGAAAAATTAACGCCACTTGAAAGTGGGGTTCGCGATAAACTTAATTCGCAAAAATGGGTCCGTGGCACAAGAAAGTTTGGGAAACCCTGTTCCAGAGGATCTCTTTAATGGCAATCAGTTAATTCAGAACTAAAAGAGCTTCACTCAGTTCACTGGCGCCCTTTTAAAAAAATTATAAACAGATTTTGATTAATGTTTACCAAAAGAAGCACCGGTATTGAACGGCTTAATCTTTTTGATTTGAATTCTCAAACTTTGTTTATATTTTGCAAACCAATACAATATTCCTATGCGTTTCACTTATTCATCACGTTTATTTGCTTGTTAATTTCCTGAAATGTTAGAAAATCTATTGTCATTTCGGGAAGTTTGTCATTTCGGGAAGTTTGGAACAAGATCTATTGTCATTTCGGAAGTCATTTGGAAGTATGCATTAAGTGTTAATTTATTACTTTGCTAATATCTATTATGTTCGTGCCTTTTCCGTGTTTTTCCTTGTGAATTTTGTGTGTTTAATTGAAATTGTACTGCTACAAATTTATGTTTATTTATTTTTCACTGCGCGTTGCAAAGTTCAGGAGCATCCCGACTTTAATAACCGTATGATTCTTCGGTGCTGCCTGTCTTTAAATTTCAATGCAGAGGCGTAGCTAGAGGTTCTGGCGCCCGGGGCGTTTCAAGAAATTGCCGTCCCCAAATGAGCAATAATTTTTATACAGAGGAATGATTACGAAGTAACCAGAGCTGGGCATTCCGCAAACAGTTTCGCAAATTTTGCAAGTTCCGCAATTGTGAAATTTGAATTGCGCTTTAAGTAAATTGTTTTACCGCTTGCGAAATTTGCGTTGCGCTTTAAATTTTTTTGCTTCTTGCGCATTTTGTGTTGCGTTTTAAGCCGCCAACGAATTTTTACGGTTTTCACATAAAAAAAACTCTCATTTTAGCGCACTTTTTTATCGAAAAGGGCATGCAATGATGCAGTCACTATGGACAATGCAAAAATATTTCCGCAGCTTAGCCATGTCTAAAAGCAGAGGCTTGGCTAAAATAAGTGAAAGGAGACTGCAACCATTATTAGTTTAAGAAATTATAAACTGAAAGTTAGGTTTTAGCACTTTGTTACATTGCCACAGAGGGGGGGCATGACCATTCAAATAATGCAAAGACGAAGAAAAAAGCAGTACGCAATTGTGACATAATAAACATTAAAATTAAATTTTTATTATACTCGCTGGAATACACCGAAGCGTAAACGAGATGACGGGCCCATTACCGCAACTTTGTGCCTGGGCATTGAGCAACGTAGTAAAATGATTTACGATTAGCAAGTCAGGGATGTACCGGCCGTTAGCTCAGTTGCAAAGCGCACGCTATCGGTGCGGGAGGTCTGGGGTTCGATTCCCGGGCCGGTCAAATCGGCACAGTGTCGCCAACGACTCGCCACCGATTGCGACGTTTCTTCGGAGCTGTGTAGCCCAGGCGCTAAGCCGCGGAGATGGGCCCCGCAACTCGTTACACGCTTCGGGGTAATACAGCGAGTATAATGAAGATTTGAAGCTGGAATAGACCGATAGCTGGAATACACCGAAGCGTAAACGAGATGACGGGCCCATTACCGCAATTTTGTGCCTGGGTATTGAGCAACGTAGTAAAATGATTTACGATTAGCAAGTCAGCGATGTAGCAAAGAAATGGTTGTTCGAAATAATTAGGAAAAAAATTACACAAAGCCTATCGAAAATGTTTTATTTTGGTGAGACCCGTAGCGTGCGCTAAACAACTGAGCTAATCGGCTTCAATAATTACTATCTGATGCTAGGTAGTTATTCTGCAATGACCCTTTTGGACACTCAAAAGTCGTTAACTTCCAAGTTTTATGTAAAATTTGAATTTCATTGCTTCTGCGCTAACTTTAATACAAGGAATGTTCCAGTAAAACACACGCTATTGCATGTCCTCAACGTCACAAGCGCACAATATATGGCTTAAAAACTTGTTTCTTTATTATCGTTACAACGCAGAGAGAAGCATCCATTCTTGCAAAGCACTTAACTTTTACTCGTCAAATCATAAGCGTTATATTCATTGCAATAACGTAAAAATATCATACCAGTATATAATGTATTGAAAATCAAGATCGCTGTATGAATAGACCTAACATTAACTCATAAAAATAGTTATTTATTCTTTCTAATTCAAACCAAAATGCTTTAGGTTTAAGACGAAAAAGTAAAGAATTTTTGTCATTATGACCGGACATTTCGACGACATAGATTCAGCTGTCATCACCAGCAGTGTATTTTAGGCAGTGCGAAACTCTAAAGTGATGATAATAGCTGAATGTGCTTCTGATGGTGGCAACTCAATCTTTGTTGTCGAACGTCCAGTCAGTATGAAGAAAACTACTTTGGCTTTAATTTTCCTTTTTAAGTTATTCTCTTAACATATTTATTTTGTTCAAATAAAACGCTCTATTTGTGACATTGATTTTATCAAGCACCTCAAGAAAACATGTGAAATATTCACTGGCCGCGAGCCGCATTCTATTCAAGAACCGCAACCCTTCACGGGCCGCACGATTTCTGAACGCGGGCCGCAGTTTGTACACCCCTGGATTAGATAACTCAGTATACCGGTACTTAATTTCTAAACTTCCCTCATAGAATAACAAGTAAAACAAGTCAAATATCTTGTTTCTTATTATCGTATAAACCCGCAATTATCAACTGTTCCACGCTCGGTATAAGCTGTTCACTGCATTGCGCACTACAAATTGGGGACTGGTACTATTCATTAAGATCAAACACAGTATTAGGCTCGGACTGAGTTGACATAGAATTTTATTGTGGTAACCTTGTTATTGGAGGCTATTGTGTAATGATGTTTATTAAGCTTCCTATACTCAGCAGGGTTCAACTCTTTCCGATCTTTTGTTAATGAACACCAACTGTGCGCAATGATACACATGATTACCAACTGTGCGCAATGATACACATAATTATGCTGCTTCGTAAACGTCGGCCTTGTCGGGTCTCGATTCATTCTAATAAATGCTTAGCTAGAGTAAGCTGTGTTAACTATAAAGAAGCCAAGAAGGCATAAAGAAACAAGGTGTCAGAAGTAAATCATTGACATATCAGAATCAGATGAAACCACGAGGTACTGTAATGGTTAGTCATTTACCTGTTCCGTAGGTTGGCGATGAACGTAAGTGGCAATGTCCAGAAGAGTTGGAGCTACTTCAAGGAACAATGGCAGAATTATTTGGTAGCATCAAGCTTGAGCGAAAAAACCGTTGAAGTACAAATCGCAACTTTCCTGATTCTCATTGGAAAAGAGTGCTACCAGGTATACAGAAAATTGGCCCTCACAGAAGAACAGATAAAAGTCTTAAAAACTATTGCTGAAGAACTGGAGAACTATTTTTTACCAAAAGAAGAGTGACGTATGAAAAATTCATATTTAATACTTTCTAGCATTCCAGTAAGAGGCAGGAAAAAGTATCGATGAATACGTGAATAAATTGTGAGGCTTAAGCGCAACGTGCGAATTTGGCGACTTGACAGACAGTCTTATCAGAGACAGAGGGGAACGAGACATAGTTTCAACTGAAGCAGGTTTCTAACCGAAGAAAATTTGACGTTAGAAAAGAACATAGCGATTGGGCGCAGCTACGAGCAGGTACAGAAACAACTGAAAGCGATCGACAACCAAGTGCCAGAAAAAGCCTACAGAACACAGAAGAAAACCCGCGAAATGCAATATTAAAGACCGAGGTGGAAATCGAACAAAGAACAACAATGCAAGTTTTAAGGTGCGTTTACCGATACGCGACACGCGGCACGCGACAAAAATTTTTCGCACCTTGTTTGTTTTATTTTACTGCCGCGCGTCGCGTATCGCGTGTGTCGCGTATCGTGTCGCGTACCGCGTGAAAAAAAAATAAACTTTTCCTAAGCATTTCCTAAAGTTGCAACGTGCTTATAAATAAGCAGCCGAATATATCGTGTGAGTGCGACCTTCAACTTTACGTAAATCCGTTTTTGCTGAAACGTGAACAAACGGTTAAATAGTTGGGAATATGCATTGATGACAACCTAAAATGGTCCACACACATACAACACCTGTCGTTTCAGTTGGCGCGGTATGCTGGAATGTTCTACAGAAATCGAAATTTTTTACCTATTGACTTGCTTCGAATGCTAAATTTTTTTTAGATTTTCCTTAATTAATATACTTTTCCTTAATTTACTCAAGAGTGCAATACGTTATAATAACATGGGGCAACGCTGCTAAAAAATATATTCAAGCACTAACAGTCCGTCTTAACAACTTAATTCGAACGATAACATTTAGCAGCAAATATTGCCATATGACGGTTTTATACAAGAACCTGAATCTGCTGAAATTTGGAGATGCGTATAAATTAGAATTATCGAAAATCATGTATCAACTCCACCATAACCTATTACCAAAGTCTTTGACTGAATCCTTTGTAAAAATAACTGACATACATACACATAATACCAGACAGGCACAAAATGTTGTTTACTTCAGACCTCGGGTAAAAAAACAACATAGCAGTAGGATTAAAAAGTCATAGAGGCTGTAAGCTATGGGAAGCAATCGATAAACTAACGAAAGACCGAAATTGATACTTCTTCAAAAACCGTAAAAAAAAATATTGATCAAAAGCTATGACTAGCATTATTGCCAATATTTTGAAAGGTGTAAATTCATGTTCGACCAATTTTTCTACCCACGTTTAACCCAATCATCGAATTACCATGATTTTCTTTTTCTAATATGATCATGATGTCATGTGACCTTCAGTCAAGTGTTAAAAGTAACCGGCTTTGTTCTTTTGCGTTTTGCGTTAGCTCCTCATGTTGCTATCTGTTTGTTGCCTTTCGCTTCTGTCCAGCGGGATATTTCAGTCATCGTAGATCTCGCTAGGAAGCACCTTGACCAGATAACTTCAGGGTTCTTCGGTGCTTGCTAGTCTGACTCTATATGGTTTGATAGTTTTGTGTGTGTGCTTACTGTATTTATTTATTTTATATGTGTTGTTTACCGTATATAGCCTAATCCTACAAATAAACATATCTGTGATTGTGTAATAAGACTATGGTCTACTAAGACCATTAGTAGACGCTTCCAACCCATTAAAAGCATGGCTTTCAATATACTTCCGTCTCCGAATTCCCACGCCAAAACAGGAAAATTTTAAATGTAGCTGTTCATGCGCTAAGAGTCTATTCTTGCTTCTTATTTACGTATATATCCTGCACATGTCGACTGTGCAGATTGTAGTGTGTATGTTCTACGCTTGGTATAAGCTGTTCACTGCATTGCACACCACAAACTGGTAACTGGTACTATTCATTAAGATCATTCATGGTAATAGGATTGGACAGAGTTGACTGAGACTTTTATCGTGGTAACCTCACTTCAATGCCATTAACTAAAATCCCTGTGAAGTTCAACAACAGTAGGAGCAGTTCTGCATTTATGAGCCAGAGCTGGGCACTTAAAAAACAATTAACTAAGTGCAACGCAAATTCCGCTAACAATTTTCTGAAGTAAAAAAGCACAATCACAAATTTCGCAACCAAAAATTTGAAATTAAAAAGCACAACCGCAAATTGCGCAACCAAAAATAACAAATTAAAAAGCACAACTGCAAATTGCGCAATTAAATTTTTTAAATCTGAAAGTGCAACCACAAATTGCGCTAGCAGATTTTGAAAACGGTAAAGCACAATCGCAAATTCCGCAATTGAAGTTTTGAAGGGAATAAGCGCAAATGCAAATTGCGCAAACAATACTTTTAAGGATAAACCGCTACCGCAACAGAAACTTTCATCATAAACGAAAGCACAACCGAATTCGCTAACTATGGCTTATTTCCTAACTCGTTCTTTGTTCGGAGCAAAGTCAAACAGCAGGAGTTTTTTGTAAGAGCGGCGCAGAGAAGCAGCTCTCATCCCACCAGCGATGCCTTGGTAAAATTCGAACTCTGGGTCCCTGTATAATTCAAAAAAATCTATTATTTTACACCAAAAGTTCTTAAAACTTTGTTATTCACGGCCTTTTTGGCGTTAGTTATTTTTGTCCACGCCTCACCACAAGCGCCGTGAGAAGACTGTTGCCCTCCCGCCAAAAAAACTTTAGATTGGGGCAGTTTGGCGCTTTTTCGACTCGGTTACTAACTTTTCTCAATGGCTGCATTATTTCAAGGGAAGAATCCAGAAATTTCCTCAGGGTTAGGGTGGACGCTCCCAAACTTTCATACACGCAGTTTCTTTTGGTGTGTGGCAAAATCAAAGCAAAGTTGAAGCAAAAATACAAATCAATGATGACTCTGGGAAGGTCTGGGGGCATGCTCCCCCGAAACATTTTTAAAAATTTGATTGCAGTTTACAACATGTAATTGCAATTATAGTGCTTTTCCAGTAACTTTTTGACAAAAATTTCTCTAAAATTTTTAGCCTCTAATTGTGAGTCTTATACAAAAAAGTAGGTCCCCTCCCTACAAATGCCCACTCCCCTCGACCGGGTGGACCGATCTGCGGAGATGCCTTGATATGGCTCTGCCAACCACGCTTCAAAAAACATGCAGAAAATATCTTAATCGACTTAATGCGAAGGATGCAGCTGTTTTGGGGAAACAAGTTTTGATGTTTGACGAAAAAAAGATTTGAAAATACACGTTCAATCATTCGTCGTCGTCGTTTGGCGGGGCATCTCTTCCAAGACAGATGAAAGGACCAAGGCCGAGGGTTTATCCTTTTACCACCCTGGCCACCAAACTGCTTGGGTCAGATGCTGACTGTATTATTATTAGTGGGCGGTGGTGCCAAAGAGTAACAACAACGTTTAAACCTCTCTGGCACATTGTGTAGGCCATCAATTAGGCCCATTACAATTTTTCACCGCTTTTTTTTTGTTTTTGTTTTATTCAGATTAGTCTACTGGCCGTATTCAGCAAGCCTTCCGGCCTGCTGCAAATACTTAGCCAGTAGATTTATATTTAGCTTTTGTACCACAGATTTTATTGTGTTTTTTTCTTTACCAAACACCTTTCTTCGAAGGGCTTGGTAATAAGTGCATGCTCCAATATGGTGATTTGGAGTTTCTTCTTCCTGGTTACATTTTGGACATGTCGGTGACTCGTCACGTCCAGTGGTCTTCCTGTGTTTCTGTAAGTTGCAGTGACCAGTGAGGACTTGCAACACTTCATTTAATCTAGATCTGTTGAGACTCAAAAGTCGACGAGTTAATTGGGGCGAGGCCCACTCCACGTTTTCTTTTGTGCTCAGGCAGTTTTTTTGTTCTATCCAAGATGTTTTCCATCTTTCAACACTCCAATCCTTTATTGCAGCGCGACAGCTCGCATATGGGATTGGAACAAAAGGCTCAGGGCCGAAGCAATTAAATGCTGATCCTGATTTAGCTAGTGTATCCGCCTTCTCATTACCGTGGATGCCGGTGTGGCCCGGCGTCCATGCAACAGTGACGTGATTGTCTTTACCCAATTTATTTAGCAAACTGCTTGGGTCAGATGCTGACTGTAAGGGACTTCAGCCAGCATCTTGTTTCGTCATCCAAAACCATTAGACCAAACATACCTCGGGGTGCTCGATGTATGGGACACTGTGAGATGATGTGATCTGCGGTTTGTTCACTGGCACCACACTCACAATTCGCTAGAGGAGCGAGACCCCATTTGTACATGGACGAACAGAAACGTCCAACACCAGAACGCAGACGGTTGAGCTTGACCCAGTTCACTGCATTGGGAATGAAAGCGTAGAGTGACAGTGCCTTGGCAGAGTACTCCATGTCCCATTTCGTGTTCGTCCACTCGGCTGCACGGACGTCCATCTCAAAAAGACTGTCTAGTAATTTCCGAGCAGCAGGTACAAATGAGCGTCTAGATTTCAATCTCTCCCTACATACGTCCTGTGACTCATGAAACTGGCCATGTAAAATGTGGTCAGGGTCCAGGGAGCTGCGGTTGGCTAGGGAGAGTGTCGCTCCTTGGCGGCGAAGCTCAGCTGGCTGGATGCCTGAAAGAACCGGAAGGTAGACCGATGGAGTGGGACGCAGGCACCCAGTGACAATGCGCAAGGCGTCATTTATTACATTGTCGATAAGCCGTATGTGCACGCTGCGGCACCAGACTGGTGCGCAGTACTCGGCAGTCGAGTAGACCAGAGACAGGGCAGCTGTGCGTAATGTCTTAGCGCTAGCACCCCAACCTGTTCCGGCAAGTCGCCTCAACAGTGAGACGCGAGCACTTAACTTCTTGCGCAATGCTTCCAGGTGAGGACGATATGTGAGCGATCTGTCCAGTTTGACCCCAAGATAAGTGGGAACTGGACAGAAAGGTAAGGTCTTACCGATGTTACAGACCTTAAGCTCACGCTTAGCCTCTCGATTGTGGAGGTGAAAGGCCGCCGTCACCGTTTTAGTGTGGCTAAGCTTCAATCGCCAGGTCTGGAGATATTCCGATAGTGTAGTCATGTCCTGGCTTAGAGTCCTTTCCAACTCCTTCCATTCTCCAGATGTATGAAGTATCGCCAGGTCGTCGGCATAGGCGAACTTCTTGGAGGTTATGGAGGGGATATCATATGTATAGATGTTGAAAAGGAGGGGGGCCAGGACCGATCCCTGGGGGACGCCGTTTCTCAGGCGTCGTAACCTGCTAGGCTTGCTGTCGCCAGTTGTAAGGGTGAAGCTTCTGTTGCGGATCAGCTCCATAATCATACGAACCATGTGCTTGTCCGGCAGAAGCCGCAACAGCTTGCAGGTGAGGCCACGGTGCCAGACAGTGTCATAGGCAGCTGTCAGGTTGATAAAGACGGCACCGGTCTTCTTTTTCGCTTCGAATGCATTCTCAATGCTTTGCGTGAGCAAAGTGACTTGATCCACGGTGGATCTTCCGCGTCGAAAACCCGCCTGTTCCCGTGGGAGCAGAGGGTCAATGAGAGGTTCAACGCGGGCGTAGTTAGTCGCTCTAGAATCTTGTAGGGAACACAGAGCAAAGAGATCGGACGATAGCTCTTTGGGTCCTCTACAGGTTTCGAAGGCTTTGGGACCGCTACTACTAGCGCTCTTCTCCAGATCTTAGGAATTTTGAGGTGGTGCAGGCAGGAAGATAGGAAGCCACGTAGCCAAGATTTTAAGCTGGCTCCAGCATGGATTATCAGCTCCGGACAGATGGAATCAGGTCCAGGAGCTTTGCTTGGTTTTAAATGTTGGAGAGCAGCAGCGAACTCCCGATGGGAAAAACTCCCAGAGACATTCGCAGGATGTAATGGCTCAGCCCTCCAAAGGTCAGACACTTCCTGTAAAACGAGCCGAGATGAGCGTCGATTCACACCTTCGTATTTCCCGTTTTTAACCAGATGAGAAGTAATAGCATCAGCTGAAACGGGACATTGACGAGGGGATTGTCGTGACCTACCAGTCAAGTTGTTTATAGTATTCCATGCCAGCCGGCTGGAGTGCGAAAAGTCAATGTTGCGGACCGTCTCTGACCAGCAATTTCTCCGCTTCCCGTTGAGCCTTGTGAGTAGGGCTGTGGCAGCCCTATCCGAATCAGGGCCCCCAAGTGACTGCAGGAAATGCTGATAGAGGTCTTCACACTCCGCATCCCAGCAAGGTATGTGGTTTGATCGTCGACCACGAGGGATGCATTTCTTCGCCGCAGTGCTTATTACCTTGCAAAAGCACTGGTAAACCTGATCGATGTTTTGAGATTCAGGTGGCGGTATACTCTTGGCCAGTTTGTTGGTTAGGTTAGAATAGTGGTCCCAGTTGGCCTTGCGGAAGTTCCATCGCTTTACAGGCTTGCTCGGTTTGGGATGAGCAAGTTTGGGTGGACTTATAAGCGAGGGTCGGTGCTGTGACCTTGGGAACTTTCCTAAGATACGTCTGTCAGGTAAGCGACTGTCCAAATCGACACTGGCAAATGCAAGATCTGGGTTGGTGTCTGTTTTTCAGCGGCCAGAGTGGAAACTGGCGGCCTCCTTGGGGCTATATAGCAGGGTGAAGTTGTTGGCCCTGGCCCAGCCAGCCAGGCATTCACCATCTGGATTGTTATTATTATAGCCCCAGTCAACATGGTGGCAGTTGAAGTCGCCAGCATAGAGGCAGGGATGGGGGAATGCTGGAAGATCAGATGCTTGCATCCGTGTTGGAGGGGATTTGTAGACGTTGACTATCTTATAGTTATCAATATCCACGCACACCCACTCGATCTTCGATGTTGGTGGGGACTGGTCGATTAGGATCCACTTCAGACGCTCATGGACAAACGTAGCAAGACCATGTTTCCTGCTCAAGGAAAACCCAGCGAGATGGTAGCTCTGAAGATCTAGCCTTTCTACCGAGGTGCAATGGGTTTCCTGTAAGAGGATGACGAGTGCCTCACACTGTAACGCAAGATGATGCAACACGCTCATCTTGCTTGCAGTGAGGCCTTCGATGTTCAGTTGGAGAATGCTGGGCCTTTGGAACTTGTTGACGGTGCGCCGAAGATGCGCATCGCCCCGTCCTGAAAAGGACGTTTGCCGCTGCCCAGCTTGAACATCGTTAGGTGTCTCGCCGTTAAGGCAGATTCGGTTTTTGTCAGCCAGATTAAATAGCGTAGAGAGAGTAACGCTCCGGGCTACGGGAAAGCATCTGCCATCCGGAGCCAATCATTAAGTCACTGCTATGCTCACGTCCCCCCGTAAACCTTTTACGAAATTCGTTCACAAGGACTTGGACTTCGTTCACAAGAACATTTTACAAGGATTTAATGGGAAGTATACAGCCGTTTGGGGGAAACAAGTTTTGATGTTTGATGAAAAAAATATTTGAAAATATACATTCAGTCATTACATCACTGCTATGCTCACGCCTCCTTTGCAAAACTTTTACATCTCCCAGCTCAAAAAATTCTACTTGAAAGTCCAAAAGTTCACAGTTAAAAACTTAACCGACTTTAAGAGCTCCCCCCCCTTCGGGCCTCCCTTACAAAGAGTATTTTTAGGACTAGGGGGGCCACTCCTCCCCACCAAGGCAACCCTGCATCTCACCACGTCATCTTGCCTTATCTATCACCACGTAAATGAGGCTCGTGATTAAGCGGCTGTTGATAATAACATGGTGGGCTGGCTGAAGGCAAAACTGTGCCCCCAGCATTTAGCTTGGTCTGGCAGCTTTATAAACTTGCTCCGTTTAAAGGTTTCCTGCTATAGCAAACCACAACTGCATGTGCGTTTATTGCACTGGAATTTAGCAATCGAAATCAAAAAACAAAACATAATAGACCGAACAAATATCTACGATCTAACTCCCAGATCTAAGTTTTCATGAAGATAAAAATTTAAGCATTATGTTATTTCCAAAGAAACAAAGGCTGGGGGAGACATTTTTCTTCTCCCGCAGCAGCAACAAAAAGCGCTCAAAGTTTTCTGCAATCAGCGACGCTCGTTTTGATAGCAAAACGTCCGTCCGAGCCAAAGCAAAATACTTTTTCCACTGCTGCTGAGCTTGAAACCGTGTTATATTTTTTAAATGCGTAGATCCATGCTTCCCGATGTAAAGAGGAGAAGCAATTTGGCGACATTTTCCCTCTGGTCCGTTCTACCCACTCGTCAAGTGATTTAGCAACAACTGACGGCAAATATTCGGACTGTTTTGCTGCAGCATTGACAATGCCGTAGTTAGCGGAATTTGCGAAATTTGCAAAACTGTTTGCGGAATGCCCAGATCTGCTTAAAACACAACACAAATAGCGCAATGGGTCTAAATTTTAGCTTAAAACGCAACGCAAATAGCGCAAATGGTCAAAATTTTACCTTCAACCGCAACGCAAATAGCGCAATTGGTCAAAAATTTAGCTAAAAACGCAACACAAATTGCGCAAAAAGCAAAAGATAATTTTAAAGTGCAACACAAATTTCTAAAGTGGTAAAACAATTTATTTAAAGCGCAATTCAAATTTCGCAATAGCGGAATTTGCGAAATTTGCGGAAATTGTAAAATTTGTGAAATTTGCAAAATTGGGAACTTGTGAAACTGTTTGCGGAATGCCCAGCTCTGTTATGAACACGGTTAACGTCGCGGTAAGAGACATCGCTATCGGTGCAGAAAGTTATGGGCTCGAATCCCGGACCGGTCAAACCATACACAGTGTCGCCAACGGCTCGCCACCGCTGCGACGTTTCTTTGGTGCTGTGTTGCCTTGGCGCTAAGCGGTGGGAGATGGACTTCGCCACTCGTCACACGCTTTGGCGTGATCCTGCGAGTATACATTATATACAATCAGTGATGAAGGTCTTAAGACCATTTTTTAAGGACTCGGTCTTGGCCAAGACGGTCTTGGTCTTCACCATTTGCGGCCTTGGGTCTTGCAATGTAGTTTCGTCTTAAGACCGAAAGAACTAAAAAGCATCTAGTAAAAATTTACGTGATCCTGCACAGCTGGAAAAAGTATCCAACAGCGTGTACGCGGTATAAAGATCAAAATCGCGACGCAGAAAATTTCTAGTTTTTTTTTGTAGTAATAAAAAAACAGCGATAAGTGATAAACTTACTGTTAATTCTCATCCCATTTTTATGGTCTTGGTCTTGAAAAAAATCAAAGGTTTTGGTCTTGACAAAGACGGTCTTGGTCTTAGTCATGTTCTTGAAAAATTTACAAGGTCTTGGTCTTGTACGTGATGGTCTTAACTACGTCACTGTTTACAATGAAGATTTGATTTTGATTACTTTGATTTGCCGTTGAGCACAAATGTGGTCATAAGTTGAAAATAGTGGGAAACAAACCCTTAAAAGATTTTTTCAGCATTTTGCCGAGAAACTGCACAGACAATATAAACGTCGCTAAATATGACCACCTTGGGAAAAGACTATTTTGGTCATAATATTTGCGAATAGCCGTTAAAACCGAAATTGTCATAACCGCACTTGAATCGATGCCGTAAACCACAATAAGTTCAAATACTGTCAAAGTCATCGTTTAACCTCAACCCATTAAGTAACTGTGTGAAGCTGATAGTGAAACGAAGTACCTGTACATGGATCTCACTTTAACTGTTAACAGTAGAAGTAACTGTGTTACCAACTGATTTTTAACCGTAAGAATCCGATTAAACATACGTCAACGACTCATAGAAATGTGACTCAGGGGCGTGCCCAGAAATTTGAAAAGGGGAGGCCGCAATTTCCTGTTTTCGTTTCCACTGAAAATATTGGTGAAGACCAAAAAAAGGTCTTCACGTCTTTTGACGTCCAAATTACTCTCCAAAATCAAGTGTAGACCAAAAAAAAGGGTTATCGCGTCTTCAGATGTCCTGTTTCCACTGTTCCGCCGAGTGGAGATACATATCAGCTTTTTTTCAGCGGGGGTAGGGGGCGCGGACCCAGCGGCACACACTATAGCGCACATCTGAAATGGGATGCGCACAGAAAACACGCATGTTGAAAAATTGAAGTTACAAGAAGTCATAATAAGACGACGATTTTAATGAAATCAATTGCGTATTAAGCTTCTTTGTGAATACCAACGCAAAGTCTATTTTGCGGCACCTTGACAACCGAAGCACAATACAATGACGCATTTTATTTCAAAAAGTACAGCCATCGATGACTTTTTGTTTTTATTTTATTAGACTGTGACCCTGTGGAATCTTAATTATACCCAGATTTAAATAATTTAATAAATTTGAAAAAATAATAATTCATTAGTAGTTCAAAAAATATTATGGTATTAATATTGAGATGAATACCGTCATGCGAAAATCATATAAAGTCGAAATTACCTTTACATAACAAGAGTTGTTCATTGTGGTTTCCAGTTCCTGTAAAAACACTCGGTAACTGTTTCCAACGAATTCCGTGTCCCTACGAAAAACAGAAAGAGACACCGGAGATTGCCTAGCTCGTAGGATGTGATGAATTGGTTCCACGTCACTCGGTAGCACTCGACCTTTGATGCTAATATCAGAAGGTAGATGACTGGCTAATTGCTCGCTGAAGGCTGGATTATCTAACTCTGAGACCCAAGTGAAGATCGAAAGGCTATCTTGAAAGTAACTATCAGAATCAGGGGAAGGGAGGTGGTTCTGTGCAAAGCTTTGCAACATTTCAAGGTGTTCGAAAGGAAAATCAGGTAAGTCAAATTCTTCCATTAAAAAAGAGCGGATGTGTTCATTACAGAAGCCATACATGAACTTGGTTATCATTTCGAACCTGCTGTCAGCTAAATTGTATTTTGGTTGAGAATAGAATCTCCAAAAAAAAAGGTTTCGACTAGAATTTCCTATGAAGAGCTTCTTAAATTCTGATGGTGTTGTGAAGAAAATTGCTCTGATTGCGATCAAGCATTCTTGCTGAACGAGATGTGAAAAATAATAGACGTTTGAAGAGCCACTTAAAAGCGACACTCCGGATTTTGATGTAGTTGACGTAAGAAAAGCATTTCGTTTATCCACTTGTATTCCTGCCCGCCGTAAATCTTTTTTGGTCAAGTAGAATTTGTTTTCTTGGAAACTTATCCATGCTAAGTCCGCGACATTCCGTAGGTTAAAGCTGTTGTGGATATGCGAAGAGCCAAAGAAAAGAACTAGATTAAGAGCAAAAATAGCAGAAAGAGATTTGAGAAATTTTTGTTGAGAGGAACGAGCTGTATTCATTGCAAACATTATCAGCAGACAGTGCAAAGGGTTTGCACAAAGTGTTGAAATATCTGCCCGTGATTGGATAGACTTGAATATATCATCGCTGTTCTGCTCACACACACTTTTACAAATTGTTTCCTGAGCTTTGTCATCAAGTCCAACGATATTGACGACAAAGCGAGGCTTCAGATATTTTGGAAGGTTGAGTAACTGTTTCGGTCGGGATGTGATCATGACATTGGCATATGGCAATAGTTTACCATGCAAAAGATGTTTGATGAAAACTAAAGGTTTGTCCTGTTTGTAAAGATTGATTTCATGGTTGGTGCTGGCATCGTTGAAGTTTTCAATTTCATCAAGACCGTCAAATATAATAAAGACGTTTTTGTTGGCTGCAAGAGAATCGAGAACTGCATTGCGACGTTGGTTATTATTTAACCAGGGAAGAGCTAAAGAAGGAGAGAGAAACGAAAGAAGATTGGTTTCAGCATTATAGTCAACATCCCTAAGCTTTAGGTAGAAAACAAATTCATTGGAATATAAGCCATCATTTACAACTTTGTTGAGAATTGTTTTGGTGAGGGTTGTTTTGCCGGAACCGGCTTGGCCGATTATGCCGATCCTACGAGAATGGGTTGAGACGTATGCTTGTTTTGCTTCTTCGTTAAGAAAGTGTTGATCAGAAGCGGATCTTTCAACCGATTCCTTTGCTTTAATGAACAAATCCTTCACCAATACGTTACCTACTGGCGGTTTGCTCATCATTTTCATCATTTCATCCCGACGATGAAAATGGCCTTGTTCCTCTGCAGATATTGGATCCAGATCTTCCGATATTTGCAGAGGTGCAATTACACACGGACCCTTGAGACACATGGGTAGTTCGACGACACAATTTGCTTTGGCCGAATCATCCAACCTTTGTTTCAACTCGTCACCTAAATGTAAAAGATTAAAGTAATTTTTTCAAATAAAAAAGAAAAAGGTTACAAGCTATCACCACTGGAAGATGCTTAATGCCCTTCAAGAACTATCAAATGAATTCATCAATCAAATCGTTATCTTGAAATCAGGCAGCAAATTTTGAAATTGTTACACAACTTAACAGCTTGCAGTCTTATGGATCGACTGCCTAAAACGATACCTTGGATTATATTGAGCAACATAATTTTTGAGTGTTGTGTTATTAGTGTAATGTAAACAATCGTAGTTATACCCTCTCTTAGGAAGTTTATTAAGTGATCGAGATATGTATGTAAAGAAATGAATGCTTGCAACAACACTTGCTACTCGCACATCAAGAAAATTACATTGAAGAGCAAGCAAAATCGACGTCCAGCTTCACAAAATAATATTAAAGAAAGCGCTAGGGTTTACTTTCTGCGCCCTACGCTTCGCTGGCTAATTAAGTAATTTTAACAAGATTACAAAATTCTGCGATTATATTATCATTGCCCAATCCTATCTCAACGTCACGAAAGAAGACGCGAGCGATTAAAATGAGATGAAAATCTTAAGCAACATTCAATCAATATCCGTGTAAAAAGCAGGCCAGAATGCTTGCCTCTACTACACCACACTGTCGGTACCGATTTACCGCGAAATTTTTATTACTGTTCAACCCAAGAATAAGCCACATAATAAAATCATGTGTTTCTCAGAGCCGCTATATAACTTTGAAAACATGCTTTGAAAAATTAAATTTATCAGATCGTCGGCAGGTTTTTATGTTAAGAAAAAGTGTTTATTTTGCTGTATGTTATTCTGGGTAAGTGAGCCGGTTGGCTCTCAGTATTAATATTGCTGACAAAACTGTTTCAATTAAAGTGTGGCTGCCAACTGTGCTAGTGCTACTGACCTAAAAATATAAGAAATGCTATGTGCTATGGAAGTAGAAATGCAAGTAACAATAGGGGGTGCCGAAAGCCAAAAAGATTGACAACCATTGCACTTCGCTCATCAAACGTTTTTGATTTAATTTGAAGGAAGATCTCTTTTTCACCTTCATTAATCGAAAGCTACCAACAACATGTTTTTTTCAAGGCCACCTTCAAACAAATTTTATGATATAAAATTTTTCACCAGTAGGAAGTTTTCCAGTCTTTTTCTACTAAGTTTTCAACTTCTGCGAACCATTTGTTTTCATTCAATCATCATCCAGTTTATCGTTTATAACAGGCTGTATCTAGTGCACTGTATTTTAGTAAAAAACTGTTATAGAAAATGATAATTTTTGATTTTACATCTTTCATGAAAAAGGTATTCTTAAATTTTCTTCATTAAGTTAATTTACCCGTCAACTGTCCAAGGCGCTAGAGTTTAATAAAAAATTAATCTATTGCAATAAAAGCAAAAAGTATTCCCAGTAGAAGTAGGCTAATTAATCAGAAAACGAAACAACACTTGCATTGAGCGTTATACTTACAATCCGCTTTGATCTGATCTTTCAGTTTCTTTTCTGTAACAGATTACGAATTAATTTAAAGTTATAAATGTCAAGGATCCACGGCAAGCTGAACAGTATTATCTGTGCCTAGGACCTCAAAACTTTGACAAACAAGATACCCCGACAAACAATTTGGTATGGCCAAGGTTTCACATAAGACTAATCTTAACCAAACCAAGAAATGTCTGGATTTTTGGTTTGGTTCGCTTTGTCTAAAACAGCAGTCAAACAAAAATGACTTTATACTTTGATCTTTTATGATTCGAGCAATTTTTGACTACTAGAGTCATTTTTTTGAAGAATATGATGAGTAACCAGGAACTTTGTCATTATTTAGCATTTTTGCAAAGTATGTGAGTAGAAATAATATTTTTATTTTGCATAAGAAAGTCTATTTGAAAAGTTTGTGCTCTCCTGAAGTTTTTGCAGTAGGCTGCAAATATAGTCATCAAAATATTTTTAATCAATTTAACAACATACAGTAAAATTCTAACTGTGCATCATCACTTGAAATTAGGACATAAATTTTTAACAATTGGGTGACGTTATTTTCACTTAAGTAAAAAATAAGCTAAAGTTTTCTTCACTCAAACCTTGAAGCTGTTGTTCCTCACTGGTAGGAAGATAAACGTTGGTTACATGCATTTGACGTTGGTCAATATTGGTTTCTCGGATAAATTGGCGTTGGTCAATCATTTGGGTCTCCTCGTGGGTAAATTGGCGTTTGTCAATATTAGTCTCCTTATGGGTAAATTGGCGTTGGTCAATCATTTGGGTCTCCTCGTGGGTGAATTGACGTTGGTCAATATTAGTCTCCTTATGGGTAAATTGGCGTTTGTCAATCATTTGGGTCTCCTCGTGGGTGAATTGACGTTGGTCAATATTGGTCTCCTTATGGGTAAATTGGCGTTTGTCAATCATTTGGGTCTCCTCGTGGGTGAATTGACGTTGGTCAATATTGGTCTCCTTATGGGTAAATTGGCGTTGGTCAATGTTAGACTGAAGAAAAGATTGACTTTGGTCATAGTTAGTCTCCGAAATGTAGTGACGCTGGTCTACACCGACCACCACTGTTGGTTGACCTAAAAATAAATAAACAGAATAATCTGGAGCACAGTAATTATCTTTTCATTGCAACTTAAGAGAGTAAACGACCCAAAGTTTCCGATCATCATTGCATCATCGTGGGGAGATCAGACTTACAATTCTGACAAGTAAATAAATAAAAGGTTTTCTGTGTTTAAACCAATTTAGAAATCAGTGAATGATTGTACAAATTAAAAGAAATGATTAAAAATACGAAAAGTCGAAAGACAGTAATATAGGCTATTGCACTGTTTTTATTTTTCCATCCTCCTCTTAAAAAAACATGTACTTATAAATAAAATTTTCTTTGTTAGTGGTATTATGAGCGGGAGGTCATTACGAGGCATAGCGCTTGGGCAGCACAGCTTCACTTCCATGCAGCGGCGAGCCGTTAGCAACACTGTGAGCAATTTGGCCGGCCCAGAAAACCCAATTCATTGCTGCCGCTACCGGAAAACTTTTTCATTTGTTCGATCGTTGATCGTTAAACATAGTCACTACTCTGCCTTTAATTTTTGTGCTCAAACAGTTGATCTGTTTTCAGTTGGAACAACTTCTCTGTCTTTATGCATACTGTAACTGCAAACAATGAATACTGTTTAAAACTTTTATGTCTCATAATTGCAGTTGGTGTGACCGAAATTTACTCATGAAGTCAAGGCCATGTGTGACTGAGAAGGAATTTTTTACTTAAGGTTTGTAGCTATACCAGTTACAAGAACCTGTAAAAACCCTCTCTGCCAAACTCGTTTGCCCAAGAAAAAGCAGGGGACATGGCATGTACCATGCCTGTGCATACAGCCCAGAAAACATAGCGAACGTAAGCGATAAGGTCACAATTTGTAACACAAATGCAAAAGCACAAGTACGTACAGTCAGTGCTCTGCCTTTTATTTTTGTGCGCGAAACGTTAATCTGTTTTTTGTTGGAATTTGTAATATATTTTCTGACTTTATACATAACTGCAGACAGTGAACACTGATTCCATTTAAAAGGTCGCATTAGTGCAATTGGCGTAACCGGCAATTAATCAAGGCAACATATGTTGGAGAAAAAATTTTTTGCTTGTGGTCAGTAACTATACCAGTTCCAAGAACCTGCAAAAACCCTCTATTCCAAACCCGTTTGCACGTGAAAAAGCCAACCGCACTGATGAGACCTAAAACGTCGAAACGGTGGTTACTATCTGCAGTTACGTATAATACATACGTGCGCTTTTGTCTTTGTTTCCGCTTAAAAACTCTAGCTTTTTGCCAATGCGTTTCAGTGTGATTCGGTTCATTAACACAATTGGGCTTGTTTGCTATAATCAAATTAAAACGATAGTAAATTAACTATGAGGTTTGCCTCATTTTTTCTTGATTTTAGAATACCTTCTTAACCGCTGTTGCTATTTTTAGATTTCATTTCTTGCTGACGTACTTCGCTGCTTTTTTTAATGTCAACATTTTCGGAATGTCGTAGACCTCATTAACAAAAAAAGTAATTCGTGGTTTCGCAGTGCTTTTCGTAGGACTGGTGCCTCAAAAAACATTCACAGTTTCCTCTTCTTTTAAATATTTTTCGCTAGAGCTAGGTAGCGTACTAAAACTGTTTCCTCGGCTGCTTGTTTAACCTCATCTAACGCAGGAATGACGAACCTACTTGCTGTCGCGGGCCACTTTGTCACTTACGAATGAGCAAGCGGGCCGCTTAACTTTTTAGTCATGAACAGTGGGTAGCGAGAAACAATAAAAGGGGGAGGCCGTAATTTTCACATTTTTTTTAAGCGATTGTTTTTTCGGCAAAACAAATTTGAAGTTGTTTGAGAAACAAGAAAAGCTCTAGGAGGGTCGGGGGCGAGCTCCCCCGGAACAATTATTAAAATTTACATGCTACAATTGCTATTTTTAGTGTTTTTTGAATATTTTTCATGCAAATTTTGTTTAAATTTTTTAACCCTGATTCTGAGTGCTTCGCCAAATACGTTGCATTTTGCGCGCACATTTTCGATTATGCGCGCTTAAGGCGTAAGGCTTACTGCTATCGAAGAGGTTCGAAATTATGAAAAAATTGTATACGTCAAAAACATTTTTGAAAATGGCTGGTGGGAGGTGCATACCCCTCATTCTACCCTCATTGGATACGCCCCTGGCCATAAGCTACACAAACCATCAAAAGAGTCTGGCATGTTTCAGTCACTTGGCATCATTAGGTTTGTTTTTTTTTTTACTAAAAGGCAGAGTCAAAAAGGGAAGAGGGCATGGCACAATGGTCTCCCTCTAAATACGCTTCTGTTTATACACATATCGGTCTAATCTTTTTGAAATACCCTTTTTTCAACAACAATATTTTTACAATTTTTTTCGTCTACAATAATGATTAAAAAACAGAATAACAAATACCTTAAAAAAGCAGTAAAATTTGCTTATATGGTACTATAAAACAACCTCACCAATTCATTTATGCAAACTCACATAATCTCTACTATTGCAAGGCAAACTAAGCTCACACTCGAATAGTTACTCGTATACTGCTGCACTATGCTGAAGCTGCAACAGACTTGAGTTATGTTATCATCATTTCATAACAGTGGATGAACTGCTAAATCCTGAAACAGGTGGCTTGCATCGTGTGTTTGTATAATTACTGTGTGATACGCGCGTGGTTACATCAGGGGATCAGCTTTTGATATCGCATCACAAATATTAGAAGGGAAAAAGAAGGTTCAAGAGTACTGGTCTCGCCAAAATGCCAAAATAGTTTAGTCAAGAGTATTGGTCTCGTCAAAATGGCCGCAAGTTCGTCACCTCTGATCTAACGCAAAGTAAATTTCGAGTTGTTTTTACTGCTAATGAGGTTTATGCTGCAATGTTTTAACGTTTCAACTTTCCTTAAAGAACTTTTTTTATTTTACAGTAACAGCAACCTCGCTTAAGCATTTTCAAAACACCCTAGACCTTCATCGTAAGCTTACACCTTGACGAGTAGCGATCTGCCATCTGGTTATCCTCTTCGTCGTCGTTTAACCGAGCATCTATTCCGGATCATGTGCAAACACATCTGAGGTCGAAAGTCTATATTATTGTTAGCCCAAATTGTTACTTATAATATGCGATCAGAAGCTAGCAGTATTTGTATTTAGTATCTAGTTGCATACTTGTCTTCCTATTACTAGAAAGCGATCAAAGCGCTGTTACGAGCTCTTTCGGAGTTTCCAGCCGCCTGCTTTGACGTTTGACAGTGAAAGAGAATTCACAAAATACATTTCACAAATACATGAACTTGACCTGGTAACCTAAACTCTATTCTATTATTCCTTCGTTTGTTTATACGGTAATTCCCTTAAAAACCTGATGACAAAAACACAAACGCCTCATAGTCAAGTTTTAGACCCACACTTACAAAATAACAAATATCCCATAGGGAGGATTCACAAGCGTCTCCGACGATATTTTTTCACTTACACTTTTGGATTTCTCGATAACTGAAGTGTCTCAATCGTCTTTGTTTCTACCCAAAAATCTTTCTTGAAAAGATCAAATCAATTCTTCCCCAGTCAAATTGAGGTAAATTTTTTGACTCGTACAGCTTTCTTTTTCTTTGTAAATGACTAACTTGTAGCTGCAATGGAGTTTTTAACGCAAATTTAACAGCGCTTGTATACATAACTGCAGACAGTGAACATTGTTTCTACCTTTTAGGACACATCAGCGGAGTTGGTGTGACCGACATTTACTCCAGGCAAATATGCCTGAAAAGGATGTGTTTGCTAGTGATTTGCAACTAAATACAAAATACAAGAACCTGCAAAACCCTTTTTGCCCAACCCATTTGCCCGTGAAAAAGCCGACTTCACAGATGAGACCTGAAAGGTCGAACTATGCAGGCATTATGCCTGGGCACACAGCCAAGAAAGCATTGTGAATGTAAGCGCTATGTTTTATGGGCTGTATGTTTTAGTTTTTTGTCCGTATGCATAAATCTTACCAATGTATCTATTTTGCTGCTCGCCCTGAGAAATCAATTTTGGGAAATCAATATGGGACTTCAGTTTTGCTGCTCGCCCTACAACTTTTCCATACAACAAATATGCTGGATTGGTAGTATCGTCTGATTAAAAGTCTTCTTTTTATTAAAAGATATCTTCCTAATTTCAAGTGACTGGAAGAGGCGTAAGCTGAAATGATAATTTAAAATGTAACGCAATGTATAAAGCAGTGGATTCTAAGCTGAGAGGCCCGCCTCCCTAAAACCAGAAACGTAAATTTTCAAGAGAGTTTTAGAGTCACACTACAGCACATTTTTCATTAATTTGAGATCAACATTTTTTCGTCAATTTTATGGCAGTCAGTGCTTAGCGCTGTTCAGGTATCAGCGCGCGTAATTATAGACCAAAATTGCGTTGTGACTGATACCGGTATGTGACAATTGAATACAATAGATCAGTGGTTCTTAAACTGGGTTCGACCGAACCCCAGGGGTTCGGTGAGGCTGTAGCAGGGGTTCGGCTAAGATCAGAATAAGATTTTGCAAAAAGGCATACAGTTCTAGTAAATGACTATCTCTGCGTGGAATGATGCATCCCCCACCATACTCTTTCAACGCTGTTTTTCATGAATACAATTTTTCCATAATTTCAAACCTATTTGATAACAATCATCTTTACGCCTTAAGCACGCATAAATCAAAAATGTGCGAACAAAATGTATCATATTTGGTGAAGGACTTAGAGTTAGAGGCAAAAAAATTAAACAGAATTTGCCATAAAAATTGTTCAAAAAGCTCTAAAATGGCCATTGCAGTGTCTAAATTTTTGAAAACTTTCCGGGGAAGCATACCCCCGGACTTCCCTAGAGCCATATTTTTGTTCCTCAATTTGCTTCAAATTAACTTTCCGGAAAAAAAAATGCGCTTAAAAAATGTAAAAATTTTATGCCACCCTCCACCGCCTTAAGAATATTCTGAATACGCCCCTGACGTGAAACATTTTCAAAGAGCTTATGCCCTTTTCCGGTTTAGACGTCTAACATCTTTGCATTCATTTAACATTCAACCTAATTCAAAACTGCATCCCCCCTCTAAAATTTTCTGGATCCGCTCTTGGTTATAATTAAGGGTTCGATGTATATATGCTTGCATGACACCTGTTGGGTTCGATACTTCCGACAAGTTTGAGAACCACTGCAATAGATGTTAGCTACAGTGTTAAATTTCTGCTTAGTCTGTTTCTCTCTTTTGACTTTGCAGCCACGGATAGCCCTGATGGAAGTGATAAAACACTTCTGACGATATTTCTTTTGGAAGCATCAAAAACTTAAATATCCCTACCACATTAAACTAGAGGCGAAGGACGTCCCAGAATTCAATAGCAAGACTGCATTCAGAGAAATTGGTTGGTCCTGACTTAAAATTTTACTAGTGGGTTTACTCTTCGTTGCGGAGGATCGAGATGCCTGAAAGCTCCAACTCGAGCTGCTACTCCCGCGACCCCCAAATTTTTAAACGGCTCTAAAAAGGACGAAAGTGAATGAAATGCGTTGAAACATTGCTTTCGTATGAATTTATAAAAGTAGAGGAAGCGTAAAGCGAAAAACTTTCCCACCCGTTGTAAGCACATTTAGCACAGTTTTATTTAGGCTAAACCCAGATATCAATTCTCTTCGTATGCTTCACAATTCCATTGAAACAATATTCTATCAACTAAATGCTTGTACATTCAGATTAGAATATTTCATTTTGATAGACGGTTGTAACAAGTTACAATAGATTAGAATGGGTTGTGACAAAAAATCATAGTTCTCAGTCCTACACTTTTAGAAAGTTTATTAACAATTCAATTAAAAGTAAGAAATTGGTTATCGTAATTCTACTGCCGATAATTTTTCGAAGTTTTATTATTATAAAGAAAATATCGAATTAGCCAACTCCAATGTGAATGTGTGACTGTTAACTTAAAATCTGAAATTAATGTTATTTTTGTTTATATGCTATTTGAATAAGATTTCGATGTGATTTAGACTTGATTAAAACTACCGTGATAAAAAGAGAATTGAGTTGTTGAATGTTGTGATAATAAAAGAATATTGAATACGCAAACTAATACCATACCAAACCACAACAATCGTTATTGTTAATGGCTAATTCTTTTTCAGAGGTGGACAATGCAAGTCAATAAACAAAGTCAAATGGAAGAATTTTTGTGCAATAATAACTTTTCCCTGAAACGTGAGTCAGTTTAAGAACTTGTTTATTTTATTTACTTTATTTCGTGGAAAACCTCTGTTGAGCGGAATAATATCCGCTGTGAAAGCTGCTTGAGATTTCTTGTTCTGATTTGTAACTTGATGAATTTGTTGCTTGATGTAAATTTTCAAGCAAGAAAAACCATCATGTCGTACCATATCCCAGGTAAGAACAACTCGAAAATAATATGAGATGACTCGAAATTTGATGATTAAGCTACTATCTGATGGCACTCCAATTCGCTCGGACACGAAACTATCAATGTGCTGACCAGTTGTTTTACGCAATTGCAACTGCGACTAAGCACTTGCTTTCTAATCACGAAGCATGGGGAAGAAACAGGCAAATTATATCGTAAGTATTATGCAGAATCTATTCCGTTTCTACCACAAATTGTTTTCCAACATATCCTTTGCCTTGCTTACAACCTTTTACTTGTAAGCTTTAGTAATAGTGGTGAGCGAAAGATCTGACGAGCGATGCCCTTACTGTAAATGCATCAGCTACAGTAGCTGAAATTGAAGTATTCGATTACGGCACCACCGTACTTGGTTTCAATGTATCTGTTGGTAAGTTATTGACCATAGCATTTAAAGAAATCAGTGAAATTGCATCTTTACAAGACTTGCAAATAGTTAAATTCGTAACTGGTTTTCACTTGATTTCAATGTATGTGGTTAGATAACCTGATTAGGGATAACGTACTGTATAAATTTCTGATGAAAGAACTTTTGAATACAATGCTATGCATTTTATCAAACTATTTTGGCTGGTGCTATGCAACCTCTCAATCAATTAATGGGAAAAAATATACCCAAGTTGCTGTTCATCATTTTTGCAGAAGACGTGGAGGGCATGAAATTTTTTTTTTCAGCTCTGTGTTCTATGCAGACACCACACATTTCCTTGCCTGGAACACATTAGATAGCATAGCTACAGCAGATCAATAATCGCTAAGTTCGATAATTTTGAATACGGTGGAATAAAGCACAATTATAAAAGATACAAATATGGTACAAATATGATGCTAATATTCTGAGGTTAATAATGCACTTCTGCAATCTAATTACATTCTTCCAACATCTTGCCAATTTTCTTGGCACAGCTACGAAAGATTTGAAAAATTTATTCAAAGGCAAATCTTATAAAGATGAAGACGAAAGATGTTTGTAACAACTCAGCGACTATTTTTCCACCAATTGCTAAGGTGGAAACGAAAAGTTACCGAAATGAAATATTTCGCAATGTCGCTACTGACTGTAATGGGAGTCAGGGGCGGCTCGTAGTGAAGGCTGCAAAGGCTGCAGCCTACCCAATTTATCACCTCCTTATTTTTTTTTAAGAAGCAAAATTTTTTTACCTATTCTTGTCTTTCATACAACTATCGACAATATTTTTTTTGAAAAAAATAATTTTTGTATAAAAAATGGCAACACGTAAAGACAGCCACAGCCTTTCGTAGCAAGAACTAACCCTGTAGTGTTACGTCATCAATGCTTTATGGAAGTTTGAATTACGTTCAATGAGACGTGTTAAGGCTGTGTCAAAGCAGCCTTTTTGGTGGTTATTGAGGTGTAAAGCTTAGAGATTGGCTCTATTTAGTTGCAATCACACAGAGATACTGGGTTTAATGAAAGATATGGGATGTTACGGGTTGCATACAGCTTAAGCTTGTAATACAGTGGTAAAGGCTAGTAGACTTTAGTTATACCTTATTTGAACTAATAGATTGCGTAAAAAGAAAAACTTTTAAGCTGTTGATTGACCGGTACCGCAGCTTAGCTAGGTTTGTAGACTGGTGGTAGCTTTTTTGTAGCCCACTAGATGTAGTCGACTAGGTACAATAGCAGAGTACCGGTAGTGTACTTAAATAGAAAAATTTGTTTAGGCCAAACTTGTGTTTATTCATGTAGACTACAGGTGCAGGTTACCTAGGCTACAGGTACGCACAGAATCAGCTATTGGTACAGTGGCGCGTGATAAAAAAAAATTGTAGAGTAATAATAATTCATGGGAAACCTGCCAGTGTTCCTGCAGTTGTGTATAGCCCAAAGCCTACCGCCTTGCTAGTGAAATAAAGAGTTTTTTTTCATTTCAGAGCAAGTATTTATTCTGGCCAGCTTTTCTAATCATGTAGCCTACCTGTTTAAAATAGTCACGAGCCGCCACTGATGGGAGTTAATTTTGCATTTCGCACTGTTAAATTTTTAGCGTGTAGATGGGTACAAAATCGCGAATGATGGAATCAACTCTTTATTAAGTGATAAAATAAAAATTTGGGGGTTTCACAGATTAATTTCGGTTATTGTACCGCATTCTTACCCATTTGCTTGAGGAATGCAGCAAAATAAACATAATCTAACATAAAATAACCCAAGCACCACGTAATTTCATGAAGAAATCAGCCATGCATAACCGGCGTCGTATAAGTAAACATTTAAACATGACAACGAGTCTGCAGAGGCGTTTTTATATATTACCGGTAGTGCTTTACTTTGTTTCTGAACATCATAAAAACGTGCAAATGGCTTCATTTCGCGGATAAGAAACTATCTTTCTCTCGCTACAAGTTTCATTAATCTGCTATTACTGAAGTTATGTACCCGACCAAAAAAAAAAAATTGAGAAAAATCAAGTTCAAGCTCAAATATCAGGACGTCATAATAACATAAACATAAACTTTTTCGTAAAATATTTTTGTTACAGCCTACTTTCTTGTGTGTTTAAGCCCAAAGTGAGAACTCCACTGCAACTGAAAGTTAGCCATTTATGAGAAAAAAGAAAACCGCCTGAGTCAAAAGTTTTACCTCAGTATAGTCGGGGATCAATCAATTTGATCCCTTTAAAAAGGTACTTTAATTAGAAACAAAATCTAATTCGGACAATCCCCAGTTATCGAGAAATCCGAAACGTAACTGAAAAAATATATCATTGGGGTGCTCGTGGACCCTTCCTTCCGACTAGACTAGTTATTATGAAGTGGTTAACGAGAAAATGTTAACTTGTCGCATATATTTTCGAGATTTTGAGAGTCTATTGAGCATTGAGTTTATCCAGATTATTGCATATTCGCAATGCCAGCGAAGCAAGTGTGAAAAGTTAATACAAGAGCCTGGGGCTGCTGGTCGTAAATCACGTGACGGGTTTGCATGTCAGAAAATTATTTGTCAGAAAATTATTCACCAAACCCTACTTTTTTAAGTTAAACGTAGCGTGAATAATATATTATATTAAAATTAATCTGATTCACAGCACCAGTAGTATAAATGGCGAGATATTGGCCCGAACAGCAGCCTGGTAACTTTCAGGCAACAACCATTTCTGTGTAAGCAAATTTCGTTTTATTTGGGTAATGCAAAATCCTTATAGAAGATGATCTAGTTGTGAGGCTTTCAACCTCTGGGCCATGGCCCAGCAGTGGGCCACAGAGCTTGACTAGAAAGCAACATCAGCATTTCCCGACCATGTCATTGTGTTGACTTCGTGCTTTTCATTAAAAATTGTTGCGTCACCGTCATATTTTATCATTTTAGTGGGCCGTGTGCAAAGAGGGTTGAAAAACCCTGATCTAGTTTAACATCGAATCAACGAAGTCAGCACCAGAGCCCAATGTGTAGCCATTTCATGTGCATTCTCAGGCGCCACAGCTTAAAACTCGCCCCATATGGCCCATTTTGCAAGTGATTAAACGCGCGAATAACTCGAATGAATTAGGCCTACTCTCGCAAGTTAATTGCGAGAGTTACTGGCTTCGTGTGACCAGGTCTTTATTCAAATACATCAAGAATATTTTTTGCCAATTCTAGGTTAAGTTTTATGTTGTTGAAATGAACAGCTTTTTCAAAAATTCATAGTTAGAAAACATAATTGAACGCAAGAGATAACGTGTTCTCAAGTTTAAACTTGTTTAGACTGGAAAGCAGGAAAGCCATACCGTCAAGACACGACTTACTCTGTAACCAAAGCTTTAAAACTCTAGAATTTCAAGTAAAAATAACAATCCTTACAAAAACCTCTTCGCAGATTCTCGCAACTGTCATTATATTTTTTTCGTGATTGTTTTATACCTGCGTTGCTATCAACGTCATCTAAAGGTTCCTGACGTGCTCCGCTGGTGCTTGGTACCTCAACATTTTCAGGCTCCAGTGGAACTGTACAAAACATAGAAAATTATCAAGTGCTTTTGCTGTGAATTTACTGCACTCGACGCACCTCCGTTGCCTCCCATAGATTTCACAGCTTGCTGATGTGTTCCGCTGGTGCTTGGTACCTCAACATTTTCCGGCTCCGGTGGAACTGTACAAAACATCGAAAACTATCACTTGCAATAGATTCCACAGAATCTAACGGCTCAAATAGCCGAGTGGTGTGAGCATTCTCCTATCAAGCTGAAGACTCGGGTTTGATTCCGAGTTAGGTCAAACCAAATTCACAGCTTCTCTGTTGAACGCTTAGTATTAAAAGAATAGTGTGGTGAACAAGGCGGCAAGTTTATTTCTTTTGCCGTTGGGAAAGAAACCTAGCAGGATTCCCCCATCATAGTGTGGTAGACAAGTGGTCGGCAACTCCTAAACAGAGGTACGCACGGTAATTCTTTAAAGTACCGGCGGTACCGGTACACGGTACTTTTGTCGGTACTTTTCCAAAAAAGTTCCAAAAAGGAATTACTGCCATATATTTTGTTGATTTTTAATTAAAACTGTACAGTTTCATAATGATTAGTTACCGGTAGTATTTGGTACGGTACAATTCACGAATTACAAACTATATGTACCACAACCATCAAAAAACTGTACAGAATAGGCTGTATAGCTAGTGGCAAGTGACACAAAAATCAGAAGAAATGCAACCATTTCCCTCGCCCTTAGGAATGGACCGCCACGCATAAAGCGAAAACTTTTTTATTGGGGACCATTCTTTGCGCTGCTGACGACAAAAAGATTGTTTAAGAATATTGAATGAATGGGGTGGGGACCCCAGAACCAGAAGTGGCCTACTCTGGAGATTTCAATGGAAGGAGTTTGTCATAAATCATAATGACGTTAAACCTTTGCTTTTAGTGAATTCATTAAAATAGAAACAGAATTTTTAACATTGAAGTGTGTAGAAAAAGGGTATCCCATATTTTTTTTCAGAAGTCCAGATTTGATAATGTAAAAGTGCTCGAGGAGTCGAGGGCCAGTAACATTTAATGGCGTGTTTTGCTATTTTTTTAACTTCAGATCACACTTAGGATAAATCGTCCTGACGTTTTCATGGCGCTTAATTTTCGTGTTTGTGATTATCAGAAAGCACTCGAAGGTGGAGGTTAGATTTATTTGATCATAAATGTTGGCAATGCTTTGTGCGAACACAGACGAGGACCATATGAAAACTCATCGCGAGACTAGAGACCCTGGGTGTAGAGCAGTGATTCTCCAACATTTTTGTTCTATCGTTTACTTCTGGAAGTAGTAGACTTCCAACACCCCCTTATCAAGAAATAAGTTTTAGGAGGGGCGTAGGCCGTACGTAGACATTTTTTAAGATGGGGTTGCGTAAGTGCAAAAACACGTTTTGCTTTGTGAGTTTACAGTAATTCATATCTCATGAGTTAAGACATAGCAATTAAGCGATTAAGTTTGTCGAAGCAAAAATGCATATGCGCGTTAGGAGCATAGGTGGCGAGAATGTATTTGAAACTTGGCAAAGTGGCCGCATGCGAACGTGAAGACTTTTTTGCTTTTCACCGATTTGCAGTGATGAAATTAAGAAGGAAATCTGGTCATTGCTCTTGCCCTCCTTACCCACTTTAGAAATGCTTCCATCATCGCTGGATAGGAGTTAGGAATAAATCTCATAACGGAACTGACAGATAGCGAATAACCTACAAAGTATGTCGGGAAGAACTGCTGCAATAGGCGGTCATAATCAGCAACGATTAGCTTGAAGGCAGTGGCTATTTGTACGGACCCGTACAAATAAGCGCTTTGTTTCTTTTATTAATCTTTCGCGCTCTTCCCAGTTCTACGAAGTGTGACGAAGTAACAAAATATACCAAAGAGACAAATGTTACGGGTCCGTAAAAATAGCCACTTCCTACTTTGGTTTGAAACAAAACAGCCTACTCGTCGAATTGACACAAGTATAGCTTAAATGTAATATCATTATCGAAAACGCAGAATGCTATTAACGCTGTAATGTTTACGATATGGGCCTTCAGAAAACAAAACTGATTTCCGCTTGCTACATCGATCGAATACCATCGGATGTACAAGGAAAAACTACACAATCATTTTATGCTTTGCATCATTTTAAGGAGATTCACTAACAAAGAAACAAGCTCTATTGCAGAGAGTTGTAAGTCTGTGAAATGTCTAGAAAAAGCATATTTACGAGTCAAAGTCGAAAAAATAAATTTTGAAATTTGCCAAAAATACGTCCTAACACTACTTTAAATTTTTTGTGGTTCTTGTTCTCATAGTCAAGCTTAGGTTTTAAGTTGCATTGAAATTGGTAAAAATCAACCAATCAAATATGTAAACCCACTGATTTGAAGCTGTAAATCCACTGAGATAGAGACAAGTAAACATCCCGGAATCGTATCGAACAAGATGAAAAACATTTCGGAGGGCGCATCCATTTCATTAAGGCTACGCAGTACGCAACTCTGTTTAACATTATTTAAGCAACGTTGTAGCCTACGCAGGTTGTTAAAAAATCTATTCAGGTCTTGAGACTTTTTCTTACAGTTATACAACCTGATCAACGGAAGGTAACGCAAAAAGAACAGACGAAATTATCGAAAAAATTTTACTCTGAATTGCCTTTCAAAAACAAAAGCATTTGGAAGTAGTCGTTCTGAAAGACAGCTCCTCTTCGGCTTAAACACATCTCTTCCTGTTCGAAACAAATCTTTCTATTGCCGCGCTTGACGGGATGGAAGTATTGCATTTTAAAAACAAATCTTTCTAGCGACTGCTGCGGAAAGTGTAGTTGTGCAGGCTTCACCATTTTTATGTTGTTTTTTTTTTTATTGCAAAAGATTTTGCAAAAGTACCAAATACCGCCTAAAAATTGAGAAATAAAAGTACCGGCACTGCGGTACCGGTACTTTTTTCCAAAGTACCCTCAATACCGGTGGTAAAAAGTACCGCGGTACTGCCCACCTATGCTCCTAAACATATGTTATAGTAACAGATTAAAGTTGTATAAAAATTCCAACAACTCACTGCAGTCTGTCTCTAGGTTAAGGTTTTAAAGATAGATTAAAAAAGGTAATCAAAACATTTTGAGTTAAACTTGAACAGCGAGGAAGGGATTTTTTCGAGGAGCTATTGCGAAGACAGTAACCAAAACTTGTTCATACAGTAACTTCTTTTAAAATTGTTTAATCGGATGGAGGAAACTGAAAAACTCAATAGGGGGAAACAGACTATAAGGAGTTTTTAGAATTTTTTTGAGTGATGGAGTACTGTACTCGTACTGGAGTACAGCTTTTCTGAGTACTCGTACTTGAAACTTTTAATTTCAAAAAGTACTCGTACTGAACCTAAAAGTGCTCGGACTCGGTCTAAAAATCAGTCGAGTGCACGAGTAACTCGTCGAGTACTTTGATTTTTTCTACGAGATGTTGGTTGTAACTTTATTATATTTAACGCTTAGAGTGCCATGAGCCACGATCGTGGCTTCATTTAAATAAACGTTTTTGCGACGTTTAGGGTATTCCCCCGGACATTTGCTGACTTGTTACGGTTCCTGTTTTTTCACCAAAATAAGAAATTTCAATGAAAGACAGTGATCCACGAGTTTGAAAGGTTTGCTGATGAAAGAGGGTACAGAAAAGAATCATCGTGGTGGTATGCAAACAACATTGTCTTGTTATTTGGTTTAGAATTCAGGCAAAATTGTGGACAAAAACATCACCCCAATAAAAATTATTAGCGATGATAAAGATGAATTACGGGAGTTTGTGTAGTTTAGGCAGAGTTAGTTAACTTTTGAATGCACTGCAAGGAATAGGCTAAGCGCTGTACTGAGGTCATTGTATTAGGCGAATGACATTGGACTTTGTAAGAACCTTGGAGTAAGATTTTTATAGATTATTGTCTCATCATCGTTTTTATTTCGGTTTTAGCTTATTCTCCTTGCTGTAAGCTTTCAAAAAAATGCTTTATAGCTTTCTATATTTACAGCAAAAAAACAGTTAAAAATGACTCAACAAAAATGATGGTATAATCATTGTTTTACTATTAATTTTAAGTGTAATTCTTTGAAACATGCTTTTTTATGTGGCATTCTAAGGGTTAACATACGCAATGAGAAAATGCCGACTCTTTTATCAGTTATCAGCTTCAGGGGGAGTGTAATATTAGTAATACATTTTCTCACAAACTTCCAAGAAACGGAGGTTATTTCATGCACCATAGCACAATCGTTTAACTAAGAGAAAGCACTTTTCAAGCAAAATTTTTTATCATACTTATACCAGAAACAAACTTTCGTCGAAACCTGCTCAAAAGTACCGTAAAAGTTAATGTCGACTATAAAGAGCTTAAAACCAGTGTTCAAAGAGGCAATAAACATTTGTACGCACTATCAAGGCATACAGTGTTGAGCAGTAAACTCGAGGTTTGATTGCGAGTCGGTTGGTTGCCAAAAAAATGTCTTGGACATTTACAGCTTTCCTGTTAGACAATCAGCATTAAAGGGACATTCAGCGTTTAACTGCGAAAAATGTACTCGGTACTCGTACTTGAGCTTGCGATACTCGTACTCGTAATCAACCACTAGTACTCGAATATTCTCAAGGCAAGTACTCGATACTCGTACTTGAAAGTTGAGTACTCGACTCCGTCACTGATTTTTATGCAACTTTAATCCGCTTAAAATACAACTTAATAAATATTTTATCACATGCTCCGCTCTGATTACGTCACAAACCACATTCTTCAACTGACGACCCTTAAACTTTGTTTAACTAAATTAAGTTTCAAATATGTTTTTGCTGTAAATTCACTACATTCGACGCACCACTAAAACCTCGTCCCACAAATTCCACAGCTTCCCGTCGTGCTCCGCTGGTGCTTGGTAGCTCAACATTTTCGGGCTCCGCTGGAACTGTGCAAATCATAAAAAACCATCAAGTGCTTGTTTCACCTATCACAAATTTACAGAAAAAAAGAAAAACTAAATGAATGGCAGAGTGCATGCTGCATGAACTCTTATGCTGGGTGACAAAAAAGTATTGTGCGCGCACCGCCACAGACTTGCGCAAAGTACTTTCCAAATGTTTTTGATCACAAATACGAAATACAGTGGCTCTACTTTCGGGCAATACCGGTAAATACAAAATACAGCCAAATACTTTAACAATGTATTTAATTACATTTGAAAACACTTTTCAAAAAAATATCACAAGCCTACACTTACAAAAACAACAAAACTTCACTTGTTAGGTTTTGCGTTATAAGTGAAGTCATACATATTATTGGTAGTTTTAAGAATACCGTGCTCTTCTACGCTTTGCTCTAAAGCGCCAGATTTCAATAAAGAGCTGCTGCGTTTTATCAATTAAGCTTAATAAAAATTGTCCGAATATGCAGTGTGCATCCCCAGCGATAACAAATGTATCTAAAATGCAAATACTAGTCACAAAAAACATTTAAAAAAATCAATTGTATATTCCAATATAATTGTAAAATACAGTATTTCATAATTCAAATGCGTATTTGAAATACAAATACAATCCTAACCTGCATAGTAACGTGGGTCATAGTAAAAAGCTCATTTTTGAATTGAGGTTTCCTACTTATTACAATTCATTTAGGCCAGGAGTTCTTAACCGGGAGTAAATTTACCCCATTGCCTAACGAGGGGGTAAATTTTCTGAAGTATATACAAAAACAAACTTAAATTTTTAGTATTAAAAAGGTGAAAGTGTTACACTGGGGATAGGTGATACTTTTTTCAATCGGCAAGGGGTAAAAAATACAAAAAAAGGTTAAGAATCCCTGATTTAGGCGGACCAATGAGATAAGCAGAAATTTTCGACGGGCGAAGAGTTGAAATACTAAGCCAGATTTCTACTTCAATGCTTTCACTTATGACGCGGTCGCGCAGTGCGCAAAGCAGAGATTTATATTTTTGTAAGCGAAGAGTGTTAACTACATTAATAACTATCGCAGTATGTCGCCAATCGTAAGGTTACCGGTATCAGGAAATGTAAGTTTCGTAAACTAATGACAATTGCAGTACTTCAGCAACGAGAATTAAGAGAAGAATGTAATAGAAATTTCTGGCCTAGTCCATACTTTTTTCAATCGGCAAGGGGTAAAGTGTTTTAAATCGTTAACCATGCAAACTACCAACTAGAACTTTCTACAATAAGGTCATAAAATAAAGTTTTTTATTTTTTTTAAGTTTTTTTATTTTTCCTCCTTAAGCTATTTTCGTCCCATATTTCTTGTATTCCAAAGTTTTTTATTATTTACAACATCAGCTGTTGTCCTTAGGAGCGATTCCAAAAGATTCTGGTGGGGATAGATGCGGTTTGAATACAAACCAAATACACAGACGTTCGACGTTTAGACCGTGACAAGGGTGTAAATAAGCTCTTTATAACAACTCAGATGGCCGAGTGGTATGGAGCGTCTGTCTCTTAAACTGAAAACTCGGGTTTGACTTCGAGTCGGGTCAAACCAATCACTTTAAAATTGGTACTCACAGCTTCCCTGTTTGACGCTCAGCATTGAAGGGACAGTGTGGAGAACAAGCCGGCAAGTTTACTTGTTGCGCCGTTGAAAAAGGCACTTAGCAGTGTTCCCCCATCTTGGTGTGGTAGACAGATGGCCGGCAACTCCTAAGCGAGCTCGAATAGCGCATTGATCGCTTTCTCGTGATATGAGGATAAATATGCAAGTAACTAACTAACTTTATGCTTCATGTCAGGAGCGTATTCAGAGCGGGGAGACACCGAGTATTGATTTTGACATTTTCTAAGAGCAGTTTTTCTCCGGCTGAGTTACTTTGAAGTAAATCAAGGAACATAAAAATTCTGTGGGGTCCGGGGACATGCTACCCAGAACTTTTTTCAAAAATTTACATCCTACAATGGTATTGGTATTCACGGCTTCCTGCTTGTCGCTCAGCATTAAAGGGACAGTTTGGAGAGCGAACCGGCTAGTCCACTTGTTGTGACGTTGGGAAAGACACTTAGAATGATTCCCCCATCTTAGTGTGGTAGACAGGAGGCCGGCAGCTCCTAAGCAAGCTCGTCATAGCGCATTGATCACTTTCTCATGATAGAGGAAATGCAACGTAATATAACTAAGCATAAATGATGAATTGATTATGTATATGTTTTTCCTTAAAATTCACCGCTCTCTACGAACCTCCCTTGCCACTCGTGTATTTCACAGCTTTTTGGTGTGCTCCGCTGGTGCTTGATACCTCAACATTTTTAGGCTCCGGTCGAACTGTACAAAACATAGAAAATTATCAGATGCCATAGATTCAACGGCCTTGGAGCAGCTTAAATTTTCCCGCGGAAAAAGCGTCCGCATCTAGAGTAGTAGACTCGGGTTTGATTCCGAGTCAGTGACTGTAGCACTCTTCGCCTCTCAGCGTTTTAAAAACGGGAAATACGAAGGTGTGAATCGGCGCTCATCTCGGCTTGTTTTACAGGAAGTGTCCGACCTTTGGAGGGCTGATCCATTACATCCTGCGAATGTCTCCGGGAGTTTCTCCCTTCGGGAGTTCGCTGCTACCCTCCAACATTCCTACAAGATTCTCGAGCGACTGTCTACGCCCGCGTCAAACCTCTTATTGACCCTCCGCTCCCACGGGAACAGGCGGGTTTTCGAAGCGGAAGATCCACCATGGATCAAGTCACTTTGCTCACGCAAAGCATTGAGAATGCATTCGAAGCGAAAAAGAAGACCGGTGCCGTCTTTATCGACCTGACAGCTGCCTATGACACTGTCTGGCACCGTGGCCTCACCTGCAAGCTGTTGCGGCTTCTGCCAGACAAGCACATGGTCCGTATGATTATGGAGCTCATCTGCTACAGAAGTTTCACCCTTACAACTGGCGACAGCAAGCCTAGCAGGTTACGACGCCTGAGAAACGGCGTCCCCCAGGGATCGGTCCTGGCCCCCTCCTTTTTAGCATCTATACACATGATGTCCCCTCCATACCCCCCAAGAAGTTCGCCTATGCCGACGACCTGGCGATACTTCATACATCTGGAGATTGGAAGGAGTTGGAAAGAACTTTAAGCCAGGATATGACTACACTCTCGGAATATCTCCAGACCTGGCGACTGAAGCTTAGTCACACTAAAACGGTGACGGCGGCCTTTCACCTCCACAATCCAGAGGCCAAGCGTGAGCTTAAGGTCTGTAACATCAGTAAGGCCTTATCTTTCTGCCCAGTTCCCACTTATCTTGGGGTCAAACTGGACAGATCGCTCACATATCGTCCTCACCTGGAAGCATTGCGCAAGAAGCTATGTGCTCGCGTCTCACTGTTGAGGAGACTTGCGGGAACAGGTTGGGATGCTAGCGCCAAAACATTACGCCCAGCTGCTCTGTTTTTGGTCTGTACTGCGCACCAGTCTGGTGCCGCAGCGCGCACACACGCCTCATCGACAGCGTATAAATGACGCCTTGCGCATTGTCACTGGATGCCTGCGTCCCACTCCATCGGTTCTTTCAGGCATCCAGCCAGCTGAGCTTCGCCGCCAAGGAGCGACACTCTCCCTAGCCAACCGCAGCTCCCTGGACCCTGACCACATTTTACATGGCCAGTTTCATGAGTCACAGGACGTATGTAGGGAGAGATTGAAATCTAGACGCTCATTTGTACCTGCTGCTCGGAAATTACTAGACAGTCTTTCTGAGATGGACGTCCGTGCTGCCCAGTGGACGAACACGAAATGAGATATGGAGTACTCTGCCAAGGCACTGTCACTCCACGCTTTCAATCCCAAAGCTAGCACCAGACTCTTGGGTATGGGTCTGCCCAGGGCAGCCTGGGTCAAGCTCAACCGTCTGCGTTCTGGTGTAGGACGTTTCTGTTCGTCCATGTACAAATGGGGTCTCGCTCCTCTAACGAATTGTGAGTGTGGTGCCAGTGAACAAACCGCAGACCACATAACCTCACAGTGCCCCATACATCGCACACCCCAAAGTATGTTTGATCTAATGGTTTTGGATGACGAAACAAGATGCTGGCTGAAGTCCCTTGCAGTCAGCATCTGACCCAAGCAGTTTGGTGGCCAGGGTGGTAAAAGGATAAACCCTCGGCCTTGGTCCTTCCATTTGTTCTGGAAGAGATGCCCCGCCAAACGACGACGACTGTAACACTGACTGCAAAGTTGGTATGAATGGCTGTAAAAATTAATATTCACAGCTTTCTGCTTGATGCTCAGCATCAAAGGGACAGTTTGGAGAACGAGCTGGCAAGTTTACTTGTGCTTTTTGAGAAAGACACTTGGCGGGAATATGCATTTCACTAAATATAATTACAGATTATATTTATCCTGTGATCCCATACAATCGACGCACCTCCCTTGCTATCCATAAATTCCTCAGCTTCCTGACGTGCTCCGCTGGCACTTGGTATAACCAAGATACCAGAAGCTTGTTGATGTTGATCTAAATATAGCAAAAAATGTGTGGTTAATTGCTGTGCGATAACTTTGCATCTCTGATCATACCTCCGCTCTCCTCATGAGATCCAGATCTTTCACGTTTCTGACAAATACATGAAGTGGTAGAATCCATTATTGTGTAATGTGCAGATGTTTATTTAACAAATATGACTCGCTAAAATATTGCAAAGAAAATTGTGAGCAGTCACTAAATATAATTATTTAACAGCTCTACAATCTGTTTCATCTTCACAAGGCATTCATAAAGAGCAAGGTCTTGTAGAATTAAGTTAAGTATATTAGTTACAGTATGTAAGCAAAGAAAATTAGGTATATAAGTAATACACTAGATAGATAATTGCTTGAATGAATCATTTTGATTGTTAGTTTGTATTTGTTTATTCAGCTCAGCCTACATCTATGACTGGTGGACTCGATGAGGGAGTAAAATTCGTCAAGCTTCATAAAGCTTGACGCATTATTTGTAACTCTGCAGCAATGACAAAGTGATAAAAGAGGAAGATAGCAAGTTGAGACTCAAAATCAATCAGGCGCTTAAACATGTTGTGAATGATGTGAGTCAAGGTGTGAGTCATGGTAAATGCTGTACAACTACTGTATTACCACGGCCGCTGAAAAAATTTCTGGGCTGCGGGGAATACTGTAACAGCGATGATCAAAGATCATCTTCCAAAAACAAGGAAAAAGGTCTTTAAGTAGCACACTCTCAAAAAGGAGGTCACCCTCCTCCGGCATGACCCTACGGCATTCGCCCGGTTTTCTCGCTCCCAGCGCTAGGGGAAATTACTGCCACAAATATTAACAGCACCCATTCACAGTACCCATGTGATTCTTATTTGTTTATTCTTGCAAGTGGTCGAATCACAGAGTAAAAACAAAAAGTTAAAAGACAAAAATGTACTTTAGCAAATTCAGGCGCTTACGATATATGACATAGACGGAAAGTTAACAATTTCCGTTATCTTAATACACAAAAGAAAAATGATCAATCAACAAGAAAGTTGCCCTGAATCTTGCTACGCAAAGTATTCCCAGGAATTAAATCAAAAATTTGATGAGCAAAAAAAATTTACGCGTAAAAATGGTTTGAACAATTCAGTAATAATTATGTCATCAGCAGGGCCCGCTAAAGTCAAAATGTTTTTAGGACCTTATTACATGATCAAACATGTACCAACGTTCGTTCAGCATGTACTAACGTTCGTTATATATATCATTTTTTTGAATTTGGTAGATTTTATAGGTCAAAATAAAGTCAAAATTTTGTATAAAGTTAAAACTGGTCAAAATTCTCTTCATCAAAAATTTCCTAACCCTAACCCTTACAAAAATGAAAAAAACGTAGATTTTTTTGTATTTTTTTGAATTTTTGAGCTGCTATTAAAATTTTATGCGCAGTTTCATTTGATTATTTCGAAATAGTGAGTTGCAATGGTAAAAGTGCGTGCGGTAATTGAGAAAGAAATAGCACTTATTATGCATGAAGTGTTTGTAAATTGCGGATTATAAACCATTTTTAATCAAAAAAGTGCAACAAGACACAAGTAATTAGGCAAAAGCGGTTAGGTCAAACTAAAGTCAAAATTTTGCTGAAATAAAGTCAAGAATATGATTATTTAGGTACAAAAAATGGCCCTAGTCATCAGTGATTCTGCATATGACGTCATTACATATCATGTAGATGCATAAAAGTGACATGTTGATGAGAAAATGTTTGTAAGACAATATTCACGTAATTTCTGTCTGCTGCTGCAACTAAACTTTTGTTGGTCAAAAGCGACTCGAAGGTTTTTGTTGAGAATGAGAAGGACGACAACAACGCATGGAGATTCTCATAACAAAATGCAAACAACACTTACAACGACTTGTTGCTTTCGACACTTCAAGAGAAACAGTCGTCCCCTCCCTGGGAGCAAGTAGCTGCTCCTCGAAGTGCGAGACTACATTCTAATAAGCACAAAAGAGCGCAACATCCCTAGAAAATTTTAAAAAATAACTGACGCTGCTAAAATAGCTCGAAAAGCAAAGGATCCAGCATAATCGGCAGAACATTAATTTTTGAATCCACATACAGCGTTGCAGCTTGTAGGTTTTATATAAGTGCATGCATCATGGAAGTTGACTTAGTTGAAGATCGAACCATCAAATTCAGATCCGGAGCTTAATGCCCCAGCAGTCAGCCAACACCATGAGCACACCAACCAGCTTTAAACACCAAGTGTAGCGCCACCTGGAACTTGATCTTAATACAGCAACTTACCGCTAAGTGTCGCTACAACACCACGAAAAATAACTTATAACACAGCACATGGAGTTGTTTAGTGTTGAAAAAGATCATGACTACCATTCAATCATTAACTGTCTTTTATTACACGCTCGATTTTTGATCTACAGGCGTAAAATTGCCAAGCAAATTCCAAACATACATATGAACTTCCTTTCTATTCGAAATGCCAAGACATCGGAAAAAGAAATTACGTCAACTAGATCATCTTCTTCCATAACGCATACACTTCGCTATCAGAATATCTTTACTTCAAATGCGTGTGACTCAGTTATAATATCTCCTGGTTTGTAAATTCCAAAACCAAAACCCTCAAGCTTTACAATGGCGTCTTCAACGCGAGAAGATTAAAAGTGGAAAAAATAAATTTATGGACTCTTTAGTATTTTTCAGAGCCAATTAAAAAACTAACTGTGGTAACTACCAAACCCATGATTTCAGACGCAGTGGACCGGCGCTATCTGCTCAGTTGGCGCTACGTGCTAATGATGTTGCTGAGCTAACGCAAACAATTTGAGTACAGCATCTCGAGGTAAAAATGTTTGAATTTACTCAAAACACTTCTGTACGAGAAATTATTTTGCTGAGGTCATTTTGAATTTACTCAAAACAAAACATCAAGTATCTCGTCTATAGCAGTGCTTTGATGTCTCCCGAACTGCAGCTGATGCTTGAATACATGCACACATAGGTGCCCGCAGGGAGAGGCAAAAGGGGCAAGTTGCCCCCTCCCCCTCAATACTTTGTTGGATCTTTTTGTAAATTGCACAAATCCGTTAAGGTGTTTTTTAAGACTGTACCCCCCCCCCCCCCCCCTACCCTACTCCCCACTCCCCAGTTCAAAATATTTTGTTCATGCTCAAAATTTTTTGCTAAAGTGTTTATCATTTCCAAACCAATCGCTTCTTTGGTCAAAATTGCCGATATATATGGGCGATGAAACAGCGTGAACTCTGCCTCGTCAACCATGGCGAAGATTGTCTCGACAAAATTGCTAAGAATAGAATATATCATGCTGAGTTGCCAGAGCAATATACAATTTGAAGCAGAGCCTCAAATATATGACGTCATAATAAAAAGACAAAACATTTTGTTATTCGACAAACTGCAATAAAATAAGGGCATAATTGTGTAAGGTACGGCAATAAACTTTCTTTTTCGCCACTAACCAGAAATTATGTTAAAACGGAGGAAGATTTAGCTTCAAAAATAAAAAAAATTTTTAAAATGCCATTAATCCGAAGTTGAGAGAGAGTGTACTAAATAAAGGAAGGCATATTTCAGATCTAGATAATCCTCTTCGACAGGGACAATACAAACATTCTTTTTTACACTGAAAAAAATCAAAACATGTAGGAGCGATCGAAGTGAAGAAGAGGGTCTTTCATCGCTGGCAACAACCGCCATTGAGATGGATGCACTTCAAGAGTTGTGACAAAAAAGTGATTTTTACCACAAAGTCGTAGATGTTTTTCTCCAAACCGATAAGAGAGATTACAATCTCTTATTTTCATGTCTGTTAAAACAGATTACACGAGAACATAGATGTGGCTCAACTTGTTGATGTATTTGCCTCTACGGCCCATCGTCAAATAGTCGTTCTGTACATTTTTTTTCTTTCTTTGATTTCGTAAATACTTTCCTCTAACATTTAGTAGCGTAACTTTACACGAGTAGTTTAAAAGCAGAAGCGTATTTAAGGGGAGCATTGTGCCAAGCCCCTCCTCCCCTTTGACTCGGCCTTTTAGTAAAAAAGCACAAAATTAATGGTGCCAAGTGACTGAAATATACCAGACTCTTTTGATAGTTTCTGTAACGTATGGCCAGGGGTGGATCCAGGGGGTAGGATGAGGGGTATGCATCCTCTCACCAGCCATTTTCAAAGATGTTTTTGATGTGTACAATTTTTCCATAGTTTCGTGCCTCTTTGATAGCAATAAGCCTTACGCCTTAAGCACGCATAATCAAAAATGTGTGAAACTACCGGTAGATCATATTTAGCAAAGCACTCAGAATTAGAGTCAAAAATTTTACACAAAATTTGCCTGAAAAATATTCAAAATACACTAAAATAACCATTACAGCCTGTAAATTTTTAAAATTATTCCGGGCAGCATGTCCCCGGATCTCCCCTATAGCTTTTCTTGTTTCTTAATCAACTTCAAAATTTGTTCTGCCGAAAAAAAATTCGCTTGAAAATAAGACTTTTTTCACTACGTCATTGATTGAAAGTTTTCACTACTTTTTGCCAATAATAAGAATTTTTTGATTTGCTTAAATTTGCTGTATGGGGGTATTATAGGCCTGCTATATGCCGCCGGCATAAATTTTAAATGAAGCCCTTGCGCTGAAAAGTTTGCTCATCCCTGGTCATATGCGGGACGTGTAGGCTACAACTGCACATTCGTCCATTACGCGTTCAAATAAGCGTAACCACCAACCACTCACTTGTTGCCATATTAGTAGGCTTATCTGTATCACAAACAAAAATTTGGTTGGTGACGTCATAGATGACGACGTCATACTTTGCCCCCCGCAATATTTTTTTCTGCGGGCGTCGCTGCATACAGAGAAGCACGTGTTACGTTTCGGTGAAATAAATATTTAGTATACAGATTGGTGAAGGAAAAAATAACTTGAAGAAATGTTATCAACTGTGAAGTCAAGATGATTCACATTTAATCAAATTTAGTTGTTAGAGTAGTTTATCACCAACTAAATGCAACAAAGTAGGCGATGTCGGCAAAATATTTTTCAAGTGAAAAGTCAAGCAGATGAGTAAGTATTTATTAATACACATAATAGTAGACATCCGAGAGGAAATTCCTGGAGGACAAATTTTTATTGGTCAATCCCAGCAACAAATTCTTCATCAAGAGCCATTTACTTTTGTGTAAAAGGGACAATTCCTAAGTCGTTTTAAACAGCTCCAAGGTTACAAACTTGCAACACAGTTTTTTTTCAACTCCCCCTTTTTTTTTCTGTCGAGCTGCTTGGAGGTAGAATAACCATAGTAGACCACCCACAGTTATGCTTCCTACCCTTGCACTATAACATAGCGGTGTTGGTAGCTGCGATGCTTCTGTTGTCTTTTTTGTCTGACCGTCGTTTTTTATCGCCTTTAGTTTATTCTTTTATTTTTTTCGAAATTTTTACTCCCGACCTGGGTGTTGCAACCATGCCCACTCCTGTATTCTGTTAACTCCTCTTCTCCTACCTGCATGCCATAACGTTAATCGTTTTGTTGCTTCTTCCCTTTTCCTGTGCCGCGTTTTATTCCCTTACTCTTATCGTATTCTTATTGTGTTGACGGTGCGGAAATAAAAGATACTACTACTACTACAGTTGAAAACAAACATTTTGCAACAAATTTCACAAGTTCGCAGAGCTCATAATGTAAAATTTCTCATTCCTACAGTAGTGTGCAAATTATTGACTCACCACAAAAAACACAAAAAACTGCATTTTTTTAATTTATTTCCATTTCAAAGCAACAACTATTTTCAATTAGAGATATGGTTACCTCTATCTGTAATCAACTCCATAACTCGTGTTGGCATTGATTTTACGAGCTTTTCGCAGTTCTGAGTGATTTCTAGGTTACAGTACCACATGTCAATTATAGCATCAATAAGCTTCGTTTTGAATGTGCAATCCCTTTTTAATAGCCGAATTTTTACCATACTCCATAAATTTTCAATCGGGTTTAGGGAGTACGAATTTCCTGGCCAGTCAAGGACCTTGATGTGATTTTCTTCAAAAGTTGTTTTCACTATTTTTGCAGTATGGCAGGGAGCCAAATCTTGCTGAAAAATTCCTCCTCCGTAGGGAAATGCTCTTTCCATGTCTTTCATCACTTTACGTAGAATTACTTCAATATATTTGTCGGCATTTACCATCCCTTAAAGTGGGAAAAGAGATCAAATACCTTTAATGCTATTTTATGCTGTAGAGACAGCAGAGTTGTTATTCCTAACAAAGGAAAAAATTTTCAGCAAGATTTGGCTCCCTGCCATACTGCAAAAATAGTGAAAACAACTTTTGAAGAAAATCACATCAAGGTCCTTGACTGGCCTGGGAATTCGCTTTCCCTAAACTCGATTGAAAATTTATGAAGTATAGTAAAAATTCGGCTATAAAAAAGGGATTGCACGATCAAAACTAAGCATATTGATGCTATAATTGACTTGTGGTACGTGACCAAGAAATCACTCAGAACTGCAAAAAACTCGAAGAATCAGTGCCAACAAGAGTTATGGAGTTGATTACAGACAGAGGTGGCCGTATCTCCAATTGAAAATAGTTGTTGCTGTTTTGAAATGGAAATAAATTGAAAAAATGTAGTTTTTTGTGTTTTTTGTGGTGAGTCAATTAATTTGCACACTACTGCATATAAGTGACCCCCTAATGCCACGACTAGAGCGTAAAAAAAACACAGAAAACATAGAAAAGAAACAGCAATTAATGTTAAAAAGCAAAAAAATTTAATAGGTGCTCAAATTATGATGTACGCACCTGTAGTATTTTACATTCTTTAGTTAAAAAGTTTCTATCTCTAGTCAGCAGTTTCAATGTAGAAAACTGTTTACTATTTCAGCCTGTTCCACGGAGAAGGGAAAGCCGTTGCAAATGCCCACACCGGCGGTGGGGGGCTTTTTTTCTAAAGAAAGATGCATATTAAAATTTTTTATACGAGTATATTTTTAGAGGATGCCTTTTAATCAAACCTATTTCTATTATTTGATCTTTTAGCCTGAGACCCTAAGAACCATCTCAGCGGCCCTGATGCTTCTGCATTATTGGGAGGTGTGAGGCTTTGTGGGCTTTATGTTTAGCACATAAACAATTCGGTGTGTTAAGCCACAAAGATAAAGCAGTAAAAAATTAGGCAAAAAATAGCAAAAAACACAGTTTCCTAAAAAATAAAATGTAACCAAAAAACATAAAGTGTAACTTTTTGTAACCTTATGACTTCTTATATGCTGTGCCCAGACATGCGAAATTTTATTGCCACGCTTTTTACATTAATTGGAGCCAGCAAAAAATTGTAACTTCTGCGACCAAAAATTGCCCTATACTGTAGTCATGACATTACCATAATTCAGTGCCACCACATTTATTTAGTCGCTTATTGCTCGTCTCATCCAAATCCTTTTTCCAATTACCAACCACAGATTTCCAAAAAAAAAATAGCCCCAAAATAAGTGTTATATATTACTGGTATAACAATTTAGCACGTTTAATTCTACCAACGATAACCTTGCGCAAAATTTCTGGTCGAAAATATTAATAAGTAAAAATCAAATCTTCATTATACTCGCGGTGTTGCGTCAAAGCAAGTAACGAGTGGCGGGGCCCATCTCCGAGGCTTAGCGCCTGGGCAACACAACTTTGATTTCCAGTGAACGTCGCTGTGGTGGCGAGCAGTCGGCGATACTTTACCAATGTCTGATCTATTCGCAACAAAGTTTTGTCTTAACAGTTTTTGGTTTGCTCTTTAGACTGGTTCACTTTTACGATTTGCAGAAACCAGACTCAAGTCCAAGTGTGGTTGTTTTGTAAAATTCCTTTGAAGATTTTTTTATAAAATTCCTCGAATTCAAAACAAACCTGAATCTATTAGCAAATGAAATTTAGTTTATACTCTTGAGCCAATTTAAACAAATATCAACAAGCTGGTTTAGGCATTCTGCCAGCAACTACATAGGTGCAAACAAAACTGTCATTATACTTAAACAAACGCACCGATCAATTAAATCATGGATGCACAACACAGGGCACGCGCGATTTATCAACTTGATCTCGAACTGCGGTCTACGACATTCATTTATTCATTTATTGACATTCATGTGTTCATTTATCACAAACGAACTTACAAAGTAAAAATTTACGAGATTTTCAAATACGCAAAATATGAAAATCAGTATCCATTTAAATGAGAAATTTGCAAGGGACAAATTAATGTTCCGGCTATAACAAAAGTCTCGTCAGCCTTGCTACGCACAGCCAATCCAGGCTAAACTCATTCCAGACTGTAAAGACTCTTTTTTTGCATTGTTTTACCTGGACATCTCGACTTCATCTCTTTTCTAGGTTGTGCACTATTTTTAGCAGGCGACTGGCCCTAAACAACGATACCCAATGAAAGAGCTTATAACTACTAACCCACAACTAAGATACCGGTAGCCTAACTAGCCCACATCACTAGAAGCCCCCATAGCAGCCCACTCATTTGCAGCTGCAGACGCGTTTCGACCTTATTATGGTCTCATCAGTGGCATAGCAACCTCCCACCTTCCTGAAAAAAAAATCTAACTTTCAAAAGAACTACACCCTCCCTCCCAACTCTAAGCCTTTACTCGTTCTGCTCAAGGTAGAACGTTTGAAATAAAACCTTCAAGGAATTAGTACATGCTGGATTATGATGTCACAGATTCCTTGTAAACAATCGAACGTTTGGTTCAAACATTATTTTCCCGGTAATCTGAGAAGGAATTTTTTGTGTACGGTTTGTAACTATACCAGTTAGCAAAACCAGCAAAAAGCCTCTCTGCCCAACCCGTTCGCCCGTGAAAAAGTTCTTTTCTTTTCGATTGTTTACAAGGAATCTGTTCTTTTCTTTTCGATTACAAGAATTCTATTCTTTTCGATTCTTTTCTTTTCGATTTCTTTTCTTTTCAATTCTTTCTTTTTCTATTCTTTTCTTTTCTATTTTTTTTCCATAGGGCTTTGTTGTTGGGTGACCTTGCAGGTGCCTATCGGAGAAGTGTAGGATCGAAAAATTCTATTTGACTTACATATCTTTTTTTTTTAATCATCTTGCTGGATCCTGTAACTGTTCATGCAGTTCGATATACGTACCGGGATATTGATGTTTAAACACCGATAAGCGCTGACGTTCACTGTGTTTTCTGGGATGCATGCGCAGACACAGTGCCTGCCTTGTCCCGCGTTTTTTCACGGGCGAACGGGTTAGGCAGAGAGGTTTTTTGCAGGTTTTGGTAACTGGTATAGTTACAAACCGTACGCAAAAAATTCCTTCTCAGATTACCGAGAAAATAATGTTTGAACCAACCGGTCATTTCTATTCTTTTCGAATGTTTACAAGGAATCTGTGACATCATAGTCCAGCATGTACTAATGATGAGACCATAATAAGGTCGAAACGCATCTGCAGCTGCAAATGAGTGGGCTGTCATGGGGGCTTCTAGTGATGTGGGCTAGTTAGGCTACCGGTATCTTAGTTGTGGGTTAGTAGGTATAAGCTCTTTCATTGGGTATATCGTTGTTTAGGGCCAGTCGCCTGCTAAAAATAGGGCACAACCTAGAAAAGAGATGAAGTCGAGATGTCCAGGTAAAGCAATGCAAAAAAAGAGTCTTTACAGTCTGGAATGAGTTTAGCCTGGATTGGCTGTGCGTAGCAAGGCTGACGAGACTTTTGTTGTAGTATCCATTTACTTATAAAAAACAGATTTTATTTGAAAACTACTGATCATAGAATATTCAAAAATGGCAATATCATCTTTCTCTGGAATGTATTGCATGTCTATGGATGCAGTGAAGGGATTCAATTGAGCTAATCTATTCATTAAGCTAGCCCTACTTTTTATTTTAAATTCCCACCATAACGTTTCAAGCAGTAAAAACACTTTCGAGGGCAAAAATATTTCGCGCTATCGCGTAGGTCTTACTTTACAGTAAAGGCAGGGCTTGTATCAAGATTAAGTTTTAAATTCAGGCTAGGTCATATTTTCGGGAAAACACGGTAACGCAGCACTTACATTACAGCTGTTAGAGACGGGTCCTATTCTAAACACCGCAAAGGACAACAAAGGACTTTGAATTGATATCGCAAAGTACGACAAAGGACTTCATAACTCCAACCCTAATCTAACCATAGCCCTAATTTGAAGTCCTTTATCGTTCTTTGTTATGGTATGATTCCAAGTCCTGTGTCTTTCTTTGCGGTGTTTAGTATATCAATTTGAAGTCCTTTGTCGTCCTTTGCGGTGTTTTAGTCCTTAACGGTGTTTAGTAGGACCGGTTAGAGATGTTTCAGGTGTAAGCTGATCCTCTCTATTCATTCCAATCCGAGAGGCTACCAGCCATCGTAAGTAAAATGAAAAGCAAGAACGATCAATATCAAAACGCACTGCAATATTTTTTTAGATTTGAAATAAGCCGAGTCCTGCACTAATTCAAACTAATGTTTGGCTAAAAAACAAAACCTTACGCACAAGAACATCGCAAAATCTTGATATTTGTTTAAATGTTGCAGCTATTTACGCTGCTGCATGTTATGGGGCGCCGTGTGTAAAGCTACGCAATATAAAATTTTGCATCATTTTTTTGGTTAAATTACATGCAATATCATATATTGTTGCAATTTATCTATATTGCTGCAATATGTGTTAAATTGTTGCAATTTATCTACATTGCTGCAATTTGTGTTAAATTGTTGCAATTTATCTATATTGCAAAAAAACACTTAAATCGCCTTTTAATTGCCATGGTGATATGCTAACAAAACAGTCAGTGTCCCTCTTTCCCTTTTTCCATGAACTCATGTAGTGTACTGGCCTGAGGCGCTGTTGTACTGACTGTGCAGTGTGCGCTTATTGGTTTGGCTGAAACATTTTGAAATAAAGTGGCTTGGAGTTTGATTGATAAAATACTGTTATGATTGGTAGATACAATTGCGGATATATGCAAAAATATAGACGTATACGGTAGGCAAGTTATGAGCAAGCTACCAGTACCCATGCAGGTATCGGTACCAGCCATGTAGCAGTTGCAGGGTATGGAAAGTTGTCAGACTAGATAGCTAGACTCTCACGTGGTTTTGTGCTTATTATTCTTTTAGGTAACTTAATAAAATTAGTAATTTTGGTTTACCCAACCCATTCATCAGTAACTTGTTTCAGTGGCAACAAAAAAGTATGGGTGCTGTTAAGCTACTGGTACCGGCATCCTTTGGAATACCAGCTGCTAGACTAGACTAGACTACCGGTATGGGGGTAACAACTAGTATCAGCTCCCAGGTCCAGTTGGG